>CM074723.1:359753519-360268519 GCA_037306005.1 Rhinophrynus dorsalis
AATGCAAGCAGTGGATGACAGAGCTTAACAGAGGTGACACAAAGCTAGGTTACAAAAGAAGTGGGGACTGATCTCAGAAACACTGGAGCATCAGTAGGCAGAGTAATAGACAGTACTGCATATAGAACTTCAGCGTCCTCTGCTGACAGTTTTTGTTAATGTTGAGCAACGTCCTCCACATGAGTCAGTGTTACCCGGTGATTTGAACGTTTCATCCAGAGACCCGGAGACAGAGCTCTAAATCCGGAGTCTCCAGGTGAAACCCAGCAAGTTCCCAGGTATGTTTATCTATAGTGATTCTCCATCAGGGTGACATGGCGGCGTGGAGCCGCGCCGGAAGCCCTGAACTGTCTGGTCCTTAAGTGCCGGACCGCCGTGACGGTCCTGGTACGACAATGGTCCTTAAGGTGTTAACTGGCAACAATCAAAACGTTCAGTGCTTAACCCCTCAAGGTCAGACTGACCAAGCAGAAAAATTAACCAAAAAAAAATATTAATTAGATTTTCTTTAACTGTAGATTCAGATTGCATAAATTTCTATGTTTTGACTGCTGACTTGGACATGGATTCCACTGCAATTAATCATTTGAGTGCCAGAGGGAAGTGCAATGCATTGCTTTGCAATTAATTGAACACCACTCTGGCACTCAAAGGGTTAATAACTATCACTGGTTTTACCTACAACTTTCCTTATTAACCCTTTGGGTGCCAGAGGGGTACAAAAATATTGCAAATCAATGTTTTGTGTATCTCTCTAGCACTCAAAGGGTTAATTCTGTTTGGTCATGTTGCCCATTAGTGAAAGTCAATATGCTGGGCTAGGTTGTTTTCCACACAGCCGACTACCTCCTCTTGTCAACACACCAAACTCTAACCTGCTGCAACTTCACTGCATTCTCTCAGGAACACAGTAAAGATGCAGTTAAAGGGATAGTAATACTTAAAATGTAAAAAAAAAAATAAGTTGTAGGGTTTATCCCCCTGAGTAAAACAAGAGTACTCCCACTGCTGAAAGATGTTTCATTCAAAAGTTATTCATTTTCAAAGTTGAATTTTTTAGGTGCAATATCACAGTGGCCTGAAATTGTACAGTGGCGCTGTTGCTACACGATCCTATGGACAGCTCTGGTCCCGGGACCATAAATCTCCATAGGATGGTGTAGCAACAGCGCCACTGTACAATTTCAGGCCACTGTGATATTGCACCTAAAAAATTCAACCTTGAAAATTAATAACTTTTGAATGAAACATCTTTCAGCAGTGGGAGTACTCTTGTTTTACTCAGGGGGATAAACCCTACAACATATTGTTTTTACATTTTAAGTATTACTATCCCTTTAAAGTGGATGTGTCACCTATGGACAACATACCATAAACCAGGTGACATATCCAATACCATGAAAACATTATTTTTTATTTTGGTTTTGTTTAAATTTAACTTAAAAAGTCTGTGCTGCAGCAACTTCCGTGTAGACTGCGATTGCGGTTACAGAGCTCTGCCTCTGCTCTCCTCCCGCTCCAGCTTACAGACAGAAGCCTCCGTTATCGGACGAAGGAGGAGAGCAGAGGCAGAGCATCGGGCTGCAGTCTACATGGAAGTAGCTGCAGCCCAGACTTTTGTAAGTTAAATTTAAACTAAATCAAAACTTAAAATAAAAAATAAATAACGTTTTCATGGTATTGGATATGTCGCCTAACTATTTATGGGATGTTGTCCATAGGTGACACATCCACTAAGAAAGGTCCTCATGATGGTTTAATGGGCCGCCGGCAGACCTTACATATTAATAATACTTATTGTAACCGCCAATGAATGACTGACCCGCATGGGCAACATATTCTCTTGAAACTGCCGCACACACTACTCAGACTTAACTGGGTGCTACTAGGCTAAAAGAGTTCACAATGATTCCTTTCCATTAAACAGATAGTAATACTTGTATTAAACTTGAGTTCTGGGTTTTTTTTTAACACATAGCATTATAATTGAATATTCACAGTTCTGTAGTTCAAGTGTTATTCAATCTGAAAGGATCCCCCTCCCGCCCCATCTGGCCTCCACCCATTAGGTCTGTAATCTGGTCGTGGGACCGGACAGATGCAGCGAGGGACAATATTCACAAATTAAGTATAAGTAAAACCCTGCCCCCCCTTGATGGAGGGCAGGATTTTCCTTTTGCTTACTGAATATGGTCCCTTGCTTTACTCCATCTGAACCAGACTGAGCGGCAGCATGACACAGGGAAAGGGGAGGGAGGAGGATCCTCTCAGATTGAACAGCAATTGAACTAGAAACATAGAATTTGATGGCTGATAAGAACCATTTGGCCCATCTAGTCTGCCCATTTTCCTACTGTAAAAACATCAAATCTTTTTTGGTCCTTAGTCTTGTCTTATGTTTTTAACTGTTGTTCATTTTAACATATATATATGGATGGATATAGGAGGTGATCTGAGGACATAATTTGACAACCGTCAGATGTTCGTCTGTTGTTATGACAGTGGGACGCACGTCATGACAGCGCCAAATTTGACAAAAGAGCGTATATAAAGCAGATCGGAGTACCGGTCTGTAACTCTGTTGTTCCTGATGAAAGTCCCAGTGGTGGACTGAAACGTTGAATTTTAATGATGTTTCAATAAACGTGAAGTTTTATATGGTTTTTGAGTGCTCAACTCTATCCAGGAGAAGTTTTGTTATGTTCCCATGCATGCTTAAACTCTGTCACTGTATTAACTTCTACCACTTCTGCTGATAGGCTATTCTACTTATCTACTAACCTCTCAGTGAAGTAAAACTTTTTTAATTATGTCTAAACATTCTTGCCCTAACATTTTTACTCCTTTGAAATGAACTTCCATCCTGCACTTTGTTGGATCCCTTAATGTATTTGAATGTTTTTATCATATAAAACTGTGAGTATAAAAATATAGTGTTATGTGTTAAAAAAAACATAAAGAAGGAGCTCAAGTATTACTAACCCTTTAAGCCGACTTAATGGAGAGGAATCATTATCGTTATCGTACATGCCTCTCGGATCTGTGGAACGCAGGAGAGAGGGGTGAGTGAAACAACACAGGTAGGTGACAGGTGACTTCTACAGTTCTTGTCACCTGTGTGAAAGAGGCCATATATATCAATAGGAATCTGTGAGATTAATCCACTGTATAACATATATCACTTGCAGTGGAATCTAGACCTAGATGGTGTCATAGGTATAAAGATGGTGGAGCGATTCTGGTACAATCCAACTTTGATCTATGGAATAAATAACTCCTACTGATTTAAATGGGCTTTTAACCCCTCGGGTGCTACAGGAAATAGGAAAGGAATATACTGGAGACCTCTCTTCCAACTATGGTATAAATAATAAACAATCTTCTGTGGAATTGTTATTTGTCCTCTATGGTGCAGTTGATTTCCATAGAACAGCTGCAGGTTGCTTTTATACATGTGTCCCACTGTATTTATCTCTTACATCAGTTCTCAAGGAGCACCAACAGGCCAGGATGTAAGGATTTCCCTGATTAAGCACTGGTGAGTTATTCAGTGGATTATTCATTTTGACTGACTCACCTGTGCTTAATCAGGGAAATCCTTACACCCTGTACTGTTGGTGGCCTTTGAGGACTGAACTTGGACAGCCCTGTCTTACATAACCACTTAAAGGCACATACTCCATAACACCCCAGTGAAAGAAAATTCTTTCCTCCTTCTCCCACCCAAAAACAACACTGACGGCCAATTTGGGTAAGAAAGAGGCCACAAAATTTATTAAACAACATTAATAAACAAAAAAACAACATGCCAGCTCCCGACCTGAGCCCAGAGGCATGATTGTGCACACTTGAACCAAGAATCTCTGACCTCACCTGAACCCTGAACTGTGTGCCAGCAAATCAGGGACTAACTCCACAAAAAGCCCTCAAGGGGCAAGACAACACCACTTAACCACTGACGAGGACCACTACCACTAATATCACCAGGCGCTGTGAAAAAAGGGGGAGGGAGGAGGGAATTGATATTCCCCTCAAGGCTGCAAGCACGAAATTGTCAAGATGAGAGGACAAACAGCCCACGACTGTTGGTACTAATATAATTATATTTGGGGGAATGTAAGGGTTAAACAGGTGCTACCACATCTTCCAGCTCTGTCTAGGAGTGTATTATGTGCAGTATTCCTCTTTAGTACTGTGAAAGTGTATTACCTTGCAGGAGGTATTCCTTAGCCAAAAATCACAGAGAGTTCTTCTTTTATTATAAAAACTAGTTGAAGAGCCCTTGTACATGGGCCACAGTGCCACCCAGAAATGGCCGCGGTGCAGTCATGCACAATAGAGACTGGCCGTGCCATGGCTGATAAGGAGCGGGGTTCTCCGAATTCAGACCATTGTCCTCTCTGCGCAGAGAGGACTACGGTATGAATTTGGAGCCCTGCTCCGTTATCAGCCGCAGCGCAGGCAGTCTGTACTGCGCATGACTGCAGCGCACGCAGCCATCTCTACTGCGCTTGACGGCTTCTGACAAACACACACTTAGCAAATTATTATATAGGACTAGTTGAAAAGCCCGTGAACACAGGCCATAGTGCCACCTAGCAACCTCAGCTGGTGGCTGGATCCTGCCTTCTTACTGGCCGCTCTGCAGTCATGCGCAGTACTGCCTGCCCAAAAGTGCCGCAGCGCGTTCGGGCAGTCAGTACTGTGCATGACTGCAGAGCGAGCAGTCTCTACTGCACATGACTGCAGCACGCACATCAGTCTCTACTGAGCATGACTGCGTTGTGACAAACCTTTTAGCGAATTATTATATAGGATAAAGATGTATTCACCGTGAGTGAGATGGTCATTTCTCACAGGGTAACAACAGGCACACAGCAGAAGATGTAACAAGAAGATGTAATCAAAACATGTAACACTGGTTTAGCCAGATGATATGCTTCTTATAGGCATTCTGGACATCTGATTTGTATGTCCTTACCCAAAGCATCTTCCCTCCAACAATATTTATAAACAAATGGGTAAGGAACACCCCTCACCCCAGGTACCAATAAACTATGCCAAAAACCAAAATATTGGTCCCTCATGGAGATGTGCCCCAGCGATCAAGCCTTCCCCTGCCCATGGCCTCAGGGAAGGTCCTCTTCTGCTAAATAGATCTTTAAAACAGAACTTTCACCTAATTTTTCCTCACCCTATACCATTTATTTATGTCTGCATGGTCTGTAAAATCTATGTTTTAAAGTTAAGAATCCGTTCTGTATTGTAAAAAATATCTTTGATTCCATCAGTTGCAGAGAGGGAAAGAGGCGCCATGTTTGTGACGTTCTAAATGATAAAGAAATCCTCAAACAAGGAAAACCCTTAAAAAGAGTCACTAAGCCATGAATAAATGTACAAAAGGGCATATACATAATTTTATTTAGTTATTAACATGACAATACAAAAAAATCAGAAAATCACAAATTAAAACATACTTAAAAACACTTCGAGAGGAGGATATAAGAGGCTAAACAGTATACACAACAGTAACATCAGGGCCTGACAAAGCCTTTGAGTGATAAGCATTGGGAAGTGTAGTTGTTTGAAAGGAGGGATACCAGAGGCGTTTTATATACTGCTGGCTTGTCTCAGTTTGGTGTGGTTGATAAGTATTAACTTTACCTGTTGGGTCTAATTCACTTTAAAGGGATAGTAATACTTCGTTTTAACTTTATTTTATTTTGTAGGCATTAAAAAAACATGAAGAATGATATAAGTCTTATTTCTCAAACCTTTATAGTTTAAGAGATATTCACAAGCAAAGTATCCCCCCCCTGTTCAGCCATATCAGAAGGGAGGTGCCCAGGTAGACTGCAGAGAGGGACAATCTTCAATTAAGATAAAGGAAAAAGCTGAAAAACTTGTCAAGGGGGTCAGGTCTTTCATTGTTCTCATAGGAAGAAGATTGTCCCCTGCTGTTATCTGTCTGCTCTAGCAACCAGATTCCACATCTGAGAAGAGATAGCTTACACTAGGTAAAAGGGGCAGGAGGGGGACACTTTATCCTTCAATTACTCTTGAACCACAACTCTGACAGTATTGAAATAGCACTCTCTATGGCTCAAATACTATGAATATTAAAAGGAGCTGCTGTTTTTATGAAACATTACTATCCCTTTAAGTATGTTTTAATATGTGATTTTCTGATTTTTTGTAGTCATTTTAATAACTAAATAAAATTCTGTATATGCCCTCTTTTACATTTATTCATGGATGAATGGCTCTTTTTAAGGGTTTTTGCTTGTTTGGGGGATTTCTTTAATCCCTTTATCATTTAGATTGTAGTTCTTTAGACCCTGAGTGCACCAAACTATTTATTTTTCCATGTATTTATCAGCTTGTGCTGACCAGCTTCCTTATTAGATATGTTTGTGACGTTGACAATGATTAGCATCTCTCTCCTGCTAGGTGGAGCTCAATGGGCGATGAAAATACTGCCCCTCTTTTCCTGTACCAAACCGCGCTGACGCATTTTGCATCTAAGTGCACGTCCATAAGTTATGCATTATGTGACTGCGCTTATGAAGTGCACTGTGAACAGAAGTCACCAGTCTTGGTTAGCGATGTAGTCCTAACCAGTTTGATATATGTAGTTTATGCTTAGAGATGCACCGATACCGATTTTTTAAGACCGAGTACGAGTACCGATACTTTTTTCAAGTACTCACAGATACCAATTACCAATACCTTTTTTTTGCGGTCATTTGCCAGTTTTCTAAGTACCTACATGTTTTAGGTACTTGGAAAACTGGCAAATGACCGCAAAAAAAAGTATTGGTAATTTGTATTGGTGAGTACTTGAAAAATATTATATATATATGTATATACACACACAGACACACACACACACCACCTCTTGACTCTTGATTCTCCCCTTTTGACTCTTTCTCCCCCTCTTGATTCCCACCTTTTGCTTCATTCTACCCCTTTTGAGCCCCCTTCTTTTGTCTTGGCTTTTGATCCCCCTTTCTCCCACTCCTCCTTGACTCACCCTTTTGCCTCTCTCTCTCTCCTGATCACCCCTCCTTTTGCCTCTTCTTGGCCCCCCTCCTTTGGTCTCCTGATCCTTCCTCCTTTTGACTTTTTCTCCCTCTTGACCCCACTGTCTGCCTCTTTCACCACCCCCTGCCCCATCCTGCCTCCTTTACTCTCCTCTGCCGGGTGATCTCTGTTCTCTTGCGAGCCCCGGCAGAGGTTAGCGTTGGAGCGTTGCCATGGTAACCAGCGGCAATGCTCCGACGCTGCAGGAGTGAGAGAGGTGACCGGGGAGCATTGTGAGCAGCTCCCCGGGCTCCCTCTCTGCAGAACCGACCCTGACACAGGGTATCGGTTCTGGCATCGGCCGCATTTGCACGAGTACAAGTACTCGCGCAAATGCTGGTATCGGCACCGATACCGATACCAGTATCGGTATCGGTGCAACCCTATTTATGCTATATCATATTTATATATTATGCAGTAGTTTAGTTTGCTGGAAGACAAATTATGTAAATGTTTTGCACAATAATTGACTTAACCCATAGAGTTCCATTGAGAGGTATCTAATGCATTACGTTGCAATGCGTTGGATAACTCCCAGTCACTGAAAGGGTTAAACCCAACTACACATAATCTTCAATTTATACCTCTTGGAAAACTTTATAGCTACTTATTCGCCCACAGAATTACACTATAGGTGCAGTTCAGTTCTCTTGCAATCTATTTGGCCAAGGCAAGAGGGCTGCAGCTGTATATAGCAAAACAGTGCTCAGTGAACGTGCAGTCACCATTTCTCTCTGACCTGGACGCGCATAGGACCAAGAGTGCGCCAGGTCAGAGCTACACGTCAGGAGGAGGGTGGGCTGTATTGATGACGTAAGGGAGGACCTAAGGAGCGCTGTGGGACGCTTAGTCCCACAGGGAACAGCCGGCTGACGTCAGGAGGTACCTAGAATAGACTCAATTTGACTTCACACAGTCTTATTTGGAAAAAAAAGGCATATTATATGTTATCTGTACCAGTGGAACCTATTTAAGTTTACTTTAAAGAGGTGAAAGTTCCACTTTAAAGGCCTTATCTTTCTTCACGGAAATAAAAATTCTATGTATTGTACGGATATCCACAGACAGGTACAATTGAACTCTGTGAGAAAGAGCTGCCATAAAAACATCACTGCATTGCTGTTTGTTTTGATCTGATTAGGAGGAAATGGATCCAAGTCACATGAATTACTAGGCAAAGATGCTCCAAGCAAGCAGGAAAAATGTAACAAAGAAAAAACAAACGGCAACATTTTTTTTTAAATTCTATAGTGTAGTGCCAACCAATCCTGCTTTAAAAGTGAAGAAAATGTTTTTAAACTTTTGAGTGCCAGATGGTTAAAGGAACAGTAATACTTTCTTTGACATTACATACCCTGTAAGTCTCAAATCTCAGATTGATTATCATTTTTTTTTAGCTTCACCTATTTTTTTACACTTTTATGTCCTTGACAATGAGCTCTCGGTTCTCGTTTACAGATAGCTTTCTGTCAGGGAACATGCAAGCAGGCCTAGTGATACAGTATAAAAGATACAGTGTAAAAAAATTGCATACAGCATTGAGTGCTGCAGGGAGACTGAACATTGTATTACATCCAGTACTGATGATCTGTAGATCAGAACACTCTGGAAACTGAGATTCAAGTAGTTCACTGTCAGGAATATAAATATAGAAAAAACATACACTTTATACTACCTGAAAATAAGCTCACTGGATCTGTTGCCAGAGAGTAGTCTAGTCAGTTGACCATGATAGCAGCATAGTGATTCTATGTAACACTAGTCCTGTAGCACAGACTGCTCTGAATGTACTATGCTATCTTTTTCACACTGTATCCTATATCTACTTTAACTGTTCCTGATAGAAAGAGGTCTCTGAAAACAGACCAGAGAGCTTACTGTCAGGGGCATAAAAGTGTAAACAAACAGGTTCAGATGAAAAAATAATAAAAAGTGTAGCCAATTTGACATTATATACTTACAGCACATTTTAATCTCATCTTTGACTGATATTTAATTTATCCCAATAAGTCTATGCACCCAGGCAATAATTTGATTGAAGTAAGAATGCTTCCCAACTGGTAAAGTGAGAGTGTTTGTCCTTTTGTGTGTGTGTATATATCTATATATATATATATATTTTTTTTTTTTAATAAAAGATTATATTCTTTTAAGAAAATATGTTATAGTGCTATCTTACTGTGCAAAGCAACGGCATTCCAACTGCTGACTTTTCATTCAGAACTTATTTTGGTTCAAATTAATTTTGTGAATCAAGTTATTACCAATAGCACCAACTAATGTCTGAAAAGGCACTTTTTGTTATAGTGCACTCTATGGGAGATGACAGGCCCTACGTATAAAGAAAATGGGGAAATTCTGGGGAATACCAACTGCACTATAGGGGACTAATAAATATTACCACTGACTTAATTAGAGCTTTTAACGCCTTGATTGTTAGAGAATTCACCAATGTATTGCTTCATAATATTAGGAGACCTCTAGCGTTCCTTTTAAATTAATAGGACTGTTTATTTTTCTTCTATATTAGATTTGTTTTGGCTCAGAATTTCTTGACTTTGCTTTTATACATAAGATTTACCAAGTCACAAACTATGGCTTTCCATAGCAAGTGATAGGAACTGATATTAACAGCGCCACAAGGTGACCACAATAAGGAACTGAAGTTTAATTCTAATTGAGTTGGAGGTGAAATCAATTTTGAATGAAATTCACTGGAAATATACTTGTTTTAATCTGTGGGGTAAGGGCTACAACATATTTTCCTATATCCTTTAAAGATGCAAATAAAAACATTTTTTATTTCATGGTGAGATTCCTTTAACCACTTTAATGCCAGAGTGTTGCGTTACACAGTGCAGGGAAATGCATTGCTCAGTCCTTGGGAACGCAGAAGTTTAACCCCTTGCGTGCCAGAGGGGTACACAATGTTTTGCAATGCATAAGTAAAGATATACTTAAATCCTGGCCTTTCAGGTTCCTTCAACATCTGCACCTGGACACAGATAACTTACAATATGTCACCGAGCAATAACACTGCTGTTTAGAAGTGCTCACGGCTCCATTTTCAATTCAATTAATAGATAACACGAGGCCCTCCAGCTGTTCAGGACTACATTTCCTATCATCCCCAGGATGATGGGAATTGTAGTCCTAAACAGCTGGAGGCCTCATATTCCCCATTTGTCTAAGAGTCACCAGTTACTTAACAGCTAAATTAGCATAAAAAGAACATGACTACAGCAAGGAATTCTGGGCATAGGCAGAAGTATAAGGTATGAGTCACCAGGTTTAGGGCCCTAAAAAAAATATATGACCTGCTCAGAGCCATTGTTCATGATATTCCCTGAAAATTCAACCACCGTTTCCCACCTTACTGTTAGACTACAATTTCCATCTCCTCAGCTGGCAAATGGGAGTTGTAGTCCAGCTAAATATGGAGTCCTTCTGGTTACCCTCCCTTGCTCCTGTCTGCTGCCTGATGGGAGTTATTTAAATTAATTAACCTCTGCCCCAACCAAAAAGGCATTCCCTGGACTCTGTCTCTGGATGTGACAGGCACAGACTGCAGGTTGTATATCAGAGGAGTCTCTACATTACCCAAAAGACCTTGAGCTTGGGCCAACCTAAAGCAGTAATACCACAACATGCAGTCCAATTGCACCATCATTGCAAGGGAGTTTAACATTATCACATGCCTCAAGCTGGCAACAAGGCTCACGGGTTTAACCCTTTAAGTGTCAGAGGGGTCCGCAATGCATTGCAGAGCAATGTGCTGCATACCCCTCTGGCACTCAAAGAGTTAAGCATGATGTCTGGGGGTTTACTTCCCTCAGATAATAGCTAGCAATGCCCCTGGTATATATATATCGCTGTATCTCGCCCAGTATGACAATGACTGCAGTATGCTGCAAGGAATTTTGAGAGCAAAGTACAGTTCTTTTTAACTACAAGGTTCAAATCACTTTTTTGAAGACATATTGCATATTTTAAAAATGAGCAAACTAAGCTACGTCTAGTAAAACAAATACCTGTAAGTTTACTTTCAGTCAAGAAAATACAGGTTTTATTGACTTATTTGAAGTGTTTCTCAGACAATTAAAGGGAAATGATTTAAAAAAAAAAAAAAAAGAAAGAAAACTGGTGTTAAATGCAGCTTGGTGTCAAACACCTTTATTGTTGTGTCAGTTCTGTTGGTTCGTGATAATTTATGATTATGAGTTAAAGGAATAGTAATCTTTAAATCTGATTTTACATTTACATATTACACCTGCAAGTCCATAATATGTAAAATCAAATTGCCTATACTTTTTATTATTATTCATCTATTTTTTTTACCTTATACAGTGTAACACAATACTGCAGTACAAACTGCTCTGAATAAGGATACCTTTTTTAAAATTGTATTACTATACCTGCTTTCACTGTCACTGACAGAAAACTCTCTGAAAACAGAACAGGAACTTACTGTCAGGGTCATAAAATGTAAATTAATAGGTTCATATAATAAATTTTTTTTTAAAAGTATAAGAATTTGACTCTACTTATTATGAACTTGCAGAATCTGTTAAGTCAAAATGAAAGGTTACTATATTTCAGTCAGCTTGTTCTGTTCCTAATCAAATAAGCCTCTTTAGACTAAGTTCACAATGGCAGTTTGATGTGTTGAAATCATGTATGAGATCACATTAAAAAATAAGCTATTAGCATGCAATTATCAATTGTTTTCCAATATGAATAGAATCACATGAACCTTTACTTTTCCACCCATAATGCATTTCTTCAGATTCAACACTGCAGCTTCACCACTGTACAGGAATCACGTTTGGTGCGTATGCCATTGAGATCAATTTTAGAAAAAATTAATTTATCCCATAAGCCCGCAATTTTCTACAGGTGATTCATGACACAGTATGTGTTCCACCACCATGTTTAGTATGTCAAGCCTTCTTAAATACATCCAGTATGTGTAAATTGTTTTTCCTACACACATTATACATGACGCATAAACATACATCTCATCTACATCTATCATGACTTTAAAAAAGTTAGGAAACACTGCTCGAAGAAACCAATTGTATTAATATCTCATTATACACCTAGGGAACAGGCACAATTATAAGTAAACAAAGAAAGAAGAAATGAAGCCTGCAGCAATTCTGCATTTATTAAAATCTCCTTTCTAGATAAAGGGGAATTATACAGATAGAATAAGTGTTTATTAATTTGTTTCGAAGGCGGCCATCCAGAACTGCTAGGGAGGGGAGGGCTTGACTGCCAGGGCACATCTCCATAGTGGTACAATACTGTAAGTTTGTGGCCAAGCCATTGGCCTAATCGGGGGCTAGCAGTTCATTTATAAATATTCCAGGCGGGGCTGGTGGCTAAGTTAAATTCCTGTTTCTGGCCAGCATCCTTGCATGGACTTTTATTTGTCCCCACACACAGACACAGACACACACACTCACCTTCTTCTTTTGTTGTCACAGAAAGTTTAGCTTAGGCTGAGGTTTTGTAATCACCAGTGGATGATAAACTGTTAATTTGCCCATCAAGGCTTTGGGGAGTTAGTATCTCATCTGCTGGCTAACGGCTCGGGAAGGCAGAGACTCTTTTTTATGGTTGTTTTACAGTGGCATAACTAGAAGCCACCGAGCCCTGGTGCAGAAATTGCCATGGGCCCCCCTGACCACATTGTCTCCACATTGCCCCCCCAAAACCATCACATTGTCCCGTGTTCATCTCATACCTCCATCACCTTCCCCCCTCCCGCGCGGTTCTCAGTAACGCAGAGCTCTGGGAGATTATGTCATTTCCCAGCGTTCTGCATTACTAGAGCGCCAGGAAATCAGCTGAGTTGCTGCGGGCGCGTGGCGATGGGGTCGCAGGAGGCGGCCAGGCCCCTGGAGTGACGGGCCCGGTCGCAGGTGCAACCCCTATTGTTAAGCCACTGTTGTTTTATTGTGGCCCCAGATTTATATTGGGTAGCAGGCATATCGTTATTTTATGGGCAAATTGTTAATAAATGCTGTGACCACTTCTTTCCCAAGCAGGTTGTTTGTGTCATTGATTGGGTGGAAGAGGCCGGTGGGTTTATGGAGCATGTGCCCTCTGGGCAGACCTTCATACAGCAGGCAAGTATGTGTATGGATTTATTTTTGCATTGTATCTGCAGTTGCCTGTGTTTGTTGATCCCAGTTGTAGGTCTACGCCTATAGCTAGTCTCACCAGATTTACATCCCAGATACCCCTAGGCAAGGCACCCTGGGTGCCCCTAGCTCCACCCGTAGCCACTCCCCCACTCCTCACATGATCTCATCCAATGTCCAATCTACTGCTCCATGACACATAAAATGCTCTTATATAACATACAAGCTGCTCTATGAATGATACTTACCTAGGTAAGTACTCCTTTTAATAACATACAGGCTGCTCAATGAATGATAATTATCTAGGTAAGTACTACTGTTAAAAACATTAAGAGATATTTGTTGAAAAGGTATTCCCCTTTAAATAACTTACAAATATTCTGGATTTTGAAAATGTATTTTAACTTAAAAGGAGAGTCCAAGGGTGTTGTTTCCCTTTGACAATGAATAGTCATGATTGTATTTATTTCCATATTCTTTAAAGTATATACTTGTTCAAAACTAGTTTTTCCAGTGCTGGAGAAGCTTAGAATGCATTCAGATCTGGCATACGGATTATCTACGTGGTGTTATGGTGTGAAGCACATTTTACTGGGGTAACTTTCCCATGTGCACACAGCAGGAAACAAAACTACTTTGATTAACAGAATGCAAATCTGGGTCATTTTATTGATCTGTATGATCTGAGTAAATCAGAAGGATGTAAATGTAAATGGACACAGTAATTATTATTCTTTTTTTCTTGAAACTTAATTAACCCTTTGAGTGCCAGAGGGGTATGCAACGCATTGCTTCACAATGCGTTACATAACCCTCTGGCACTCAAAGGGTTAAGACATTTTCGAAAAACAAGCATTCTATCGCAATGCAATGAGATAACTTACAACTTCTTTTAAACCCCTTGGATGCTAAAGGCTGCAACATCCGAGAATTTAACAGCCCTTCTACAGCATTTACAAAATGAAATTATCCATAATCACTGCAGATGACTCTAGATACACAAAGTAATTCATCATACGCATGACATAATCATCCAGCTGCCTGAAAAAGCAAAATGCACACCGAAATAAGTGGAAGCACTTCACTGTGTCACCACATTCTATTTCTGATATTACATGAACTCCCTATAGTTTCTCATACACCAAATACTCTATAATTACTCCAGTAACAAAGCTAACAAACTGCTATATTCTAAACAGGGATAGTATATTGTAAAAGGTTACAGTGGCATATGAATACAGCTCTTGAATATAGCACACCTGGCTTGAAATGAAACTGTCCCCTGTTCAAATTCTCGCTTCAGTGGAAGCATCCATCTTGAACTGATTTTTATGATCATTCCTTCTCATTAATTTATTTCACCTCCTTGATCAAATAATATGTTCAGGCAGCCGCAGAAGGAGTAGCAAAGACATTTCAGGAGAGGAATTAAGTAAACTATGACACACAGGTCAGATAGTTCTGCTCCATAACTACTAAACCAAAAATCAATAAAAACATTACCCTGATTGAAATGCTAAAAGCACAAGGCATAGGAAATCTGAATGGATACTTTTTAATAAGACTAAAAGCTAGTAATGACAGATCCACTTTAACCTTCTGGGTGCCAGAGGGACTCCCCTACGCATTGCAAAACAATGCATTTGAATACTCAAAGGGTTAATTGGATAGTCTTACTTAAAGCAACTTTGGAGATTTTGAAAGTGCTTTCAAAATCACTTGTATGCTACACTAGGCAATTTTTATTTCGAAAACTAGTTTTTTAGTTATTTAGATTTATAAATTATGCTAATTAAGATGTGTAATACACTCTCTCTGTTAGCTTTATATTACTTTCCCACTCACTGACACTACTAAGTAATTAGGGTTGCCACCCAGCTGGTATTTTACCGGCAGGCCAGTAAAAAATTGGCTTCTGTCCAATGTTAAGTCTATGGAGGGAATGCCATGGCCGGTATTTTTTTGAAGAAAAGGTGGCAACCCTATAAGTAATGCATTGCCCACCAACCCTAGCACTGAAACAGTTAAGAGTCAGTGAGTGGGGAAGGTAATGTAGGGTTAAGACTTAAAGTTCCTGCATGACAATTAGCGTAATCCAGTGATTCTCAACCAGGGTGCCGTGGCACTTTGGTGCGCCATGAACATCAGCTTAGGGTGTCCCATGTTTTCTATGAAGACTAAAAAAAATGGACTTTTAACTAAAGATTTATAGAAATTATTATGCACAATATGTATAGTTTTGTTATCAATATTATAAGACCTAATAATAACTGTATATTTATATATTGTACCCTTCTTATGCCTTTGATAAAGTACATTAAATATATTAGGTGTGCCCTGAATGTTCTAGATTGTGTGTTAGGGGTGCCCCGAACAAAAAAAGATTGAGAACCACTGGTGTAATCTATAAATGTAGATAAACTGGTTTTCTAAACAAAATGTCGAACACAACATATAGGTGATTTTGAATTACTTTAGGTGAGTGTGTCCCTTTAAGACCTGGTTTTTCAACTCTCTTTGAGAACGTTGCTAAGTCATTGTGGCTAAGTCATGGAACCTACATGCCATTTTTAATAATCCTATGAAATTAGACCTGTCCCCTTTAATTTCTTTTGCATACTTGAATCTTCATTAAAGGGATAGTAATGTTTGAAAATAAATGCCCTATCCACTATTCTTTATAGTTTTTTTGTCCATGTACAACGTTATTAGAATACTGTCTGATGTGTGGTGCAAGAGTAAATAAATTATAAAGACCCTTTTACCTATTGTACGCTGTCTCCCCTCAGATGTGGTCAGATATATTATTTTTAACTAGATATTTGAACCGAAACTTTCTTGCATTCGAGGGGTTAAAGGGATAGTAATACCTGAGATGTGAAAAAGTATATGTTGTACGGTTTATGTCCCCGAACAAAACAAGGGTACTCCCACAGCTGAGAGATATTTTATTAAAAAATTATAACAGCTCAAACTTGAATTTTTTAGGTGCAATATCACAGTGTCCTCAAAATTTACAGTGGTGCTGTTGCTACACCATCCTATGGAGATTTATGGTCTATGGACCAGAGCTGTCCATAGTATGGTGTAGCAACAGCGCCACTGTAAATTTTCAGGCCACTCTGATATTGCACCTAAAAAAATTCAAGTTTGAGCTGTTATATTTTTTTAGTAAAATATCTCTCAGCAGTGCTCAGCAGTGGGAGTACCCTTGTTTTACTCAGGGGGATAAACCCTACAACATACCCAAATCCAGCTGCAAATTTCAGACTGCCTCTTGGCCATTTCCTCCTGGGTGGCACAACGTCAGCTGAAGATTAACATGGCCAAAACCGAACTGCTAATCTTCCCACCAAGACCTTGCCTAACACCTAGCTTCACCATTACAGTTGATGGAATCGATATTGATCCGGTCAGCTCAGCACACTGCCTTGGGGCCATATTTGATTCCTCTCTTTCCTTCTCCCCTCACATTAACTCTGTGGCTAGATCATCTCGCGTCTTTCTCCGCAACATTGCTAAAATCCGCCTGTTCCTCGCCCAACAAACTACTAAAACTCTTATACGTGCCCTCATTCTGTCCCGCTTAGACTACTGCAATATCCTACTAACTGGCCTCCCTGCTACTCATCTTTCACCTATGCAATCTGTTTTAAACTCAGCTGCACGAATCACCACACTCTCCCCAAAAACTGAACCTGCCCACATAATTCTCAGACATCTGTCATGGCTCCCAATTCAGCAGCGCATCAATTACAAAGTCCTTCTTCTCACCTTTAACGCTCTCCACACTGCTACCCCTCCTTACATATCTTCCCTCATCTCCTATTATGTTCCTGGCCTCTTCCTTCACTCAGCACACAATGCACTTCTTGTTGCACCATCCACACCCTCTGCCCTCTCCTGTCTCAAACCTTTCTCACTTTCTGCTCCATACCTATGGAACTCCATACCCCTCTCCTTATGTCTAGAGAAATCCCCCCTCTGTCTTTAAGTCTACCCTGAAGTCTTATCTTCTGGAGCACTAGGACCATGCACTGCCTTTGGCCAAACTCAGCACTTGTAATCTCAGCACTTAACACCCTCTTACCCCATTGTCTGTCTCCCTTTACCCATTTAGACTGTAAGCTCCTTGGGACAGGGACCTCTCTCCCATTGTTTCTATGAATGTCGCACGTATTTCATCCCCTCTTATTTATTGAACATATGTCTATTGTAAGGCGCTGCGTACACTGTGTGGCGCCATGTAAAGAAAGATACATATATACATACATACATATATTTTTTACATTTTAAGTATTACTATCCATTTAAAGGCATCATTTAATTTGGGGAATTTTTATTTCTTCTCTCTGGTGAAGTTGATTTGCCCAAGATTGTTCCATTTTTAATTGGCAAATTGTGGCACACAGTCCTGTCAAAACTGTAAACTCTTTGACACACTCATTTGTTACAATTAAAGAAACGAAATATTATGATAGAAAATGGATTCAGCCCTCCAAGCCTTTTCCACCAGCTTGCAACACTGTCCCCAAAGTGGGAATGCAGAGTTCCATTCAGAACCGCTTGCACATCTCTACATAGAACACTTTCTAGTGTTAACTGTAGCTTCAGCACTTTCGTTTTAGACTAAGGGCAGAGGTTCCAGGCAACACAGGAAGGAGGTCTATCTAAAAATTCCACTCTGGCTAAGGAGCAACGGAAGCTACTCTAGATTGGTAGGCACACTAGTATGGTTCAGTGATGAAAAAAGGGATTTACCTATAGTGTGCCATTAAAATACAAGGGAGATTTAGACATTCCTAATACTTTTTAACCCCTTAACGACCCATGACGTACATGTACATCACGGGGTGGATGTCCCTAAAAGACCAAGGACGTACATGTACATTATGGAATTCAGGGCTCCCCGCGCAGCTAAATGGCGCTCAGGGAGCCATTAATCAGACCTCAAAAAAAAAAAAAAGGTCTGTTGTCCTTAAGTGCTGGCCGCGTTCGTGGCCGGTACTTAAGGGGTTAAGGAATAGTCCTTAAGTTATCGTAACTGGAGAGAACATGAGGGCTGATTTTATAAATTATTTAAAGAGTTTTTATAAATGAGTTATTACTCTGGAATTCTTAAGAACAGAATATACATGGCATTAAGATTCTGGCGAAAATTCAGTCACAGCTAGCAATATTTCACTGCTCAACTTTTTACAAACGTCATTACTCCATTTTTTTTTTTATTTATTTTTTTTTAAAGTACTACATTGCATACAGTGATCCTAAATTTTAGTTTTATAACGATTGAAGACACTGTTACAGACATTATAACTCTTTTTTTTGCTTAACTCCACGTTTATTAATTTCTCTCAATGGGCCTAGGCCCGTGTTAGGATCTGACAAGAACTGCTATCTGTAGTGAGCAGCATGGTGAAATATGACTGACTGTGCATACAGTTTCACAACGGCTCTCTGGTGCTTCTTTCCTCAGTTCGCAGAGTGAAGAAAATCTCTCAATCCTTTTTGGCAGCAGACAGTTAATGTGAGTGGTCTTGTGCTCTCCATGAGGTGTGATACTGTATTAAAGTGGGTCTATCATCACTTTACAAGTTTTTATCAATATATAGAAGAGTTTGTGAATAATAATAAAACTTTATTATTTTTTTTAAAAAAAAAACCTTATTTGTGAGAAAATTACATTTTAAAGTATGCCCAGCTGCCTACTTCCGGGTACATTGCTCTTGCCGCTCTTCCTCTGCTCCCGTCACTCTCCTCAGCATCCTCCGCTGATGGAGGCGTTCTGTTAGTAAGCTGGAGCGATCTCATTGGCAGAGATCGATATCTAGCTAATGAGATTGCTCCAGCTTACTAACAGAAATCCTCCGTCAGAGGAGGATGCTGGGGGAAGTGATGAGAGCAGAGGCTGTGCGGCAAACTGCGGAAAGAGCAGTTTAGCCGGAAGTACGCTGCTGGGCATACTTTAAAATGTAATTTTCTCGCAAATATGTTTTTTTTTTTTTTTTTTTTTTAAATAATAAAGTTTTATTATTACTCACTAACTCTTCTACATATTGATACAAACTTATAAAGTGGTGATACATCCACTTTAAGATGCCTGTAGTAAACATACTACTGAATTAAAAAAAAAAAGTGATACAGCGTTCCTTACCCCATATAATTTTAACATCATATCACTCAGTCACAGGACAGTGCTACCTGGAGATACTGACTACACTAGGGTGAGCAGTCTGTGGCCCTCCTACTGTATTACATTTCACATTATCCTCAGACACTTAGTAACTGGCTGAGGAAAACAAAAGGGCTTTTAACCCTATGAATGATAAAGTTGCCTCCAATATATTGCAAATGAATGCGCTGGAGACCTCTTTAGCATTCAAGGGGTTAAAAGCCCCAATGGGAATTTTCATTTGACCAGCAGTGCAGCTGGTTTAGTCCTGAATTGCTTGCCTTTTTCTTTCTGTATATAGTGGTTTGTAACAGTTTGAAAGCTTTTCTGAAACTATATACTCACACAACAATCAGGTAAAGCATTCCGAGACCTGAAGTATCACTGTGATTATCTCTCCATAAGGAAGCAGTCTTCATGTTCTGTCCCAAGGCCAAAGCCAGATTTCTAAATAGGCAGAGTATGCAACGCTCCAAATTTTGAGGGACACCTCAGCTGTCCTGGCCACACCCACATTCTGAATTGTGGTTGTAGCCAGAGCAATCTCAGTGTCCCTGCACCAGTTTAAAACCCCTTTACAGATAATTATTTAACTCCTTGGATGCTACAAACATTCCTAATGCATTGTGAAGCAATGTGTTGATCTCTAGCAATCAAGGGGTTAAAGCTTTTTTTGCCCTTATGATATATTCCTTTGAGTGCCAGAGGGGTACGCAAAGCATTGCTTTGCAATGTGTTTGAGTACTCGTCTGGCACTCAAAGGGTTAAAGGCCATGAATGTTTTCTGTTTTGGAAAAGTGGATGGCACTGGGGCAGGCCATGTGAGGTATGGGGAGATGGCCACACATGGGATGGACATGCTGCCCTGACCAGGGCCAAGTGGCTTGAAGTTAAGATGCCCGAGGAAGAGATCTAAGAGGTCTTGAAAGCTTGCATACTAAATCTGCTTCGTTAGCCAATAAAGGTTTCAACTTGTCTGTATTTGCCCCCTGTATTTCTACGGCTAACCCAGAACCAATTGTCATCTGTCACCTGCTGATACATACACACTTATAAACCATAGCATGGAAACTGTAAGATCGCCACTCCCTCCCATGACCCAAAATAAAAACCCAATACATAAATAAAAACAATATACAACTTGAAAATGGTGGTAAGGCCGCAGCATTTATTTAAATAATTAACACTTGTAAACCATAAACGCTCTTACCAGCCATCCCAGCCTGATAAGTTCAACATATCAACAAACTTAGCTCCGCCCTACCAGCCAGGAGCTATCACCAATACCAGATCTTTAACCCCTTAAGGACCAGCCGCGCACGCACGCGGCTATCACTTACGGACCAGGGACCATTTTTTTTTTTCAGAATCTAATTCTGGACTCCCCGAACAGCGTGCAGCCGCGTGGGGAACCCAGAATTCCATGACGGTCCAGGACCATTATGGGTCTTTCAGGTGTTAAGAACCTTATCTTTCAACACCCTCAATGCTGAAACAATAATAACCTTAGAATAAAATAAAAAAATATATTATTTATTACTTCACTATTTTTTTTATTACACATATAAATACATATATCCTATATAATAATTTGCTAATGTGTGTTTGTCAGAAGCCGTCATGCGCAGTACAAACGGCTGCGCGCGCTTCCGTCATGTGCAGTAGAGACTGCCCACGCCACGGCTGATAACGGAGCAGAGCAGTCCGAATTCAGACCGAAGGTGCGCAGAGAGGTCTACGGTCTGAATCCGGAGCGCCCTGCTCCGTTATCAGCCACGGCGCAGACAGTCTCTACTTTGCATGACTGCACTGCAGCCATTGCTGCCTGGCACTGTGGCCCGTGTACACAGGCTGTTCAACTAGTATACATATATACAAATTAAACCACATATTACTTCTGCTAAACTAAAGCAGATAATCAAACTAATATATATATTTTTCTTTATACTTGGAAGGGGGGCTGGCATAGGATCCACGGAGCTCTTAGTTGGTCATAAAGTGATGTACAGGGGGAATATCCAGGGTCTTATATAACCCATTTTCCAGCCTAAAATAGGCTACCTGGCTCGAGGCAACTTACCTTTGGCCAATCACCATTCCAGGTGGGAAAATTCTGGAAGAACACCACAACATTTATATATTTATTTATTAAATATATTTAAAGGGGCATAATCTCTTTATTTTTATTATAACTCTACAACTAACTTCTTTATGAACCCCTTAGACACCCCTAACCCCTAAAATACCTCAGAATAATGAAATAAAATAACAGGAAGGGGGGCTCTCCCCAGCTCCATGGGTCCCTTCCTTAAAAGTACGGTCCCTTACATTATTATGCTTCCTGTTATCATAAGACAAAATATATGATCCTCAGGAACTGCACCGAAATCTGAACCGAATTTCACAACCCTGACCTCTTTGTTTTTTCACTTTCCCTCTTTACACCATCAGTAGGCTGACCATATTTCCTTGAGACAAAAACGGGAAGGGGTGTGAGACTCCGTCACTCCAATCGAAGTAAGCTGCAAGCAGCGAGAATGCGTTTTCTCCATCTCTTACTAGCAGTGTTCTCGCTGTCTGGCCAAAAAGCCTACACCTGAAATATATCGGAACTTCCTCTCTTTGTCACTCACACTAGTAGTTTTACTGTACACATTGATTACCATAGAGTCTTATGACTCATCGTCATATCACTGTCTAAGAGACTCTATGGTAATTTACCATAGACTTGAGAGCCTTAGACAGTTATAAGTCTCCCAAGTCATAAGACTCTATGGTAATCAATGTGTACAGTAAAACCACAGTAAAACCACCAGTGGGACGAAAGGGAGTTCTGATCTACTTTATCCTATGAGAAATAAACAAGCCATGTTAAGTGTTTTACAAAAAAAAAAAATATATATATAAGTTATATTTATAAAACACTGGACCAAATTGACATTTATATTAAAAAGACAGGACGGTCTGGAAATATGAAAAGAACGGTACTGTCCCATTTAAAACGGTATGCATGGTCAGCTTAACCATCAGCAGAGCATAAACCATTTAAAATTGCTTTGTACGTCATGAAAACTAACACAGTTGTAAATAAATGGAAAAACCACATGTACTTCTTGCTAAGAAATAGGGACTTTATTCCGCTTGTCTCCTACAGGTAAACTGTTTCATCTGAAATATTTATTTTATTTATTTATTTATTTAGAAAATGTTTTACCAGGAAGAATACATTGAGATTTCTCTCGTTTTCAAGTATCAGTATAAACTGATATATTATTTATACTGTAATACCTATCATGACTTTTAGCATAACATAGCATAAATTCTCAAGTGAACAATGTGTTCTACCTATAGTTTGCAGTGTTCAGTTAATTTGTATTGTGTTTTTACTAAGTCTGTGTTCACACATTCCATTGCTGCACTATTAGCCAGAAAATATAACCGATGGCCTCAAATGCTGACCCCCAACTACTGCCATAAATGACCCAGCTTTTCATTGGTGTCCCACATTAACCTCTTGAAGACCAGATAGGTATGTAATGCGTTGCTTCAAAATGCGTTGCACACCCCCTATGGTCCCCAAGTGGTTAACCCTTTCAGTGCAAGAAGGGTACACAACGCATTGCAAAGCAATGCATTGCATACCCCTCTGGCACTGAAGGGGTTAAAGTGGTGATCTGGTCACATTACCTTCTGGGGCCTTATTATAGATCAGTGGTTCTGAACGAGGGTGTTGTGGCACTTTGGTGTTCTACGGACATCCATTTAGGTTGCCATAGTTTTTCTATGACATTTTTGACAAAAATGTGACTGAGGAGTTTTAACCCTTTGAGTGCTAAAGAGATATCAATACCTCTCTCGCACTCAAAGGGTTATATGTATGTTTATAAAATCACAAACAGCCTAGTACGAACAGAGGTGGAACAAGGAGTACATTTTAACCGAGCAAATCCTCCAACATGGACTTCATCTGCTCAATTCCTTACTCACTGGTAAATTTGAAAAGAACTGTATCGCAGCTCTTTTCAAATTCCCAAGTGTCCCTCTTTAGGAGGGAAAGTCCCTCTTTGAGACCGGAATCCCTCTGTCCCTCTTTCTCACCCTGATGGCCCTTTTTTTAGACTCTGTAGTACGAATAAGTGTATGGAATTCCTCGACAGCAATAAAACTCACATTAATGTTTGTGTAAACTTCGGTATATGTGTTTATAAATT
Organism: Rhinophrynus dorsalis; assembly: GCA_037306005.1. Classification (NCBI taxonomy): domain Eukaryota; kingdom Metazoa; phylum Chordata; class Amphibia; order Anura; family Rhinophrynidae; genus Rhinophrynus; species Rhinophrynus dorsalis. The sequence continues at coordinate 359,777,135 of CM074723.1, forward strand.
AGTTTGTGTAGACAAAATACTTTAGTCTTTCTCTAAATCATTCATTCAGTTACAAAAAGAGGTGTCAATAAGGCATGCAATAACCTAAAAATAAAAGTGTCCCTCTTTGGCCATTTGAGATGTTGGAAGGCATGGTAATGTGAGGCACTGAAGATGTCTCAGACATCCAAGCTTTTAAGGGAAAATGGCTCTTTATGTGCAAAGCAGAAGGTAAGCAAGAAAAATCATATTTTTTCACAGTAATATTGACAGTGTTACACACAAAGTCAAACCACTTTTGCTCATTTTTACTCATCTCAGCTCCTGAATGATCCCTTAGTCAAACAGAAAACAAAATCCCATTAACGCAGAGTAATGCAGGCAATATTTCAGTTTACTGTCTCATTGAAGCTCGCTCCTAAATTAAGTTTTCTTTGCAAATATAGGAGCATAGTAAATCTCCTTCATATTATTATTGTAAGCCTTTATGTATATAGCGCCAACTTATTCTGTACAGTTGTACAACAGGGAATAGACATACAGAGACTATAAACAGCTCAAATGGAACATGGAAGATAAAATGGTCAGAGGGCCCTGTTTGTGAGAGCTTACAGTCAAGGTCAGAGGGCCCTGTTTGTGAGAGCCTACAGTCAAGGTCAGAGGGCCCTGTTTGTGAGCACTTACAGTCAAGGTCAGAGCGCCCTGTTTGTGAGCACTTACAGTCAAGGTCAGAGGGCCCTGTTTGTGAGAGCTTACAGTCTAGTGGAAGGTAAGTGGAACACAGAAGAAAAAAAAAACACAAAAAGAGAAAGCGCATACAATCTGAGTGTAGACTATTGAGATATATATGTTTAAAGTGGAACTATCACCCTATGTAAAGTCATAGCTCAATGATTAGGTATATAGCAATATGCTTCTTAACAGTGCTATCACTGGGCACAAGTACCAAGTTCTGAAGTAACCCTTCTATTTTTGAGACTGATTGCCAGGCTTCTTGCTTTAGAAGCATCTGTGCGCCTGTGCCATCAGTCCATTCCTGTACCTTAAGGTATAATGCAATGCCTCTTAGAGGAGACCAGGATGGACAGCACAGGCGCACAGATGTCTCTAAGCCAAAATGTCTCTGTGCAAGCCTGGCCGCCGGTCAGGATTACTTCAGTACTCGGTACTTGTGCCCGATAACAGCACTGTTAAGAAGCATAATGCTATATACCTGATTATTGGGTAATGACTTTATATAGGGTGATAGCAACACTTTAACACCTCCATTGTGTGTATTGTTGAATGTCTCCTCCTTCACAGTGAAAATTCACTTTTAAGAACAGATAACTACAGGATTCACCTTTTGCAGAAACAGCCTCTAGGTGTATGCACCTTCAATGGATAACCCCCATTGTCGGTACCAACCACTGTCTCTGGAATCCTTTACCCTCCACTCTCCCTTTTCTTGACAGCTAGTAGGAGTGGATGGAATCAAGGAAAGACTTCTCACATAATCGGTGATCATGTCATGGGTGATGTTAGGAGGCTTTCCCGATTCTGCCCACTCCTACGCAGAAGGGTAAGGGTGAACACTGAGGGCATGCTGCTCTCTTGGGTCACAAATATCAATCTCCCAGTACAGTCGGATGGGAGACCAAAAACTGGGGGGAAGGAGGCATCAGGAGACGTCCTAATGTTCCCCCCAGGGAAGGATATTTTTTTTGTTTTATTGCAGCAACAGCAATACCGGCTTATGCAGTGACAACAGTTCGGAGGTATGGTGTATGGGCTTGGCACAGCAGAAACAGCTATCCAAGACCATACAATTGTACCACCTTGCAACTCTGGGGGTTAACAAAGCCCTTTAATGTCTGGAAAGTTCACCTAAAGTTCTCCTGGTGTTCAGTTATTCTGTTGCAGATATACTATGGGAGAGGTGAACCGCTAACTGTAGTTCTCCATAGAATGTGTTAGTAACAGCTTTATCACTAATTGACAATTTGAACAGTTGTAACTTTAGAATAAAACAACTGCCAGCAGTGGGCATATGCTTGTTTTATTCCTTCAGAAAATCTCTGTAGAATATAGATTTTCATAAAAAAGTTTACTGCTCGTTTAGAAACTGGGACCAAAGTATTGACAACAAAATCCTGGGACACAAATCCAAATCCTGGGACTATCCCTAGATATCCAGGTCAATTGGAAAGTATGAATTAGTGAATAAGAGAATTGTATGCTGCCATTTTGGCATGCAGAGCTATGAAATAGGCCTCACTGCTAATTTCCCACCTTTGTAAACAATGACCATCATTTCTGTTATTCTTCATGTTTCTTGTACCCCTATAGGATATGTTACAGTCATTGTGACAAACCTGTCAACCGTCAAAATGCATATCTAATAAAATGTAGTTGTTGACTAGACTGACAGATATTTGGCTAAGCATTTGATTAATATTACCACATAATGTAGTGATTATTAACCTAAATTAGTTTACAGTCTCCTTGAAAGGAGCACACAAGTCCTAATGTTGAAATGTGAAACTGAGTAGATAATCAGAGCCCACATGCTGTGGCTTTTTTTGCTACTACCTGCTTGAAGAAAAGCAGACCTTAGGGTAAGGTTGGGCATCTTAAAGTTCTCCAGCTGTTGACAACTACAACATGCCTCCCAACATTTCAAATGCCCGAAGAGGGACAGTTTTGTTTTAGGTGGTGTTGCTGTGGGCGTGGCTGGTAGATGGACCATTACCGAGAAGGTTTAAGTTATTTCATGCCCTATTGACACCTATTAGTGTACCTGAAAAAATGATTTAGAGCAAGAGCAAAATATTTTATTTATACAGACTAATTTATAAACACATATACAGAAGTTTAAATGGATAGCAATGTTTCTATATAAATTAAGTTTCAGTCGTTCATTATAGTTTTTCTATCATGCAGAGCATTATCACAAGCTGTACTCTGTTTAATTCATGTGTAATTATGTTATAAAGTGTTCCGCTACCGCCACTTTTACATAAATAAATCTGCCTCCCCTCAGATCTGGAATCTGGTCATCAGACCAGACATACCGTCATGAGGGACAATCTTCTGGCTGTCAGTATAAGTAAAAACCCTGCACCCCTTGACGAAGGAGGTCAGGTTTTTCCTTATGCTGACAGAAGATTGTCCCTCATTGTGATCCATCCGGACCGGCTTGCTGCTCTGAGGAGAGGCAGTGTTACTTATGTAAAAGGGGCAGGAGGGGAACACTTTATAACATAATTAAACATGAATTAAACAGAATACAACACTGTAATAACGCTCTACATGGCAGAAAACTATGATGAACACATTACTATCCCTTTAAATAAACATAAACACTTTTATACACATGGTCTGATCTCCTACAAAAAGGGACACCAGGGTTTGAAAGAGGGACAAGGGATTTGGGTCTCAAAGAGGGACTTCTCTTCCTAAAGAAGTACACATGGGTGGTGCTACAACTCCCAATGTCCCCATGGGAATTGTAATTTACAACAGCTTTAGGCCTCAGGCTACCTACCCTGGCCTTAGAGGGTACATTTATTTTATGTATCACTCTTGTTCTAATGTTTTAAGTAGAGGTTAAATACTCTTATTTAAAGGGCATTACCCTTTGAGTGCTGAAGGGGTATGCAACGCATTGCAACACAATGTATTGTGTACCACTCTGGCATGCAAAGGTTTAACCCCTTGAGTGTCAAAGAGGTATCAAAGGGTTAAAGGATTACAATAAGTATTTAACCTATTGAGTGTCATAAGTGTGCAACGCAAGGGTGCACATCCACTGGCACTCAATGAGTTAATCATATCACTGGGTGCTAGAGAAGTGCCCAACACATTGCTTCAGCTCAAGCTCTTTAACCCTTTAAGGATAAGAAGGAGTGTGCAATGCATTGCCTTACAAACATTTTTAAATTAAAAAAATCCCCATTAGTCAAGAAGAAACATTGTCTAATATTCACATTAAGTGACAACAGCAGCAAGCAATCGTTTTGAAACATGCAACTAGGCCACACAGACCCTCAAAGAAGTATCAGTAACATTAATAATAATGCAAAAAATAATAATATAGTTGCAAATATATGCTGATTCAGTTGCAGAAAGTTACAGAATAATTTAGATTTAACTTGGTTCTTGAACAGTGCAAACAAATAGCTTGTGATTAATGTCAATTATGCAGAAAAAGAAAATGTATCAGTTCTGGAGCAAACCAACTGCAAAGTATGGCATAAATAATAATGTTACAGCTTCCCACTGATTTAAATGAGGCGTTTAACCAACAGAATGCTAGAAAGGTCTAAAATGCATTGCTGTGCAATGCACTGGAGACTTTTCTAGGATTCAATAAGTTAAAAGCCCATTTAGATCAATGTCAATGTGTCCCCAAAAGTACAGTTGGTCTGCCCAGGAATTGCTCCCCATTCTGTGCATGTGGCCCATAGTGTACTGGTGTTACCTGTTCTGCCAGCCTTGGATGAGGTTGGTGTACTTGCTCAGCAACCCCTCTATGACTTGCTTGTGCTTCTGCTCCCTGCCTCCCCTGCTTGCCTGGATAGCGCCCCCATCCAGCTTGCCAGCCGCTGCCAGTGCCACAGCCTGCTGAAGCTGAAGCCCTCTCCCGGATCCAGACCCCAGCCCTCGGCCAGCAGAGGAGGGAGAGGACCCTGCCGAGGTGGCTCTGCTGCTGCTCCGGCTGCTGCTGTTACTACTGCCCCCACCACTCTGCTGGTGAGCTGCCTTTTCCATGGCACTGCTGGTTACAGGAGGCTCGGTGCCCTCAGAGCAGAAGCCTCATGCAGAATAAAGTAGTGCCCCCTCCCTGTTTAACGCTAGTTTTGTTTCTTGTAGATAGTTTTTTGTGCAATATCTATTTCATGGGCTTCCTGCTCAGAGCTCTTCTGACAGCCCTGCCTCCATGATATGAAATACATATATAGATCTAGTAGTGTTTCAGCTGCAGCTCACTGGGGCAGAGCACTGCTAGCAATAAGGTGCATTTGTGCCTGTCAGTTCCTAGATATGGATGAGAAGTGGCATATAACCCCCTCCTCTGGCAGCCAGAGAAAGGTGCCTGCCTGGTAGGAATCAATCTTCTGTAGCCAGCGCTGACTTTGCTGATGTGTGTTCGTGATGGGGAATTCTCCAGTTAAACAGCCACTCACACAGCTCTCTAGGCTGGAGCAGAACCACCTCCACCCACACACCTCCTCCTAGCCATCCCACCCGGATATGTACTGTCCCATGCCGGAGAACCCGTGAGATCCCTTCCCTCTGCAGACATCCAGCCATATTCTCCTGTCACGCCTTTTAAATCTGCGTAATGAGAAACATTTTCAAAAAAAAAAAAAAAACTTGCTATCTCATAAAACGTAACATTTTCCAGGAAAACCTTGAAAACAGTTATTAGAGCAATTTCACCACTGCCTCATCAACATTTAAAGTGGCAGTATCACCTGAAATAAGCAGGGTACACATTTTTTATTTCATTGTAAAGTTTTGATGATTTTATTCCTGGATTCTGGTCTTGCCTTTGGAAGTGCGTATTTTTGCCGTGATATTTGTAGATAAAGCCCTTGATAAAATTATTAACTGCAATGTAATCCAGTCCTATGTAAGAAACATTCCTTTTCCTATTAATATTTAGGCAGCTGTGCATTTCAACGGACCCCCTTTTATTAATACAAGCTTCTAATAGAGGAGTCATCAATTAGCAGGCTGCAATCCAAATCTGGAACACATACAATTGTATCTGTGCCTTGTACCTCACTGTCTGCCTTCATGCTTAATATTTGTACTGAAAGAAGAGGATATAAGTACCAGAGTTGAAGGGGCTCACCCACTGCTCCTGTGGTAGACATGTAGGAAGCATTACCGCTATGAGCTTTATGTTCAAAAGTAAAGTGGATTAAGTCTGGAACAACCCATTTACAACACAGGAGGCATATCAAAATTATAATTGATTTGAAAGTGTTTTAACCCCTTCAGCACTATAGAGGTTTTCAGTGCATTCAATCACATGTGTTGGAGACCTCACATATTTAGGGGGTTACATTTTGCATTTAAATGAATGGAAATGTTTGTGCATTTTATTTTTCCCTTCTGGTAGAGTTAGATTTCACCAGAATTACTAAACTATTCTTTGACTGATGCACATAAGGCAACAGGAAGAAGAAATAGGAAAGAACACCCATAGGTGTAACACCAAAAGTATAAGTAGCCACGCCACCTATCAGGTCAGGTACTTAACATGGATAGACTATGTCCTGCACAAGACTCAGGTAAGCTGTTGTTCCAGAAAGCCAACTCACCATCTGTCCTCCCATTATCCACACTCCAAAGAAACCCCAGGAGCATAGAAATTGTTTAACAAATCCTTTCTGCACAAGAGCGCCAGCAAAACCACAGACATATGTTTCAGCCTATGTGGGCCTTGTCAGTGTGGTGCAGTTGACTCCCTTTAGGCCCCTGCCTGGGATACCCTTCCATTTAGGGAGGCCTACAACAAAGAATGTGACAAGTACCCCTCAAGAACTAACAAGATAAAATGTCTTGTTCTAAGGCACGTGGCCTCTCAATGCTGCAACAAGTCACATTTTTACACCCATGTGCAATAGGAGAGAGGAAATTTCCATATCCATGTCAGACTAGTCCGTCAGCCAAACAGTCCAGCTCCGAAATGTCAGGCAAATCCTCTCTGCCCTTGCTCACCATGTGCCTAGCAGAAGTTAGCTGCACCACAATGACAAGGACTGCATAGGTCGAAACTTATGTCTGTGGTTGTGCTTATTCCCTTTTGCAGAGAGGATTTGCCTGACATTTCTGAGCTGTACTGCCTGAGGGTGGGACCAGTCTTATGTGAACATGAAGTTTTCCTCTCTGCAACGGCACATGGGAGTAAAAAAAGGTGACTTGTAGCATCACTTAGCGGCCACCATGCCTTCTAGCAAAAGATTTTATTTTGTTTGTTCTCAGTGAGTGCTCATCACAATCTTTCTTTGTATGCAAGAAGCTCCCCCTAAGAGTAATGGGGGAATCCAGATGTGGACCAATTGCTTACAAATACATAGTGATATCAGCTGCAACTCACCGAAGAGGTTCAATAAGGCTGGAATATACATCTGGACTTAGATGTTTTCCTCTTTCAGAGTAGAATTGTCGGGCATTGTGTGGCTGGATTGTCATTTGGGCAGGACCAGTGTGATATACTTTAGAATATTTCTTCTCCTTATATGGCACTTGTGAGCTATAGGAGATTGCACCCTGGGGGCAGGACACCAGTCCTAATGATCTTCTTACGTACCCTTGCAGGCTCATGAGCCTAGTTGAGCATCTCTGACCTTTTGTTTTGTATCTGCAAATTGCTCTTGGGGTAGGTCACCCTAAGAGGAATGGGGGAATACGGATGTGGACCCCTTGTTCACTAGTGCTTAGAGAGATCAGCTGCACCTCACTGATGAGGTCCAATAAAACCAAAACATATGTCTGGGGTTAGCTGTTTCCTTCATTCAGAAAAGAATTGTCTGGCATTTCATGGCTGGACTTTATTTGAGAAGGACCAGTATGATAAGCTTCAGAATATTTCTTCTCTGTGTATGGAACATGAGCTAAAATCGATTGCAACCTGGGTGCAGGACACCAGTCCTAGTGAGCTTCTTGCAGGTAGTCACTGTAATGTAAAAAATGTTTACTTCTGTTAGAGGGTAGTAGATAAGTGGAATAGCCTACCAGTAGAAGTCAAAGAAGTTAATACAGTGATGGAATTTAAGCATGCATAGGATAGGCATATCCCATAAGACAAGAACATGGACCAAATACATTTTGAGGTTTTTACATTAGAAAAATGGGCAGAATAGATGGGCAAAATGGTTCTTATCTGCCTTCAAATTCTATGTTTCTATGAATGCAAAGGATTTGCAATAAAGTACTAAATATGATGACTTTGTTTCAGATTATGTTATTTGTCTAATTCCTTTCCTAAAATGAAGTGACTATGCCTAAAAATAATGTTATTTCTATGTAGTCATGGTTTATGGATGAATATACCCTCAAATTAAGCTTATGCTCTTAATTGTTACATTTCAAATGCATTGTGCTGGAACACAGTGCAATGCAGATACATACAGTACAGACTAAAAGCATTTGTATTGCACTGTGCTCCAGAACAATGCATTTGAAATGTAACAATGATTAAGAGCATAAAGTGCAGACTATCAGTTTAGGTTAAGAGTATATGCATCCATAAACCATGACTACGTAGAAATAACAGTTTCTCATAAGAGACTAATGCTAGATCCTGAAATCTACTCTGAAGTAGGAAGGCAGAGGTATATGCAATAAATCTGAGCCCTACAGAGCACTAGAAATAGTGTGGTGCTCTCTAAGACTCCGAAAATCAATACTGTAAACAAGTGGAGGCATAGACACCCCCTAATAACCAGATGGTCTTATAAATGAGGCACTCAGAAGGTCACATATATATATCAGAAAAGTTCTCTAAGTATTTTATCGGTGTCAAACAATAGGGGCAATCCTACATAATAATTTGCTAAAACGTGTGTAACGCCACAGTCATGCGCAGTAGAGACTGCCCGTGCCGTGGCTGAAGGAGCATCCCGCTCTGTATCAGCCGCGGTGCAGGTAGTCTCTACTGAGCATGAATGCAGAGCGACCGGATGGCAGTGACACTGTGGCCTGTATAACAGGCTCTTCAACTAGTTGTATTAAAAACATTAAAACCACAGAAGCCTAAAAATAATTACACATGAAGATCCGTACAAAATGAAAGACAACAAAAATGTAAATATAACATATACGATATCAAATAGTGGATCCCCTAATAAATGTATAATCCCCTATAAAATACACCTATATTGGAGATATAAATATCATATGTATATAAAAACAGTGTAAACAGTACAGCTCAAATACAATGATGCAAAAATACTAATAAGGTGCAAAAAAGTGTCAGTGCTAAGACATATTACTGTCAAAAGTATAATATTCCTAATAGCAAGGAATGGAAAAACTCAATATAGATTGTGTAAGTAGGGGAAGAAAAGCTTACACTCTGAACCTCTTAGAATTGTCCTCCCAACACATATCGCCAACTCATGGCTTTGTCAGGGGATGAAGTATGAAGTACTTGTATTGCACTGTGTTATTTGTTGATTGAGAGCATAAAGTGCACACTGTCAGCTTAATCTGAGGGTGTATGCATCCATAAACCATGACTACATAGAAATAACATTTTCTCATAAGAGACTTATGCAAGATCCTGGTCTTTATCATCTGAAGCCAATCACTTCTCAGTTAGATTCTATGTAGACCTACTGAAGGAAGATGATCTAGCTCTATACAGTGACGTAGAAATGGTCACTTTTCCTAAACCTATAAAATCTCAGATGACAAGGCAAACACATTTTGACTCACATATGGAGGGGGAAATTAGGGGCACAGACTAAAACATTTCCTGCTGTTTCTTGTGCTTCCTCATTTTCTTTAGCATTCAAGTGTTTAAAACCCCCATGTAAATGTATTAGAAGTTTAGGAGATTCTGTTTCCCTTGGTTAGATTGATTTGCTCAAGAATTGCTCCATTTTGTATTTAGTACATCAGCTTCACAGATGCATGAGCACACAGAGAGACACACTCACACTCAAGGAAAGATATCCAGTGTCTGGAGATGTCCATGGGTCACAGACATGCAAGGATAGGCCTCAGACACATACACACACTCAAAGACATGCATGTCTCAGATGTACACACAGATGGAAGCACATGCCTCAAAAACATGCACACAGACTCATGTAAAGGTCTCAGACACATGCATGCGCACACACACATACACTCACTCACATTTCAGAAACATGTACACAAACACGCAAACATGCCTTAGACACACACACACAAACACAAACACACACACAGATGCAGACAGAAAACTCAGACATAGAGGCAATGAGACTTACACAGACCATTTCTACCAGTGTGTGTGTGTGTATATGGGCAATAAAGATTGGAGGGTGGGGTCCCTTGGCACTTACACTTGCCCTGGGTCCCATAATTTCTGATGGCAGCCATGTCGGGAGATACCTACACTGAAGCTTATCCAGTGAATCTGTTTCTACCTAGACTCTTGTTGTACCTCAACAAAATTTTAGTAATATTCATATAGAGGTGCTTCCATACAGTGGTAGTAGAAAATGAAAATTACTGCTAAACTTAGAGGCACGTGCACCATTCTGATTCTTGTTTGGTTCTTGCCCCAAAATGTCTCTAATTTTGACTTGATACAAATAGATCAAGCTCCCATTGTTAATGGAGAGCAAGGTCAGAAGGTAACGGACGTGTGGAAATCAAAGACTGTTCTCCTTATTAAGTGTTCAGTAAAATTTTAATATGAAAAAAAGATATACAGCATTGTTTTGATTTTCCTACTGAGTAAAATGAGTGTGTGTCCACTGCTGGGACATGCTTCATTCCAAGTGACTGCAGTTCAAACTTCCAGAAATATCTCACTATTCATCATAATCTGTACCGTATTAGCTGAATTAAAAACAAGAGACTGGTAGAGTAAAAGTGATACCTTTATTTCAAGACAGCTTAGGTCCCTTCTTCAGGATTGTTTAGAATGAAGACTGAATACAAACTAGATGACAATGTATAAATTCATGCAAATTCATTTTAGAAACTATTATAACCAGTATCTGTGTAAATTATTCATTAGACTTAAGTATAGGCATCTCTTGGTAGCTGGCCAGGTGGTATAAGATTTATTTCCCTACTGATGTGTGAATAGTTCCAGCAAATTTAGTGTTTAGGGAGTTTGTGACTGCAGCCAAAGATGTCTAAGTATATGGAACGTATGGATTAACCCTCTGAGGGCAGAGAGTTGCGCAACACATCGCTTAGCAATGCATTGCTGACCCCTCTGGCACACAAAGTCCCAAATTTGTTTATTGTGTGCAATAAATTCCTTTTCACGGTTCTGACTACAGTTCAAAATGTTAAACTTGATTATCAGTTTATATTGCCAGATATTTTGGTTACTCTGTGTCTGAAAATCTCCCAGCAGTATAGTCACCTTGAGATCTTTAAAGGGGAATTACCACCCCAAATAAAGTCTCCCTCCAACAATTAGGCATCTAGCGATACACTTAACAATAGTAGTATTAGCCAGCATAATTACAGTGTTAGTAAGAAATCCTACTTTTGCCGCGACTGACGACCAGGCAATAGCGCTTTAGAGGAATCTGTACGTCTGCACCATCAGTCCCTTCTGGTACCTAAAGGTACCATACAACACCTCCTAGAGGAGACCGAGACTGACAGCGCAGGAGTGCAGACGTCTGTAAGCAAAGATGTCTACTCTGTTGCCTGGCCGTCAGTCTCGGCAGAGGTAGGATTTCTCACTGAAGTGGTAATTATGCTTGCTAATACTACTATTGTTAAGTGTATCGCTACATACCTAATTGTCGGAGGAGACTTTATTTGGGGTGATAGTTCCCCTTTAATGCTGTGACCAGTTTTGCAAAAATGTTGACACACTGGGGTGTCTCTTTCCAATCAGAATTCAGAATTCCAATGAGAATTCATTCATTTTCTTGGAGTAAGCTCAGTTCTTCCATGGAATGCATTAGAAAAACATATGTAAACACTAGCTGGCCCTGTTGCTAGCAGTTTCATTTCAAATAAGACAGTGTGGGCTGTAATAACATTTCAGTGAAGCATATCTTAGTAGGACAAATCCTACAATATACAGACTTTCAGAGTAAACTTTTGGGCTCATTTAAAGGTAAAGTTATACTTCATTATTACTATCCCCCATGTTGTATCCCTTAAAATTCTGAATTCAACGATACCAGCGGCATCTCTCAAACCTTTATGGTTTGAGAGATATCCGCTTTCAAAGTTCCCTCTCCCCTGACGACAGTATTCTATCTGACAGCAGGGGAATCCAGTCCTGGTACCAGCGAGGGCTCTGCAGCAGTGCTGAGATCTTGCTATAGAAACAGAAATCATTCACTAAAATGGTCTTCTACGTGTGCTAAGCACACGTAGAAGACCATTTTAGTGAAGGATTTCTGTTTCTATAACGCGATCTCAGGACTCCTGCAGAGCCGCCGCTGGCTCACTGACCAGATTCCCCTGCTCTCAGCTAGAACGCTGACGTCAGGGGAAAAGGAAAAAAGAGGGAACTTTGAAAGCGGATATCTCTCAAACCATAAAGGTTTGAGAGATGCCGCTGGTATTGTTGAATTCAGAATTTTAAGGGATACAACATGGGGGATAGTAATAATGAAGTATTACTGTCCCTTTAAACCTTTGAATGCCAGAGGGGTAAGCAAGACAATGTATTGCCAACCCCTCTTGCACACAAAGGGTCAAATATACCATTACACCAATAGTAACTGTTTTCAATAAATTAAAATGAAGGATTAATGGATGTTTAGTTTCCGGATTGCAACACAAGGAAAGCATTTTTATGACAAGTAAAATGTACTGCTACAGACTGGTACAGAAATCCATCACCATTTCCTTCCTAGATTTCAGAGAAAAATATTGCCTGCATATTAAAATAAAAACATAAACATCAGTGGATTGAAATTTATATTGCAATTAACTATTTAAATGTGCATTAGCATGTTTCTTGGTGTGTATATATGATTGAACACTTCTTTATTTGCATCTGCATTGCCTTTGATTTATACAGTAGTACAAAGGTCATTCCTGAGCTTTCTGGTGGAAAATTAAAAACTGTGCCAGCACTATGACAACAGGAATAATCTTCACCCTGACAGAAACTCACTTATCATGTCCTTGCCACTTCTTATTTACACCATATATCTTCTAGAAGATTAAAATAAAGATAGATGAACACAGGAGTTGGCATGGTGTGGCCCTCCAGCTGCTGTTGGACTACAACTTACATCATTTTCAGCCAGCCAATGGCCGGCTGAGAATGTCAGAAGTTGCATTCAAACAACAGTTGGAGACAGGGCCGGATTTGCCGTAAAGGCAGAGTAGGCATCTTCCTACAGGTACACCCCACAGAGGGGCGCCGGTCATTGTAATAAAAAAAATGCTATATTTTTGTTCACAGCATAAGGTCCGTGCCTTCTTTGGCTCAGACAGAAGGCACAGACCTGTAGTTGTTGTTGCTCCCTCATCGACTCTAATGCAGAGCGCTGGGAGATGACATCATCTCCCAGCGCTCTGCATTCCTAATGAGACCGCGCAGGAGCAACAGCAGCTACAGAAGGAGGCACAGACATCTGCCACTGGACCACCAGGGAGGTAGGAAACCTATGTGGGAGTCAAAGAGGGGGCAATGTGAAGATGATGTGGGCAATGTGGAGGCGAGTTGGAGCTGATATAGTGGCAATGTGGAGATGATGGGGGTAATGTGAGGGCAAGCTGGAGCTGATGGGGCAATGTGGAGATGATGGAGGCAAGCTGTAGATGATGGGGGCAAGTTGGAGATGATGGGGGCAATGTGAGGGCAATATGGAGCTGATGGGTGATAAGTTGGAGCTGATGGCAATATGGAGCTGATGGGGGCAATGTGAGGGCTATATGGATATGGGGGGGTAATGTGGAGATTTGGAGTATTGTGGAGGTGTCTAGTGGAGATGGCAAATGAGGGGCGCTTCAGATTTCTGTGCTACAGGCTCCTGAGATGTAAATCCAGCCCTGGCTGGAGAGGAGCAACTTGCCCAATCTTGAACTAAAGGGATATTGAGGCTGATGTTCTAAGAATTATGCAGTAAAGTGTGATAAAATGGTAATAAAGTGGAGAAAACCCTCTTCAGTGGATGCATTTTCCAATTGTCATGTTCTTCTATGGATTCTATGGACTAAGATCAATCAAGCTGGGGAGATCTTACTAAATAAGCTCAATAGAAAAGCGTAGAAATCGAAAAGATCATCACAAAGGAGAAATTATATTTACCACATCTTTATCTAGAGATGGGTGAAAATCCCATATTTCTTTAGGGATTTTCAGGGAAAAAATTTAATTTGCTGCTTTTTTCTGCAGAAATTCCCACATAGTAAATACATAAAATGTCGGCCTTTTTGCTATTACCAATTCATTTCTATTCAGTACTCTCTTGTTTTCCACCTACACTTTCTATGGCCATCAGAATTCCTGTGACAATACTGGGGTCAGAGTATGTGTAGTTCTATAGCTGCTGATGTAGTGGGACAAGGCTGGAAGGTCAGTATGATTAGTCCTATGGCTTCCACTGGGACAAAACTGGGGAGCCAGTGTGTATGGGGGCTGGGGGGTAGGTATCCTTTTAAAAGGTCGTACGCAAAAGAGCATGCAACCTTTTAACATAATAATGATATTGCCATGGTTAAAATGGCAACATCAGAATCTCGAGCTGCATGACAGAGCAAGACTCTCATGTCGCATAGTGAAACATATGTAAAGTGGAAGTCAGAGACACTCAACTAGGAACAAGCCTGCAATACAAATTTGCAGGCTCTCTAGAAATGGTGTCCTACCCAGTGTACAGTCTCTTATAGCCCACTAATGCCTTTTACAGAGAGGAAATATCCTAAAGCATATCATATTGGTCCCGCCCTTACAGCAGTCCAACCACAAAATACCAGGCAATTTCTCACTGAACAAGAGAAGCAGCCATCCCCAGATATACATTTTGGCCTAGCTGGGCCTTGTCAGTGAGGTGTAGTTGATCTCTCTAGGCACCGTGAGCAAGGGGTTCAGATCTGTATTCCCCTATTACACTTGAGGTGACAAATCTCAAGGACAATTTACATATAAGTGGAAGTCAGAACAGCTCAACTAGGAACAAGTCTGCAATACAAATGTGCAGGCTCTCTAGGAATGGTGTCCTATCCAGGGTGCAGTCTCTTTTAGCCCACTAGTGTCTTTCACAGAGAGGAAATATCCTAAAGCATATCATATTGGCCCCACGCTTACAGCAGTCCAACCACAAAATGCCAGGCAATTCCTCTCTGAACAAGAGCAGAAGCCAACACCAGATGTACATTTCGGCATAGTTGGGCCTTGTTAGTGAGGTGTATCTGATCTCTCTAGGCACTGTCAGCAAGGGGTCCAGACCCGTATTCCCCCTATTACTCTTGAGGTGACAAATCTCAAGGGTAATTTGCATATGTAAAGAAGAAGTCAGAGACGCTCAAATAGGAAAGAGCCTGCAATACAAATTTTCAGGCTGTCTAGGAATGGTGTCCTACCCAGGGTGCAGTCTCTTTTAGCCCACTAGTGCCTTTCACAGAGAAGAAATATCCTAAAGCATATCATATTGGCCCCCGCTCTTACAGCAGTCCAACCACAAAATGCCAGGCAATTCCTCTATAAACAAGAGAAGCAGCTAATCCCTGAAGTATATTTTGGTCTAGTTGGGCCTCATCAGTGAAGTGTAGCTGATCTCTCTAAGCACTGTGAGCAAGGGGTCCAGTGCTGGATTCCCCTATTTCCCTTGAGGTGACAAATCTCAAGAATAATTTGCATATGTAAAGTGGAAGTCAGAGACACTCAACTAGGAACAAGCCTGCAACACAAATTTGCAGGCTCTCTAGGAATTGTGTTCTATCCAGGGTGCAGTCTCTTTTAGCCCAGTAGTGCCTTTCACAAAGAGGAAATAGCCTAAAGCATAACATATTGGTCCCGCCATAACCACAAAATGCCAGGGAATTCCTCACTGAACAAGAGAAGCAACCAACCCCAGACGTACATTTCGGCCTGGGCCTTGTCAGTGAAATGTAGCTGATCTCGCTAGGCACTGTGAGCAAGAGGTCCAGTGCTGGATTCCCTATTACACTTGAGGTGACAAATCTCAAGGATAATTTGCATATAAGTGGAAGTCAGAGCAGCTCAACTAGGAACAAGTCTGCAATGCAAATTTGCAGGCTCTCTAGGAATGGTATCCTACCCAGGGTGCAGGCTCTTTTAGCCCACTAGTGACTTTCACAGAGAGGAAATATCCTAAAGCATATTATATTGGTCCTACCCATAAAGTAGTCCAACCACAAAATGCCAGGCAATTCTTCCCTGAACAAGAGCAGAAGCAAACACCAGACGTACAATTTCAGCCTACTTGGGCCTCGTCAGTGAGGTGTATCTGATCTCGCTAGGCACTGTGAGCAAGGGGTCCAGATCTGTATTCCCCCTATTACTCCTGAGGTAACAAATCTCAAGGATAATTTGCATATGTAAAGTGGAAGTCAGAGATGCTCAAATAGGAACAAGCCTGCAATACAAATTTGCGGGTTGTCTAGGAATGGTGTCCTACCCAGAGTGCAGTCTCTTTTAGTCCACTATTGCCTTTCTCAGAGAGAAAATATCCTAAAGCATATCATATTGGTCCCCCCCTTACAGCAGTCCAACCAAGAAATACCAGACAATTTCTCTCTGAACAAGAGAAGCAGCCAACCCCAACCATACGTTTCAGCCTAGCTGATCTCTCTAGACACTGTGAGCAAGGGGTCCAGTGCTGGATTCCCTATTACACTTGAGGTGACTAATCTCAAGGCTAATTTGCATATAAGTGGAAGTCAGAGCAGCTCAACTAGGAACAACTCTGCACTGCAAATTTGCAGGCTCTCTAGGAATGGTGTCCTACCCAGGATGCAGGCTCTTTTAGCCCACTAGTGCCTTTGACAGAGAGGAAATATCCTAAAGCCTATCATACTGGTCCTACCCTTAAAGCAGTCCAATCACAAAATGCCAGGCAATTCCTCTCTGAACAAGAGCAGAAGCCAACACCAGCCACACATTTCAGGCTATTTGTGCTTCATCAGTGAGGTGTAACTAATCTCTCTAGGCACTGTGAACAAGGGGTCCAGATCTGTATTCACCCTATTACACCTGAGGTGACAAATCTCAAGGATAATTTGCATATGTAAAGTGGAAGTCAGAGATGCTCAACTAGGAACAAGCCTGCAATACAAATTTGCAGGCTGTCTAGGAATGGTGTCCTACCCAGGGTGCAGTCTCTTTTAGTCCACTAGTGCCTTTCTCAGAGAGGAAATATCCTAAAGCATATCATATTGGTCCCACTCTTAAACATTCCACCCATGAAATGCCAGACAATTTCTCTCTAAACAAAAGAAACAGCCAACCCCAGCAGCATGTTTTGGTCTAGTTGGGTCTCATCACTGAGGTATAGCTGATCATGCTAGGCACTGTGAGCAAGGGGCCCAGTGATGGATTCCTCTATTTCCCTTGAGGTGACAAATCTCAAGGGTAATTTGCATATATAAAGTGGAAGTCAGAGATGCTCAGCTAGGAACGAGCCTGCAATACAACTTTGTGGGCTCTCTAGGAATGGTGTCCTACCAAGGGTGCAGTCTCTTTTAGCCCACCAGTGCCTTTCACAGAGAAGAAATATCCTGAAGCATATCATATTGGTCCCGCCCTTACAGCAGTCCAACCACAAAATGCCAGGCAATTCCTTACTGAACAAGAGAAGTAGCCAGCCTCAGGTGTACATTTTGGCCTAGTTGGGCCTTGTCAGTGAGGTGTAACTGATCTCTCTAGGCACCGTGAGCAAGGGATCCAGATCTGTATTCCCCTATTACACTTGAGGTGACAAATCTCAAGGATAATTTGCATATAAGTGGAAGTCAGAGTAACTCAACTAGGAACAAGTCCGTAATACAAATTTGCAGGCTTTCTAGGAATGATGTCCTACCCAGGGTGCAGTCTCTTTTAGCCCACTAGTGCCTTTCACAGAGAGGAAAGATTCTAAAGCATATCATATTGGTCCCACCCTTATAGCAGTCCAACCACAAAATGCCAGGCAATTCCTCCCTGAACAAGAGCAGCAGCCAACACCAGACATATAATTTGGCCTGGTTTGGGCCTCGTCCGTGAGATATAGCTGATCTGTCTATGCATTGCAAGCAATGGGTTACAAATCTGTATTCCCCCTATTACCCTTGAGGTGACAAATCTCAAAGAGAATTTGCATATGTAACGTAGAAATCAGAGACACCAAAATAGGAACAATCTTGCAATACAGATTTGCGGGTCGTCTAGGAATGGTGTCCTACCCAGGGTGCAGTCTCTTTCAGTCCACTAGTGCCTTTCACAGAGAGAACATATCCTAAAGCATATCATATTGGTCCTGCCCTTACAGCAGTCCAACCACAAAATGCCAGGTAATTCCTCATTGAACAAGAGAAGCAGCCATCCCCAGCTGTACGTTTCGGCCTAGTTGGGCCTTGTCAGTGAAGTGTTGCTGATCTTGCTAGGCACTGTGAGCAAGGGGTCCAATGCTGCATTCCCTATTACACTTGAAGTGACAAATCTCAAGGATAATTTGCCTATAATTAGAAGTCAGAGCAGCTCAACTAGGGACAACTCTGCAATACAAATTTGCAGGCTCTCTAGGAATGGTGTCCTGCCCAGGGTGCAGGTTCTTTTAGCCCACTAGTGCCTTTCACAGAGAGAAAACATTCTAAAGCATATCATATTGGTCCTACCCTTAAAGCAGTCCAACCACAAAATGCCAGGCAGTTCCTCTCTGAACAAGAGCAGAAGCCAACACCAGAGGTACATTTCGGCGTAGTTGGGCCTTATCAGTGAGGTGTATCTGATCTCTCTAGGCACTGTGAGCAGGGGGTCCAGATCTGTATTCCCCTTATTACTCTTGAGGTGACAAATCTCAAGGATAATTTGCATATGTAAAGTGGAAGTCAGAGACGCTCAAATAGGAACAAGCCTCCAATACAAATTTGCAGGCTGTCTAAGAATGTCCTACCCAGAGTGCAGTCTCTTTTAGTCCACTAGTGCCTTTCTCAGAGAGGAAATATCCTAAAGCATATCATATTGGTACCTCCCTTACAGCAGTCCAACCATGAAATGCCAGACAATTTCTCTCTGAAGAAGAGAACCACCCAACCCCAGGTATGTTTTAGCCTAGTTGGGTCTTTTCAGTGAGGTGTAGCTGATCTCTCTGGGAACTGTGAGCAAGGGGTCCAGTGCTGGATTCCCCTATTTCCCTTGAGGTGACAAATCTCAAGGATAATTTGCCTATGTAAAGTGGAAGTCAGAAATGCTCAACTATGAACAAGCCTGCAATACAAATTTGAGGGCTCTTTGGAATGGTGGCCTACCCAGGGTGCAGTCTCTTTTAGCCCATTGGTGCCTTTCACAGAGAGGAAATATCCTAAAGCATATCATATTGGCCCTACCCTTACAGCAGTCCAACCACAAAATACCAGGCAATTCCTCATTGAACAAGAGAAGCAACCAACCCCAGACGTACGTTTTGGCCTAATTAGGCCTTGTCAGTGAGGTGTAGCTGATCTCGCTAGGCACTGTGAGCAAGGGGTCCAGATCTGTATTTCCCCTATTTCCCTTAAGGTGACAAACCTCAAGGATAATTTGCATATGTAAAGTGGAAGTCAGAGATGCTCAACTAGGAACGAGCTTGCAATACAAATTTGCAGGCTCCCTAGGAATGTTGTCCTACTCAGGGCGCAGTCTCTTTTAGCCCACTAATGCCTTTCGCAGACAGGAAACATCCTAAAGCATATCATAGTGGTACTGCCCTTACAGCAGTCCAACCATAAAATGCCAGGCAATTCCTCTCTGAACAAGAGAAGGCGCCAACCCCAGCCATACATTTTGCTTAGTTGGGCTTTGTCAGTGAGTGGTAGCTGATCTCTCTAGGCCCAGAGAGCAAGGGGTCCAGATCTGTATTCCCCTATTACACTTAAGGTGATAACTCTCAAGGACAATTTGCATATAAGTGGAAGTCAGAGTAGCTCAACTAGGAACAAGTCTGCAATACAAATTTGCAGGCTCTCTAGGAATGGTGTCCTACCCAGGGTGCAGTCTCTTTTAGCCCACTAATGCCTTACGCAGACAGGAAATATCCTAAAGCATATCATACTGGTCCCACCCTTACAGCAGTCCAACCACAAAATACCAGGCAATTCCTCTCTGAACAAGAGCGGTAGCCAACACCAGACGTACACTTCAGCCTAGTTGGGCCTCATCAGTGAAGTGTAGCTGATCTCTCTAGGCGCTGCGAGCAAGGGGTCCAGATCTGTATTCCCCCTATTACCCTTGAGGTAACAAAACTCAAGGATAATTTGAATATGTAACGTACAAGTCAGAGACACCCAGCTAGGGACAATCCTGCAATACAAATTTGCAGGCTGTCTAGGAATGGTGTCCTACCCAGGGTGCAGTCTCTTTCATTCCACTAGTGCCTTTCTCAGAGAGAAAATATTCTAAAGCATAGCATATCGGTCCCCACCTTAAAGCAGTCCAACCATGAAATGCCAGGCAATTTCGCTCTGAACAAGGGAAGCAGCCAACCCCAGCAGGATGTTTTGGCCTAGCTGGGTCTCGTCAGTGAGGTGTCGCTGATCTCTCTAGGTACTGTGAGCAAGGGGTCCAGTGCTGGATTCCTCTATTTCCCTTGAGGTGACAAATCTCAAGGGTAATTTGCATATGTAAAGTGGAAGTCAGTGAGGCTCAACTAGGAACAAGCCTGCAATACAAATTTGCAGGCTCAATAGGAATTGTGTCCTATCCAGGGTGCAGTCTCTTTTAGCCCACTAGTGTCTTTCACAGAGAGGAAATATCCTAAAGCATATCATATTGGTCCCCCCTTACAGTAGTCCAACCACAAAATGCCAGGCAATTCCTCTCTGAACAAGAGAAGTAGCCAACCCCAAACATACATTTTGGCCTAGTTGGGCCTTGTCAGTGAGGTGTAGCTGATCTATATAGGCACTGTGAGCAAGGGGTCCAGATCTGTATTCCCCTATTACACCTGAGGTGACAAATCTCAAGGACAATTTACATATAAGTGGAAGTCAGAACAGCACAACTAGGAACAAGCCTGCAATACAAATTTGCAGGCTCTCTAGGAACGGTGTCCTACCCAGGGTGCAGTCTCTTTTAGCCCACTAGTGTCTTTCACAGGGAGAAAATATCCTAAAGCATATCATATTGGTCCCACCCTTACAGCAGTTCAACAACAAAACGCCAAGCAATTCCTCTCTGAACAAGAGCCGCAGCCATCAGCAGACATACATTTTGCCCTAGTTGGGCCTCACCAGTGAGATGTAGCTGATTTCTCTAGGCACTGCAAGCAAGGGGTCCAGATCTGTATTCCCCCTATTACCTTTGAGATGACAAATCGCAAGGATAATTTAAATATGTAAAGTAGAAGTCAGAGATGCCCAGCTAGGAATAAGCCTGCAATACAAATTTGCGGGCTGTATAGGAATGGTGTCCTACCCAGGGTACAGTCTCTTTTAGTCCACTAGTGCCTTTCTCAGAGAGACAATATCCTAAAGCATATCATGTTGGTCCCTCCCTTAAAGCAGTCCAACCATAAAATGCCAGACAATTTATCTCTGAACAAGAGAAGCCGCCAACCCCAGCTGTATGTTTTGGCCTAGTTGGGCCTGGTCAGTGAGGTGTAGCTGATCTCTCTAGGCATTGTGAGCAAGGGGTCCAGTGTTGAATTCCCCTATTACAGTTGAGGTGACAAATCTCAAGGCTAATTTATATATAAGTGGAAGTCAGAGCAGCTCAACTAGGAACAAGTCTATAATACAAATTTGCAGGCTCTCTAGAAATGGTGTTCTACCCCATGTACAGTCTCTTTTAGCCCACTAGTGCCTTTCACAGAGAGGAAATATCCTAAAGCATGTCATATTGGTCCCCCCCTTACAGCAGTCCAACCACAAAATGCCAGGCAATTCCTCTCTGAACAAGAGAAGTAGCCAACCCCAAACATACATTTTGGCCTAGTTGGGCCTTGTCAGTGAGGTGTAGCTGATCTATATAGGCACTGTGAGCAAGGGGTCCAGATCTGTATTCCCCTATTACACCTGAGGTGACAAATCTCAAGGACAATTTACATATAAGTGGAAGTCAGAACAGCACAACTAGGAACAAGTCTGCAATACAAATTTGCAGGCTCTCTAGGAATGGTGTCCTACCCAGGGTGCAGTCTCTTTTAGCCCACTAGTGTCTTTCACAGAGAGAAAATATCCTAAAGCATATCATATTGGTCCCACCCTTACAGCAGTTCAACAACAAAACGCCAAGCAATTCCTCTCTGAACAAGAGCCGCAGCCATCACCAGACATACATTTTGCCCTAGTTGGGCCTCACCAGTGAGATGTAGCTGATTTCTCTAGGCACTGCAAGCAAGGGGTCCAGATCTGTATTCCCCCTATTACCTTTGAGGTGACAAATCGCAAGGATAATTTAAATATGTAAAGTAGAAGTCAGAGATGCCCAGCTAGGAATAAGCCTGCAATACAAATTTGAGGGCTGTATAGGAATGGTGTCCTACCCAGGGTACAGTCTCTTTTAGTCCACTAGTGCCTTTCTCAGAGAGACAATATCCTAAAGCATATCATGTTGGTCCCTCCCTTAAAGCAGTCCAACCATAAAATGCCAGACAATTTATCTCTGAACAAGAGAAGCCGCCAACCCCAGCAGTATGTTTTGGCCTAGTTGGGCCTGGTCAGTGAGGTGTAGCTGATCTCTCTAGGCATTGTGAGCAAGGGGTTCAGTGTTGAATTCCCCTATTACAGTTGAGGTGACAAATCTCAAGGCTAATTTATATATAAGTGGAAGTCAGAGCAGCTCAACTAGGAACAAGTCTATAATATAAATTTGCAGGCTCTCTAGAAATGGTGTTCTACCCCGTGTACAGTCTCTTTTAGCCCACTAGTACCTTTCACAGAGAGAAAACATCCTAAAGCATATGATATCGGCCCCACCCTTACAACAGTCCAACCACAAAATGCCAGGCAATTCCTCTCAGAACGAGAGCAGCTAACCCCAACAGTACATGTTGGCATAGATGTGTTTCATCACTGATGTGTAGATGATCTCTCTAGGCACTGTGAGCAAGGGGTCCAGATCTGCATTCCCCCTATTACCTTTGAGGTGATAAATCTCAAGGATAATTTGCATATGTAAAGTAGACATCAGAGACGTCCAACTAGGAACAAGCCTGCAATACAAATGTGCGGGCTCTCTAGGAATGTGCCCTACCCAGGGTTCAGTCTCTTTTAGCCAACTAATGCCTTTCACAGAGAGGAAATATCCTAAAGCATATCATATTGGTTCTGCCCTTACAGCAGTCCAACCACAAAAAGCCAGGCAATTCCTCTCTGAACAAGAGAAGCAGCCAACCCCAGATGTACATTTTGGCCTAGTTGGGCCTTGTCAGTGAGGTGTAGCTGATCTCTCTAGGCACTGTGAGCAAGGGGTCCAGTGCTGGATTCCCCTATTAGAGAAGAATTGCCTGGCATTTCATGGTTAGACTTCTGTAATGGCAGGACCAATATGATATGCTTTAGAATATTTCTTCTCTGTGAAAGGTACTAGTGGGATAAAAGAGATTGCATCCTGGGTAGGACACCATTCCTATAAAGCCTACAAATTCATGCAGGTTCGTTCCTAGTTGAGCATCTCTTAAATATGCAAATTACCCTTGGGATTAGTCACCCAAGGGTAATAGGGGGAATCCAGGTCAGCCTCACATGGTTAGGTTTGTTTTCTCTGTTTTCTGTAGGTAGTGGAGCATGCCTTGGCAGCACTGACCTCTGTTATATCCAGAGTTGTTACAGTAGATGCCTTTTTTATTGATACTTCCAGATTGCACTGAATTAATTTCTGTACAACCTGAAGTATCGAGCAGAGCAGTGGAATGGCTTCCATACACAGAAAGAAAGGTAAAGCAGTGACCAATAATTAATTTTGTCGATCTGTGACTACCCAAGGAAAGGGATGTATTTTTTTTTACAGTGTATGAGTGGATCTGTCACAGCCTGTGGAAAAAGATTGGTGCATCAGACTGTGAATGTGAGGTTCTATGACTTCTAGTAGACAGTGAAGCAATGCTGGTGTGTTAATGTATTGGTGGATCTGTGGTTACCAGTGAAACAGTGGAAAAAGGTGGAGGAGGTGTCAGATAGTATATGCATGGGTCTGTGATTAACAGAGGGACAGTGGAAAATGCTGGAATGTCAGACAGTGTATGTGTAGGTCTGTGTGTGTGTGTGTGTGTGTGTGTGTTTGTGTGTCTGTGACTACCAGTGGACAGTGGAACAAGACTGTGGTGTCAGATAGTACGTGTGATTCTGTAACATGCAGAAATACATGGGGAATGCCACATGGGTAATGGAATTACAATATTACCACTGACTTCTATACATGGAAAAAGCAGAGAGTCTGAACTGCAAGGTTTTAAGTCACACAGTTCTGTCTCATTGGGTGGAATGCAAAGCCTTGATAGACCTTAGTGAAGGGATTTGTGAAACACAAACTTCTGTTGCGTTCCTGCCCACTGCTATCCAATAGGGTCTGAACAGCTGACAGGAGCTGTTTAATGGCATTTTATGGAGTACTAATGTCTAATAATTACCCCGAATGCTGGAGGGGTCTCCAAAGCATTGTTTGTCAACCAGCAATCTGATTTCTGGGTGATCAGATTGTTGGCATTTCCTACCAACAACTCACAGTCCAAATGCAGGCAATCTGCTTACTCAGCATTCTGATATTCAGTATTTGTGTATGAGTGGAGCTGAGCATATTGGGTTGGAATGAGCATATTAGGTTGGAATGACCCAAACCCACAGTTCCATATACAGATCCATGTGGTTTGAACTGTTGCTCTGACACACAGAGCGATCTGACAGACATCGGATCAAAATTGTATACCAGCCTGTTCAGTGCAGGGCCCAGTTTTGACTTGGATTATATTGCGGCTGATTTTCTCTCCAAATGTCCTTTTAGGCTTAAATAGGAACCTGTGAGATAAAAACCAGTGCTAACAATTACTAACTGTAATTTAATCTAAGCAAATGTATATTTCCATGTGCTTTCTCCATTCATGTTTCTGGAGCATAGGATAGCTCCCATCATTAACCTTCTCCACTGTAACAGATGTATCCCTGGCCATGCATATGCCTGTCATAGCTGTGCTGTACAGTATACTGGCAAATCCAGACATGATACCAAGTTGGTAGGCAATGGTAGAGTCACAAACAGGTCCAAGTCAAGGCAGGCATTACTGGATCACAATGCTGAGTACTTTGGACAGGTCAGAACAACTGAATACTGGGTTTTCAGGAAGGCTGGATAAAATACACTCCCAATGAGAGTCAGAGTCCAAAGCAAATACAACAATCAGGCAAAAACAACAGGGCACAGAGAATAGGCAGTAACATAATTGTGATGAAGTCCCTCAAGCCAAACAGGAACATACAGGAAATGAAGCAGTGAGGTCACCAGATCAAGTCTGACCAGAGCCAGATCAGACTTGATCTGGTGACCTCACTGCTTCATTTCCTGTATGTTCCTGTTTGGCTTGAGGGCCTTCATCACAATTATGTTACTGCCTATTCTCTGTGCCCTGTTGTTTTTGCCTGATTGTTGTATTTGCTTTGGACTCTGACTCTCATTGGGAGTGTATTTTATCCAGCCTTCCTGAGAACCCAGTATTCAGTTGTTCTGACCTGTCCAAAGTACTCAGCATTGTGATCCAGTAATGCCTGCCTTGACTTGGACCTGTTTGTGACTCTACCATTGCCTACCAACTTGGTATCATGTCTGGATTTGCCAGTATACTGTACATGGTTGCACAAACCTGGTGGCTCAATTTCTGGTGTCAAGCAGCTGCTTTTCACAGATACTATGCTCAGCACCTGGCTTTGACCTGGATTGCCTGACTCTGACTTCACTTTGTCTTCTGATCTAATACTTCTGGACTCTAGACCTGCACCTGTGCAGAGGAATATGCAGTAGAGTTTCATAGGTGGTCAGGTGACACTCAATGGAATGAACCAGCTAACAAAGACCATTTCCAGTGAAACCTGTTCAATCTATTAAAGACTGAACTGGCCTGCACTGGTGTGTCTCATATTCTAGAAGATCTGGTAAACCTATCCATCCAGGTGCATTGCCACCTGCTAGAAAGCCACAAGGAGACAACATGTTCTATGAGCCCCGCCAGTGAAGCTTCTGGGACTCTGTGTAGTTTTCTGTCCCTGACTGCCTACTCTGTGTCCTGCTTGCTACAGGAGCTCATCCAGGTGAGTATCGTAAGGACTTCTCTACAATGAGTAAAAAAAAACTCGAGAAACTAGATCCTGTAATCCTACTATGGTGCCCCAGGGTATTTCATCTAGGTTTGTCTTATTTGCCTTCAATGGCACATACAGGGTTACACCAGGGGTCACCCACAATCATGTTCCAGCCTGGAAACCATCTTTTCATCCCTGATACTGTACGTCTTCTTCTTGAAATATTCCATCTGCAGAAAAACAAACTGTCGTTCACATTTTTCCATCCAGTTATTGCTACCCAGATTCCAGATATTCTGTTCACCCTAGGAATGCCTGGAGATCTCTCTCAGGGAGTCAATGTCATGGTCACATCACTGGCCATGAACACATCTGTTGATGCAGTGCAAGTTCTGGCTCTGGTTGGACTTGATCCAGTAGCTATGGGGTTATATGTCCTGTAGTTGCCCACCGGAGGAACTTCAGCAGGTTTTCTGTTACTGCCTAGACTTGTTTTTGTCTTCCTCTTGGATCAGCCTCTGGACTTTGACTGAATAATCACCTCCAGCTGCTTCTAATTGGTAGGATATTTATTTATTCAGATAATTATTAATTTAGCTATTCATTAGTTAGTTACTTAGTTAGTTGTTGGTCCAGGTTTTTTTTTGTTTACTTTTTGGCCTCCTGCGGAACTTCAGCAGGTTTCCTATTACTGCCTAGACTCTCTGCTCTTTTGTCTTTGCCTTCCTCTTGGATCTGTCACTGGAATCTGACTGGCTAATAACTTCCAGCTGCTACTCATTGGGAGGCTACTTAATCCAGCCTCCCTGAGCACCCATCAGTGAGATGTTTGGTCTTTACAGAGTTCTTAGTAAATTTGTCTGTTTGATCTACTAGTTCTTGACTTTGCTTAACTATGCTTGCTAGCCTTTTGTCAGTGCTTGCGCTTCCCTCAGAGGGGAACCGGGCACTCCAGTGCTCATCTGGGCAACCGGTTCCCTCTGTCCTCAGCCCCTCGCGGCTCATGCCGCATCTTGTCACTCCGGAGGGGAACTGGGCGCCCTAGCGCTAGTTTGGGCGGCTGGCTTCCTCTGCAGTCTGCCCCTACTAAGATGTTTGTTCCTACCTTCCGCTCTGGCGGCATTGTGCGGGCACGCGTCACTGGGAATTCTTCTAGTGATGTTGCGTCCCAATTCCTAAAGGGACACCTCCTGGAGTTGGGGGAGGCTACTTAAACTGCCTGGACACTACACCAGTCGCTCTTTTGTGGTGTTCCAGTGCAGTCTTATTGAGCTTGGGTCCGTGTATGATCCTTGGCCTCTTGATCCGTCTCTCCCGGTGTCCAGTGTTGTGGCTTTTCTGACTACCTGCTTGGTATTGGATCTTCAGCTCTGGCTGACTACCCTCTCTGTTATTGACCCCTGGCTTGTCTGACTATCCGTTTGGTATTGACCATCGGCTCTGGCTGACTACCTGCTCTGGTATTGAGTCCTGGCTTGTCTGACTATCCGCTTGGTATTGACCTTTTGGCTCAGGCTGACTACCCGCTCTGGTTCTGACCCATGGCTTGTCTGAACTACCGCCTGATATTGACTGTGGCCTGAGTCAGTCTGATACTCCTTGCTGCGACCTATTGCGCTGGGAACTTTCCTGGGTCCCAGCCGCAGTGGGTGCTATTGCACAGTTTCCTGTATTTGAGACTCCTCAGAAGCAGTCTCCTATTTCTGTGTCACAGTTTTACAGAACACTCAGCCAACTAGGTAAGGTTAAGATCAGCTTTATTGAAGATAAACAATGCAAGGAAAGATCACTCTACTCAGGCCCAGATAAGAACAGTACTGTGGTACTTCCCAAATCTGGCACAGGTCAGGATGAACAGAAATAATATACAAAACCAATACAACAGGAACAGTAGGCTTGAACTGTCTACTCGCAACTCAGTATCCCAGGTGATCTAGGGAGTGACAGGCCAAGCAGGCTCTGTAGCGGAAGTCGCTGAGTAACGAGAGCGAGAGTAACGGCTCAGGGTATGCACACCGAAGGGTCTGAAGCCAGAATGCCAGATCGGTACACATAGAGGTAATAGCCAGTCCTAGTCAGCAACAGAAGCGGGTTCTCAGCCAAAACCAGGTCGGTACACACGGAGTTACTCAGCCAGTCCTATTCAGCAATGGAAGCGGGTTCTCAGCCAAAGCCAGATCAGTACACACGGAGGTAGTCAGCCAGTCCTAGTCAGCAACGGAAGTGGGTTCACAGCCAAAGCCAGGTCGGTACACACGGAGGTGGTCAGCCAGTCCAGTCAGCAACAGGAAGAAAAACTCAGGAGCGACAGGAGCGAAGTCAGGCGAGCCGGGTCATACACGGAGCAAGAACATGCGGCAACTCAAACGCTAGGTATAGGTACACCATGAAAGGGCGCCGAGAGAATGACAGGACCCAGTATAAAAAGGCTAGCCCTGGGCGGAGCCAGAATCCAATGGCCAATAAGACTCATGCCGGGTGAAACCCAGAAGTAGCAATGTCTCCCTGGAGCTAAGATCACGAGCACCGTAATATTCTGGTAGGAACTGCTATCTGTCTGTTTAGCTATCTACTCTCTACAAGTATCTGTGGCATTACGCATTAAGTATCTACATTATTTAATAATGGTGGTGTTTCAAATACTGTACTGTTTCCTTGTCCATTCATTGGTATCCGTGACACCTGTGCTGTCTGCTTTGATCCAGACCTTTTTTGTGACTGCTTTTGTCCCCTGACATTGTACTCACTAGGCTTAGTGATTAGGGTGATTGCTAAGGGAAGTCACCTGGGTGCAGTGTTACTATAAATACAGTCCCTAGGCTCATTGGAGCGTGCTCATTGAGACTGCTTACAAGTGAAGAGTTAGAAAGAATCTGGAGTTGAAACAGGAGTTGGAAATCAGCAGAGTTCTGAGGTGAAGGTAATTTACAGGGATATACTGCATTCAGATTTAAAGTTGGTTATTTACATTAGAGTGAGCATTATAGGACAATATATATCTATTTGAACTGTAAAACCAAGCATTAGTGATAGCAGGTTAGACAATCTCACGCAGTGCACATCTTGTCACATGTTTGAACACTTGGATTAATTGTTCCAGGGGTCATACCGCTGTGCCAAGTGCGAGGATATTTTCTTTTTAGAGTCAAAGTTATTGGATTTGGAAAAAATATTGCAACATTGGGGGACATTGGAAACCTGGAAAGGAGTTTAGAACTCACAGAGCAGGTAGTATGTGGGGTTAGTGGTGAAGAGGGTGGAGTTGTAGATGAGGAGCGACAGGTAGGCAGCTGGGTAACAGTAAGGAGAGGAGGTAGTGGGCAGAGGAAGAGGAAGGCCAGTTCTGAGCTGACTCAGTCCAACAGATTTGCAAGATTGTGTGAAGATGTTGATGAGGATAGCTCAGAATTGGCAACACTGGAGAGGGCTAATTCCTCTAGCAGCCAGGGAAACAGTCCTCCTTCCAGGCTAGATGGGATGCAGAGTAGGAAGAAGCTAAGGCAGGTGGTGGTAATAGGGGACTCTATTATTAGGAGGGTAGATAAGGTAATATGCCACCAGGAACATGAATTCTGAACAGTATGTTGTCTCCCAGGTGCTCAGGTTCGGCATACTGCGGACAAGGCTGACAGATTATTGGGAGGGGCTGGAAGCGATCCAGCTGTCTTGGTACATATTGGGAGGAGGAAGATGGAGGTCCCTAAAGAATGATTTAAGGGATTTAGGTTGCAAGCTCAAGGCAAGGACCTCTAAGGTAGTGTTTTCTGAAATACTACCTGCCGTGCGCAGTGCAGGTAGGCAGAGGGAGCTAAGGGAGCTTAATGCATGGCTCAAGCAATGATGTAGGAAGGAGAGTTTTGTGTTTTTAGAACACTGGGCTGACTTTTCTCTTCGTAACAATCTATATGAAAGTAATGGATTGCATCTAAATGGTAGAGGAGCCTCTTTACTAGGGGAGAGAATGCTAAAAAGCTTGGAGGAGCTTTTAAACTAGGAAAGGGGGAGGGTATAGATAGCAAAAATGGGGTAGATAGAGCAGATAGGAACCAGGTCCAAGTAAATGATCAGGAGGGTGGAGTAAGGGTAGGGATAAATGTAGTCAATAGGGAGGAACTCATAGCAAATGAAGATGTAGAAAAAGGCATATAAAGGGAGTAATATATGTAAAGACTTCAAAATTAATTGTCTGCTAGCAAATGCAAGAAGTATGGTAGATAAAATAGGAGAACTAGAATTGCTGGCGGTTAATGAGCAATTGGACATAATTGGTATAACAGAAACATGGTGGAATGATGCACATGACTGGGCTGTATATATTGAGGGCTATTCCCTGTTTAGAAGAGACAGGATTAATAGAAAAGGGGGGGGTGCTTATGTTTGAAATCAGAGCTAAATCCAGTTTTGCAGGGTGATATTAGTGAGGAAACTGGCCCAATTGTGGAGTCTTTGTGGGTAGAAATTGAGACTAAATGTGGTATAAAAGGTAATAAAATAAATGAGTATTGGTGGGTATATGCTACAAACTACCAAATATTGATGACAACGTTGAGGCCCAACTGTTACTGCAAATGAGGAAAGCTGCCCAGCTTGGGCAAACTATAATTATGGGATATTTTAATTATCCAGATATCAATTGGGAAAATGAGACCTGTCAGAGTGCTAAGGGAAGCAGGTTTGTGAGCATGCTTCGGGAAAACTACATGTCACAAATATACTGAGGAAAAATGGTCAGAATTCAAATTTAGGTTGCAGAAATGTACCCAACAGTATATACCAATGGGGAACAAATTCAAAAGAAGTAAGTCACAGCCAGTGTGGTTAACTGCACATGTAAAGAAGGAAATGGCAAGGAAAAGAAAACATTCAAATTATTTGTCTGAAGGAACTGAACAATCTTTCTTAAAATACAGGAAGTGCAACAAAGATTGCAAAAAGGCAATTAGGGTAGCAAAAATAGATAATGAAACTCGAATTGCAAGGGAAAGCAAGACTAATCCAAAAAAGTTTTTCAAATATATAAATAGCAAAAAACTTAAGAGGGAGTACATTGGACCTTTCAAAAATGAGATGGGTGAGTTTATTAGTGAGTATAAGGAAAAGGCTGATGTTTTAAACACTTTCTTTGCATCAGTATATACAAGAGAGCAAGGAATGGTAGAATAGCCTCAACAAGTAACAAATAAAACGATTGCTTTTTAACATGTTTATAAATGACCTAGAAATAGATATAGAAAGCAAAATATCAATATTTGCAGATGATACTAAATTATGCAAGGTAATTAATTCAGAACAGGATATTTTCTCTCTACAGAGGGATTTACATACAATGGCAGATTGGGCAAACAAATGAAATATGAAGTTTAATGTGGGTAAGTGTAAAGTCTTATATTTAGGAGGAAATAATTCCAAGGCTACTTATGAATTTAATGGAATCATTTTAGGGGACTTATTGCTAGAGAAAAACCTGGGTTATTCTTGTCAACTACAAACCTGGAAACAGTGACCAGTGTCAAACAGCAGTAGCAAAGGCAAACAAAATCCTGTCTTGCATAAAAAGAGGTATCGAAGCAAGAGTGGATAACATTATTTTGCCATTATACAAATCATTGGTAAGACCTCACCTTGAGTATGCAGTGCAGTTTTGGGCACCAGTTCTGAAAAAGTATATACTAGAACTAGAGAAGGTGCAGCGAAGAGCAACAAAATTAATTAAGGGAATGGAGGACTTGATGTATGAGGAACGACTAGACAGACATGGTTTATTTACTCCTTACACTGTACAAGTATATGAGAGGTCAATAAAAGGATCTCTGCGGTGAGCTATTTATTCCAAGGCCTGGTGACCAGGGGACACCCCTTGAGATTAGAGGAAAGGAGGTTTAGACTTCAGCAGAAGAAGGTTTTTTTTACAGTAAGGTCTGTTAAATTGTGGAATTCCTTGTCCAAGGAGTTGGTTATAGCAGATACAATG
This sequence comes from Rhinophrynus dorsalis, assembly GCA_037306005.1. NCBI lineage: Eukaryota > Metazoa > Chordata > Amphibia > Anura > Rhinophrynidae > Rhinophrynus > Rhinophrynus dorsalis. The sequence goes on from CM074723.1 coordinate 359,809,158, forward strand.
GATACGTTTAAAAGAAGATTAGATACATTTCTTTCAAAGGGGAACATACAGAGTTATACTGTTTTTTAGTAGGCAGATCAGGAAGGTCTGATAAAGACTAACTTATTTGGTAGCAGGAAAGCTATAAAATTCTCAGTCACTGGGGTATGAGGTGATGGTTGAACTTGATGGACTTGTGTCTTTATTCAACCTAATTTACTATGTTACTATGTTACAATATACTGTATGAAACTGCACAAACCTGGAAGGTTGAATTCTGGGTGCAAGCAACTGCTTTTCAAAGTTACTCTGCCCAACACCTGGCTTTGACCGAGAATGCCTTAATATAATGTAACTTGTCTGATAATCTATTAACTTTGACCTCTGGACCTTCTCTGGAATGACATCTGGTATACAGAGCTCTGAGCTTCTTACGCTCCCTCCCTCCAAAATTTCTTCAACAAGTATACTGGTACATTGCACTACTTACTAGTCCTGCTTTTCTGGTCAGATATGATCAGAACACGGTGGCTGCCTCTAGCGGCACCTAGAGGTGGGAACCATAAGGGGTACAATAAAAATGAAAGAAAATGAAGATAAAATGAAATATAGTCACTTTGACATATTCTTTACCTGCAAAATATATAAAGTCAGTATTAAATATTATTATCCCTTTAAGCCTCATCCAGGCATGAATTAAGGGTAGCCATTTAGGGTTATTATGTTGAAAAGAAAAATTGTCATTCTGGGGCAAACCAGCTGCACCATAGGAGAGAAATAAAAATATTCCCATTGATCTATATGGGAAGCTTAACCCCTTGAAGGCTAGAAAGGTCACCAGTGCATTGCTTCACAATGTGTTGGACACCTTTCTGGCATTCCAGGAGTTAAACTTATAATTTAAATCAAAGGGAATTTATATTTGTATCTTATGGTGCAGTTGCACTTCCTTTTAACCATTTGAGTGCCAGAGAGGTATCCAATGCAATAGTTCCATTCGCTTCAAGGAGTGTGGAGGAGCCCATGGTCATTTCTCCACTGTTGTTTCCATGTATACTAATGTCTACTAAGAAAGGGAATTTTATTTATAAGGGAGGACTTTCAATTTGAATACACTTAGTCTCATGTGATTCATCACCTAAAACAATAAGTGGATTTGTTGTTTTTTTTTTAGACTTACATGGTTTAAGAGATATTCGGTATAATATATACTCTTCATGCTGCCACTTCTACATTCTGCGACACAGAGGTAACGGCAGCATATCGGCACAGGACTTCCCAGACCACAAATTCTTCTCCCACCTCCCTCCCAGCTCTCACAGGGAGCTCGTTCATGCTTCCCTTCATATTCATGTGAATCTTGTCTACTGTAACAGCAAGCTCCGTTTGTCATTATACTGAGATTCACATCAGTATGAAAGGAAGCATGAATGTACTCCCTAGGAGAGCAGAGAAGGAGGCGGGAGGAGAATTGGTGGTCTGGAAAGTCCTGTGCCACTGTTACCCCTGTGCCGCAGAATGCAAAAGTGACTGCATGAAGGGTATACATTATACCAAATATCTCTTAAAGCAAGTAAGTCTAAATAAAACCCCAAACAAATTCACATATTATTTTAGTAGGGTGACCACGGGTCCCAGAATGCCCGGGACTGTCCCTTATTTGAGGTCTATGTCCTGCGTCCCGAGGAATCAATGGCAGAGTGCTGAAATGTTACTACAGGGACAGCGGGCAGAAGTATGCACTCAAGGTGAGTGCCATCAATGGTAGGAGGGTATAGGGGGTGGTGACGGTCTGCCTGGATCAGCTTCAGCAGGATGGACTAGTATTCATGTGTCACAGCTAGATGAGATGTTTTGGGACAGATTTTCTGTACTTCTTTATACTAGCAAAGTTTCAAGTAAATCAACTGTGAGAAGTGTGAGGAATCTAGATAAAAATAATAGACACCTCATCAGGTAAAATTATTTTAGTAGAGAGGTAACCCGTGCCTTTTTAGCTGTTGACACGTAAGTCCCCTGGTCATCAGCTGTACTGTAACTGAGGTTCTAGCATTAACAGGTAAATTGGAATGCCATTAAAGGAACATTAACAACAACAAATTGAGTTTTATAATTTTAAATAATTTGTAATGCCAGCTAGTAGCTGTAAAATGTAGCTATTTTGTGTTAGATCCCTAAAACGTACATATTTATTGCATGGGTACGCTCTGTTATGCTAACACTCATGTGCACAGCCAGTGCTATTAGTGTACTGAAATTAGTACCCACTGCTCTTCTGCAAAGAAAGACTGATCACTTATCTTAGGCCATTAATATACAGTAAAACAGTATCATTTCTGTTGTCTTTGCAGTGTCGCTGAATGGCAGAATGTAAATGTGGTCACCCAATATTTTAGTTCAGGGCTTAAAATGTGAAGTCCTTTGCTACTAGCCAGACCTGAAAAGTTACTCGCCACTGCAAGCCATAACAAACCCACCAGGGCTGAATTTCTACTCTCTAGGGCTAAATTTTCACTCGCCATTGGCTAGTGGCGAGTGGAAATTTTGAGCCCTGTTTTAGTTGATGTATAACATGAAACTAAGTGTATTCATTGTGAAATTGCCCCGAAAATATATGGAAGAATTTTCCTTTACATTTTACTGATTATTTTATTCAGATGGGTCATTCAGTGTTTCTTTTAGTCTCTAATAAAGAATAAAACCACTGGAAGCAATACACCCTTAGCCCTGCTGTGCAGACCAACTTAACTAAGGGTTGTCAAGTACAGCACTGCATTTTAAATATAATTATGGTGGGATTGCTTCTCTGCATGCAAGATTATTAAATCTAGATTAGAATCTAAGAAAAAAAATATAACAAAAATACGATGTTAAAAGCCTCATTGTCTGGACTGCTTAATTGGGCTTTTTTATCCTGACATTTTTATTACAAGAATAGTTAATGAAGTATTTGTTCCTATATACAATTTTTATATATATATTTTGCTGTGGAGAAAAGAAAAAAAGCCACAAAGACCTTAATAAAGAGCAGTGACACTGGTGTTGCATAACTCATTTGTGATATACCCACTGGAAGAAAAGTACTTCTCCTTAATAAGCTGAAAAATAAAAAGAGGCAAATACTTATGTAAGTGATAAAGCAACATTTTTATGGTAAAGTGTACTTGCAAAAGCAAAAAAAAAAAAAAAAAAAAAAGGATTTTAGTCTTACCTGTTAAATCCTCTTCTCTTAGTCCATACAGGTTACGGGTAACTTTGGGTAGGCTATCCGTCCTTTTAATTAGGCAGGAACAGTTCTAGAATTGAATGCCTCTGGTGGAGTCTACCTTTCCTCCTTGGCTGCAGCTAGCCAACCAGCTCCAGTAAGATTTGAGACACTAACTATTGACTAGATAGTAGAAGGGAAAGAAGACTCCTGTGAGCATGACCCTGAAGGACCCCCACAATCTGCCACAGGAGAGCCAATCATGGTCCCTTGACAGGGTGGGAGACCAGTAACCTGTATGGACTAAGAAAAAAGGATTTAACAGGTAAGACTAAAATCCTATTTTCTCTGTCTTCCAAGATAGGTTACTGGTAACTTTGGGATGTCCAGCCATTGAGTTTCCCAGAGGCAGGAAGTAAGGCAAGGACCAGGCGCAAGGCCCCCAAAGTCACCAGAGCAGATATGAACCATCAGATCAGAGATAGCCCAAAAAAACAAATGAAGTGTCAACGGACACTGAACAGGGGTAACAATACCCCAAGAACTGTTACACAGCACACTGAACTAGATCCAACAGGGCACAAAAGTGAAGGAAGCACCAAAGGACAGAAGAGGATCCTAGGCAGGCAAGACTGCCTCTAGGATCTTCCTCCCAAAACTGGCTTCAGCCGATGCCAGCACATCAACACGGTAGTGCTTTGAAAAGGTGTGCACAGACGACTAAGTGGCAGCCTTGCATAACCGGTCAACGGAGGCCTGATTCTTGTAAGCCCAAGAAGTCCCAATAGATGTAGTAGAATGAGCCATGACCCGAAAGGGAACAGGCTTCTTCCTCAGCTCATAAGCCTTACGAACAGTGGACTTGATCCAGGATGCAATAGTCACTTTGGATGCAGGTCTTCCTGCCCTGGGGCCCTCAGGAATGACGAACAGTGCATCATATTGTCTGATGGACTCAGTGCGATGCACATAAAACTTGAGACAACGTATCACATCTAACAAGTGGAGATACCTCTACTTGTCAGAGACAGGGTCAGGGCAGAAAGAAGGCACCACAATCTCCTGATTAATGTGGAACTCAGAGACCACCTTCGGGAGAAACTGCTGAGAAGTGCGAAGCACTGTCTTGTGAAACACCAAAAAGGGTGGTCTACAAGACAGAGCATGCAACTCCGCGACACGGTGAACAGACACGATTGCCAGGAGAAAGGCCATTTTCCACGTCAGCAGGCGTAGAGGAATAGTTGCCAAGGGCTCAAAGGGAGGGACCTGAAGGACACCCAAAATCAAGTTAAGATCCCATGGAGGAACAGGATTCTTAAAGGCAGGACGAGTATGAGCAAAGCCCTGGAAGAAAACCTTGATATCAGGAACAATAGCAATGCGCCTCTGAAAGAAAACAGAGAGAGCAGAAGTCTGAACATTGAGGGAACTCAAACTGAGGCCCTTATCCAAATCATCCAGCAAGAAAGCCAGGACCGTAGGCAGATCAAATTCCTGAGTCAGAACCCTATCAGCACACCAAGATAAAAAGGTCGACCAGAGATGATGGTAGGCCTTAGAAGAAATAGGTTTGTGGGTACTGAGCATAGTAGCCACCACACCAGAAGAAAAACCCTACTTCTTCAATATTGAGGATTCAATTTCCAAGGCGTCAAAGGTAGCCAATGAACATCCTCCTTCCACAGGTAACACTGTAGAAGAAGATCCGGACGGCAAGAGAGCCGGAATGTCTCCGCCACTGACAGATCCAGAAGCTTTGAAAACCAAGCCTGTCGAGGCCAGTACGGAGCAATCAGAATGACTGGACAGCACTCCAATCTCAATTTCCGTAACACCCTGTGCAACATGGAGAGGAAAGATGTAGGCCAGAGGAAATAACCAAGGAATGGACATGGCATCCACCGCTAGAGCTAGAGGATCCCTCCAGCGAGAGCAGAACCTCAGAACCTTCCGGTTGTTGTCATCAGGTCGATGCAAGGAAGACCCCACTTCTGAACAATGAGGGTGAACACCTCTGGGTGTAGTTCCCACTCTCCACTGTCCACTGTGTTTTGACTGAGGAAATCTGATGTTGTCTACACCAGGAATGTGCACTGTGGATATGGCAGGAACGTGTTCTTCTGCCCAGGACAAAATAGCCTTCCACAGGTAACACTGTAGAAGAAGATCCGGACGGCAAGAGAGCCGGAATGTCTCCGCCACTGACAGATCCAGAAGCTTTGAAAACCAAGCCTGTCGAGGCCAGTACGGAGCAATCAGAATGACTGGACAGCACTCCAATCTCAATTTCCGTAACACCCTGTGCAACATGGAGAGGAAAGATATAGGCCAGAGGAAATAACCAAGGAATGGACATGGCATCCACCGCTAGAGCTAGAGGATCCCTCCAGCGAGAGCAGAACCTCAGAACCTTCCGGTTGTTGTCATCAGGTCGATGCAAGGAAGACCCCACTTCTGAACAATGAGGGTGAACACCTCTGGGTGCAGTTCCCACTCTCCACTGTCCACTGTGTTTTGACTGAGGAAATCTGATGTTGTCTACACCAGGAATGTGCACTGTGGATATGGCAGGAATGTGTTCTTCTGCCCAGGACAAAATAGCCTTGACCTCTAACCAAGTGGCAAGACTTCTTGTTCCTCCCTGCTTGTTGATGTAAGCCACGGCCGTGGCGTTGTCGGACTGTACCTGGACTGGGCATTCTTCCACCTGGGGTGTCCAATGACGAAGAGCATGAAATATCGCCGAAGCTCCAACACATTGATGGGGAGGAGAGAGTCCTCCGGAGATCACTGACCCTGAGCACTGAGGCGACCCAGGGCCGCTCCCCAGCTGAAGAGGCTGGCATCCATCATCACCGTGGTCCAGAAGGATACCAGGAAGGACTTGCCCTTTAGTTGATTAGAGAGGTCAAGCCACCATGACAAACTCAGTTCTACATGAAGAGAGAGGGATACTGACATCTTCAGAAGGTCCGGCTGACCCTTGCACACCTGGATCACAAACCTCTGGAGTTCCCTGGTGTGAGCCATGGCAAATGGGACCGCTTCTATGGTGGAGATAAATTTCCCCACTAGAGAAGACAGCTTCTTGCCCGGAACTGGATTGTGCGCCAGAACAGCAGAAACCCTGTGGGCGATCTAGTGAGCCACCTCGTCTGTGAGAAACACCATGCTCTGCTGAGTGTCGAAGAGAAGGCCCAGGAAGACCAGACGCTGGGGCGGGACAAGATCTGACTTTTCCATGTTTGTAGGCATTAAAAAAACATGAAGAACGATATAAGTCTTATCTCTCAAACCTTTATGGTTTGAGAGATATTCACAAAGTTTCCCCCTCCCACCCCTTTTACCTAGTGTAAACAATCTCTTCTCAGATTTGGAATCCAGTCCACAGACCAGACAGATAACAGAAGGGGACAATCTTCTTCCTATGAGAACAATGAAAGCCCTGCCCCCCTTGACAAGTTTTTCAAGTTTTTCCCTTATATTAATTGAAGATTGTCCCTCTCTGCAATCTACCTGGGCACCTCCCTTCTGCTCTGGATGAGCAGTGTTACATCAGTAAAAGGGGTGGGAGGGGGACACTTTGTCATTGAATTACCCTTGAACTACAAGTCTGACAGTACTGATATAACACTCTCCAAAGTCCAAATACTATGATGATTAATTAGAGCTGCTTTTATTATGAAACATTACTATCCCTTTAATATCCTGTGGTTCTGCTGGCAACTGTCATGTCCGCCTCCGTGAGGGATGAGTTGAAAAAGAGCGGTCTTCTTCTTTTTCTTCTCCAAAATAACCTTTATTGGCTGGGGAAGGTGATGTTTTTGTGGACTCAGCATCAGCCCTAGCACCAGGAGTATTGGTGTAAAGTTGATCCAGTCCTAGTCCCATATCACTGCTTCCTGAACCTATGGTCCCATGGTAGCTATAGTGGTCTGTTGCACACTAGCCTGAGCATCACTAGTCTGCATGCCACGCTGCCATCCCAGAATTCCATGATGTGCCAGGACAGTCACTGGTCCTTAACTTCCGGACCATTAGTGTTACTATCCCTTTGAGTTCTCACTGAAACACATAAACAGAAAATACAGGTTATGTTCCTCAAACTTAAGACCATGCCCCTGTGTGCTTTGATGTTGACATCATACATGGCATCACTTGGGATGGGCGAAATGTTTTGCCAAAAGGTAAAACAGGAGAAAAACGGTACTTCTTGCCATGGTAAAATTGCCATGGGAAATTTCCTGCAAAAAGTGGAACTTTCCAGCTTTTTTTCTACATTTACTATTGCACTGGAATCAAGAATGAGAATGGTTCTCCCACACACACATACACACACATGCAGATTTTCTCCATATATTCCCACTGTGCTAGAATGAGGGGTGTCAGGTTCTCTCATATTGTCAGTCACTTGGTGGAGAAGGACAGAAAGCAACAGAAGTTTAGATGGTAGAGACAGTGGTGTCTGCAGATATTTTTCCAGGGGGCAAAGCCATAATATGACACCCAGGCCAGCCCATCTAGCCCCTTTATTTATATGGAGGGGGGTAATTGTAGGGGGGGGCAAGATAGTTAAAGAGAGTGGAGTTGATTTTTAGAAGTCTTGGTGGTAGTCAAGTTGTTCTCAGTGTGTGTGGAGTGGGAAGGGAGAAAGTAGAAATTAAAAAATGTGTTGGAGACTTGCCCATTCCCCAACCACTTCCCTCCCATCCTGTCCCCACCTGTAATTAAGGCCCACCCCTTTGTGATGTGAATTGTGTCATTTAAATCCAGTAGGCAAACCTCATGAGCGATCTCCGGGGACTCAAGAAGAAAATGTTCCCAGATATGCCTGTGGCCTATAGTGTTTCCTTGAGTCAGGCAACAGTGCTTAAACTGTAAGTAGCATCCTATAATGAATTGGATGGTTTTGAAAGGGCTTTCAGTCACCTATATTTATGTTATCTGTTCTTTATTTAAAGATATAGCTTGTATATATATATATATATATATATATATATATATATATATATATGGCTTTGTCTGCATTTGTGGGAGCCCCTTTCTGTTCATGTCTCCTCAGTGAACCCACGCTATCGCTGTGTGCACTCACTTCCCACAAGCGAGTGTTCCCACACTAAACACTCCAGTGTTTTCCTTCTTCTTTCAAGTAGTGATGTTGTCTCTCCTGTCCTAGTCTCTCAGACATCCCTCATCCCCCCTCCTCAGTCTCTTATCCTCCCCTTTTTTTCCTAGTTTTCCCCTGCATTTTTCCCCCTCCTCCTATTAATTTCCCCTCAACCCTAATTAGATTAATTCCCAGCTGCCTCTGTCCCTTTGTTTTGATCTGTCTCTTTTTGCTCCCCAGTTTGCTGCTACAGTGACATAGTCCAGGCAGCTTTTTTTATCCCACACTTCTTATCTTACGTTGCATATGCTAATCTAGCCACAGGCTTAATTTTATTGCAGCTGTTCCCCTGTTTCATCCCTATGACAGTATCACTGTCTTTCTCGCCCTGCACCTCATTATTATCTGCTTGCCCCCCCAGCAACCCTCACATCCTCCGGTCTCTCCTTTTCCTTCCCCTCTTATCTTGCATTCCTGGAAGATAATAAAACATGCATCCTTCAATACATCATCTGTTATCTCCATTTTACCTTCCCTAACTCCTCCCTCCCCAGGTTGCCCTCCTATCTTGCTGGGGCCCCTGTGCGCTCCAACCCGCCCCCCCATTTTTTTTTACATTTTAGTTAACCCTTCACATACCCCCATCTCTATTTATCTCTCCACTATGTCTTTCATTTGGCCTTCGCATGCTGGGGGGTTATGCAACATATTGCAAAACAGTCTGTTGTAAAGCTCTGCAGCACTTACAGGGTTAATCCACCTCCTATTCTAAGTATCCCTTCACCAGTTCTATTTGAAAAGCTTCCCTGCACCCATTCTTCTGTCCCAGCTCCACTCTTACCAGGTTTTGTTACTGTTTGTTCAGCAGCCTCCTCTATTTTCTCCTCAATGCTGCTGCTGCTCTCTTAGCAGCCAACCCAGGCTACAGAGCTTCCTGGGCCTTCTTCGTGGCTCTAGGCTCCATCTCCTGTCTCCTAGCAACTGGTTTTGACTCAGAGTTGGCTGCTGGGTCCTACTGCATGGCTTTCTGTCTACTGCGGTTCCCTTTTGTAGAGTCAGGTACCATGCATGTACTAGTAGTGTCTAATCCCCCTGCTCACTCCTGCAAGGCTGGCTAGGCCCCACTGCAACCTTTCGGGGGGTTTCTACCTTCCCACACCATACTCTGTAGACTTTTCTTTCATTCGATTCCCACCATATTGTGTCTAGTCCCCCTACCCACTTCTGTCTCTCACATGCAGGACTGGCTAAGTTCAGTTCACCTCCACAGATTCCTTATCCTGCTATTCCTCTATCTCAACTCATCCCTACTTCATCCTAACCATTCTGGCCTTCTACTGTGGTGACACTATACCTTTATGCTTCTCCAATCACCTCAAGCTTTACTTAGTAGATATTCTCATCAGCTGCCTCCTTCCTTTGACCTCTATACTCTTTTCTTCACAGCAAGCTATTTATCAGGTGTTTTTCAACATCATCCACCCTCCATGAATTCAACACCATCAGCAAAATGTTCTCCATTCATCAAGCACAATCCAACTAATTAGTTCTGCACAAGTACTGACATTCCTTTATTTCAGTTCAAAATAATGGTGCCAAGTCACTAAGCTGAACAGACGCTCCTCCTTTTGGACAACTGACCTGCTCGTTCCCTTTTTTGCCTATGGCCCTCGGAGAACTTCCACTTTACCTATGACTGTAGGATCCTTCTGTTATGTTTGCAACTCAACCCCAACCTATTCAGCCACTCATTTAGAACAGGAGCAGCATCCTTTGCGTCTAAGAATGCTATCCTTGCTCTTATAATTCTGGAACTACTCTAGGTCCCTTTTGGCCTCTAATCAGGCTCTTGAAATGTGTCCAAGCCTAGGGTTCAGTCACCTAGGTTTTCGCCACACCTCATAACTCACCTTCCTGACCGTAGGCCCAGATCACACTTATTTGGCTTTGCCTGCATTTTTGGGAGGGGCTGGAGTGCTTTATAAACCCTCCAGTCCAGCCCCTCTCTATTCATGCCACCTCATTGAGCCCTACCCTCCAACACCCCTTTAATTAATTCCTTTAAGAAGAGTCCTCTAATCAGGCTCACTGCCACACACCTGAGACTAGGGTTCAATCACCTAAGTTGTTGTCACACCTCATCATTCATTCCCCTTTCCCAGACATAAGCCCTGACCACAAATTAAGGCAGGTTCATATGAGGAATGAGGGTGTGGCCCACATTCTAATTGTTCATATGAATAAAAAGTGAGGATTTTGTTTTTTGTTTACTTTAAAAATTATGTCTCAATGAATATAAAACTGTTCATAATCCCTTTTAATTTTAGATGATAATTTTCCTTCAACAAAATACTTAAGTGAAAACAGGTAGATCTTTCACTGGTTCTGTAATTCTGACATTATTATAATAATAGATCATCCAGTGCTCATGTGAGCATTGTGGTTTGCAAGCACACTTTGTAGACCGTTCCAATTAACTAGTTATTTTTATATCTTGCGATCTCAGCTCTGCTGTAGAGCCGCTGGCTGATCTGTGGACCAGATTCCAAATCTGACAGCTAGATGGCAGACTTGACCGTTTTGGTCAGTGAGGGGAAACCGTGCTTGTGAATATCTCTCAAATCATAAAGGTTTGAGAGATAAGACTGAGATTGTTCTTAATGATTTTTTAATGGCTACAATATAAAATAAAAATGTTTTGAAGTATTACTATCACTTTAAGCAGGTGGGTTTTTAGGAGATGCTTGAAAGTGATGAGTGCACATAATTGGTGAATGGTGAGAGCATTCTAAAGTTGAGCAGCAGACAGTGAAATTCATTACAGTTGAGACATGGCTCTATTTGTGTAAGGAGAAGACAGAACGGACCCTTGAGAAGAATGCAAATGACAGGAAGGGGTGTAGCGGGAGATAAGAGCAGAAATGTAAGAGGTGCCAAAGAACAAAGTGACTTAAAGGTAGGAGAAACATTTTGTAAAAAGGTACAAGACCACATGGGTAACCAATGGTTTTAAGGGGGAGATGGGAGGGAAGGTATCTGGGAGCAAGAACAGTTATTCTTGTAGCTTAACTGAGAACAGACTGAAGTGGAGTAAGATGAGAGGCAGGAAGACCAAAGAGTAGAATGTTGCAATAATCTAGTCTAGAGAGAATGAAAGCCTGAGTGAGAGTTTTTGCTGTTGATATACAGATGAACGCCTACATTTGGCAATATTTTTCAGAAAGAAGAGCATGTTTGGTAACATTTTGGATATGGTGGGAGAATGTCAAAGTAGAATCGAGTATAATACCAAGAGAGTGTACTTTGTTTACTGAGTGGATTTTAGAACTGTCAGCTATGATTGAGAAAGGGATTTGGGAAGGGTTTAGGAGGAAATACATGCTCTCTCAGTCATATTCAGTTTAAGATGCCAGTTGGTTATTCATGATGAGATTGCCACAAGTCACTGAGTGACTTGAGACTGTACAGCTGGCGTGAGTACAGGAGAAGAGAGGTAGGCTGGTGTGTCATCCGTGTACAGACTGTAATTAAAGCCAAGAAATGAAATAAGGGGATTCACTTTGAAAATGTTGCATGCAAAATAGCAACATAAAGGAGCAATATGAAAAGGGCAACATGAGAATCTCTTCCTGCATGTCTCATTCTCATGTCACCACATTAAAAGTCACTTCAACCCAGAAACCTCCATCTCTCTTTGCATTTATGTTTTCTGCCCTTGTTAAATTAATTACAAGCACTACACAAGCACACTCACTGTATAAACCTCTAACAGATATAGGTTACCTCTCCCATCTTGTTAGAAGTAGTCTCCCCTCAATTTATAGCTGAGCGCTTCACCAGGATGGGGATGATGGGAGTTGTAGTCAGCTGTCATTCTGCACGCAGAGAAGGGGAGAGAGACTCATTTCTGAGAGCTGCGCCAGACTCTCTCACCCCTTTTTTGCATACACCAGTGAGAGAGTATAGAGGGAAAAGAGAAGTGGTCCCAGCACTAATCCCTAGTGTACACACACTGAAAGGTCATGGAGGGAAGATATAGCATTAGCAAAAGAAACACTGAAAGTAAGGCTTGAGAGATAGGAGGCAATCCATTCTAGAGCTGTGTCACAGATGCAAAGGGTGTGTAGTGTGTCCAAGTGCATGATCAGCTGTGTCAAAGACAGCAGAGAGGTCTAGTTGGATTAGTATACTGTATTATTATTTGTCCTTTTCTTTGTGTAGATTATTAGTAACTTTTGTTAGGGCTGTTTCCAGGCACGTGCACACATAGTCACCAAGGGGGGCTTGAGCACCTGCCCTTTTTGTCCAAAGTGCCCTCGTGCCCTTTTAACAAAAAATAATAATAATAATAATAATTATGAGAAGTACCCTTTTTTTCATTTGAGCCCCTGCCCCCAAAAATGCCTGTGCACATCCCTGGCTGTTTCTATGGAGCAGTTGGAATGGAAACCTAATTGTTATTGGTTAAAAATAACACTGGAATTGAGGAAAAAGATTACGGGTTCCAGGATCTTAGATGCAAATGGAATGAGAGAAACACTATGGTAATTTGATAGACAGGTGGGGACCAGGGAGGGTTTCCTTGAGTGTAGGTATGACTGTTGCATGTTTGAATGATAAAGGACAGGTTCCAGTAGAAAAGGAGGAATTAAAGGTATTAATAAGGATGGAAACAAGAGTAGCTGCAAGAGCCTTGATAAAGTGAGAGGGCATGAGATCCAGGGTACATGTAGTGGGCGGAGAGAGGGATAGTAACAGACTTACTTCTTCCTCTGCACAGAGGTGAATGATCTGAGGATGGCTTGAGGTAAGCTAGAAACAGGTGGGCTGGAGGTTGGAGGAAAATATGTGGAGGGGATGGTTTGGTGAATGGACTGAACCATATCTTTAAAAAAAGTCAGCAAAGTCATGGGAGTAGTGAAAAAGAAGGAGCAGTTTAGAGCTGTGGGTTTGAGGAGGGAATAAACAATGTTAAAGATGCAAAGTGGGCTAGGTTTGTGAGTAATGATTAGGTTAGAAAAGTAGTGTTGTTTAGCCTGGTTGATAGCTGTGTTAAAATGGACCTTTCACCTTAATTCATGTTTGCATATTTGAAAACTGCATTCAAAACTGCCTGCATGTCATGTTATCGAAAACAATAGCAAATGTATAGTTAAGTAGATATTCATAATTGTTACAGTTAGCTAATGTATGCTAATTGTGGTACACACGTTGTTCCAGTGACATATCATATGCTAATTAAGCTTTTCAGTAACATTTCATACTATAATGAAGCTCTGTCTTGTCCATGGACATTTTCACTTTCAATTTTCCCATCTGCTGGAATTTTGGTTAATATGACTCATACAATTCAATGTGATAGGTCCACTTTAAAACAATCTAGGATGAATTTATAATTGTGGAAGTTGGCAACAGAATTAGACTTTTGCCAGAGTCATTCTGTAGCTCAACAACAGGTGTTTAGCATGGTGAAGAGGAGTATGCTGATCCAAAGAAGAATTTAGTCAAGTATTATTTCCTTGGTCTGTAGCAAACATGAGTGAAAGGGAAGTTTATATAGTAGATTCAAGCTCTGGTCGGTTGAGAGAGTGTAGGTTCCTGCTGAATAGTGATGTTTTTTTGGGGGGCAGGGAAAGGTGTTAGACTTGTGCAAATCGGTTAGTCCAAATTCAGAATTCGGATGAATAAGGGTCATTCGGTGTCATTCTGACCAAATGTATGGTAAGGTCGGTTCATTTTAAAAGACCCGAATCCAAACTGCCCTAGTTCGAAATTTCGGGGTACATTTTGGAAATTTGGACGATGGCTTCCCTTGCGTGCACGCTACTTTCCCTCCCTCTCTAGTCCAATTAGCTTCTTCGCTTCATGATGGGGGTTGGACTAATGACACAGACACCCAGACAGCATGCATTTCCTGTTAGTCCATTGTTGGAGCTCAGACAGAGAAGAAGCAGAGAGAAAGTGTCCAGAAATAATTGATTTTACTTACCAGTCTAGTGCCTTATAGCCAGTCTAGTGCCAGTCTAGCACCAGTCTAGTGCCTTATTGCCACTGACAGGAGCTGGGTGTTTTTTTAAGTTACACAGCCAACCTGACTTGTTGTTTATGCAGGCATCCAGCAGAAGTGCCATACTGCCACCACAAGTCATCTTTGTTCCTGTTTAAAAATATTAGGGATTTGTGTAAATAATTTCCAGAGTGACACAGCCAGTGTGTCATTTGTGTAGGCAGGCAGGCATCCAGCAGAACTGCCATATTGCCACTGCAAGTCATCTTTGTTCCTGTTTAAAAATATTAGGGATTTGTGTAAATAACAATTTTCAGAGTGACACAGCCAGTGTTACAGTTGTAGTGTGGCCAGGTTTTAAAATTTTAAAATTATTGTAGTATACTACCAAGCTATCTGTATTGGATTTGAGTCCTAGTGAACAACCTGATGTTGCTCGTCCTGGTACTAGCTGCAGTGACCCAGCAACCACAAACACCACCACAGTGCCATTGCTTTCAGGCAGAGCTAGCAGCAGCAGGCGGGTAAAGAAGAGGACTGTCAGTAGTATTAGTCAGACTCAGCAGCAGCACTCCAAACCCAACAGAGGTCGTTCTACCTCTAGTAGCAGGGTGGAGAGGTCCAGGTCCTCCTCTGAGACCCCAAAGCAGCCAACATCTGTTTTCTTGTCGTCAGCTGTTTCATGACTAGTGCCACTGCCAGTTCTGTCACCACCTCCGCTACAGCCAGTTCTATAAACCTGGGGTCACCTAGCATGTTTAATACTTCTGGTCGGAAACTGCGGGCAATATCAATGAGGGATTTTTACAGTGAACGTCCGTATAAGCAGCCCAAACAGGAATTATTGCAATATTTGGAGAAAATCCCTCCTTCCGCCACTGTCACTGCCACTGAGAGCATATCTTCTCCAAAAATGTTATTGAGGGTGATTTTACCATTTCCCTGTAGCCGCCAGACGGAACAGGCAATTCAGCAGGTCTCCCCAAAATCTGCTGCTGCTGATTTTCCTTCCTGTCCAAAGGGAAGAAGAATATGAGGGACCAAGGCCTCCTGAGCTTGATTTTTCCACTGAGCTTGATTTTACCCCACGGCTTGATTTTTTCCCCTTCTACACATAGTACTCCTCCTGTTTCTCCAGCTACTTCTTCTAATGAGAACTCAACACCTGCCTCTTCTGTTCCAGTTGAGTCTCCCAGGCAGGTAGTAGCTGCTAGTGTCTCTGCCACCACTGTCACTCCACAATCCTCCTCCAATCCCAGTCCCAACATCCCTGCTGCCATGTCTAGTTCTACTAGTACCCCTAGTGGAGTATAGTGAGGTTGCTCCAGCATGTGAAGATGAAGAAAGTGTGACCTCAGTTTATTCTTCTCCATCACCTTCCATGTCAACTGGCAGAGTCATCCGTCGCTCCAAAGCACGTGAGCATTTTGTGACACTTGGCAATGGCCGGCTAACGAAATGCAAATTGTGTGGCAGGGAAGTCAGCCATGGGAGGGTGTTTGGTCATCTAACCACCTCCGGAATGAACCAACACCTGAACAACTACCACAAGTCAGTGTTGATAAGTGCAGAAAGTGGCACTACTATATATACCAGTGTCACATTCATCACCAGTAGGCAGGAGAAAGGGCAGGGGGATCATGCTACATCTGGTCCTAATAGCAGACAGTCACAGCCCATCCCAAAACCAATACAGGCCACACTGGAAGATTTTGGTGGGTTTCATTCAAAGGAGATGTGCAGACAACAGTCCAGAAAAATCACACGCCTCATTGCACAGCTCATAGCCGTTGGGAGTGCTACTTTTAATTTGGTGGACTGGGAGCCTTTCCAGCAACTTATGGAGGCTGTTGCACCCCGATATAAAATTCCATCCCGCACCACAATCAGTAGAACTATAGTGCCCTCACTGTACCGGTCATGCATTGGGCTTTTGAAGGACCTGCTAGGAAAGGCTGGTGGCCAGTCAGTGTACTTTACCACTGACTTATGGAGTGCTCCAAGTGGCCAGCATGGTTTCCTGTCATTGACGGCGCATTGGTGGCAGCCCAATGTGTTTCAAGACACATCTTTACTGACAACAAGTTCAGGTGCAGTAGCTAAGCAGGGGCACCGCTCTTTCCTCCTCCATGCTGAGGTAATGGATCAGCAGCACACCTCAGATAACATTTGCAAAGCTCTGCAGAACATGGTGGCGCAGTGGCTAGGGGAGCAGGCGGGCACACAGGCACAAATGGGGTTTGTGGTTACTGATGGTACAGCTAACATGATAAAGGCTTTCCGAGGTGGCAGATTTGTGGGTGAGCACTGCTCAGCGAATGTCCTGCATCTGGTAGTGAAGGCTGTCTCGAGGATAGCCTTAACACTGGATGGTTGTCAGCACTTCTGGAGGTATGCCAACAAATTGCTGGCCACTTCCATTGGAGCGTCAAAGATAGCCAGCTCCTCAGGGAGGAACAGAAAAAGACAGACCTCCCAGAGTACCGCCTAAAACAAGATATTGGGACCAGGTGGAACTCCACCTTAGATTTGCTAGAGGTTATCCTGGAACAGAAAAAGGCAATCCATGCAATGTCATGTCACCATTTCATTGGCAGTAACAGAACACTGGGCAGGGCTGACTAGGCCCTGATGGAACAGGTAGTGACAGTCCTCACACCTTTCAGTGCTTTGACCGAAATTTTAAGCAAAGAGAATGCTAGCCTGGCCGAAGTCATTCCCCTCTTCACACACCTCTCGTTAAAAATTGATGATTTCCTTTCCCATAGAGAATGCTTGCCTGGCGCTAAGGGTAATGTAATTCCAGATGTTGCTGCCCTTCTAATGAGGCTGAAAAAGGAACTGACTCAGCGCATGGAAGAGCTCATGGACAATTGTCCAGAGTTAATGCTTGCCACAATTTGCGATCCTCTAATCAAAGGCAAGATGTCACTTAGCTCCAATTCCCTGACTACCTGGAGGGAACAATTGATAGCGAGGGTGCACAAGAGGCAAATAAAAAACAGGATGCAGTCACAGGAGGCGGGAGAAGATTCCGCAGATGAGCTGGAGGAATGTGGTGGTCTTTCGGGACCTATAAGTGGCAGTGCCAGTAGCACTGTTCCAGTGGAGCAGCTGCTGCTTTTTATGCTGAGGTAATGGACAGATTATGCTTCAGACAAAAGAAAGAGCTCCCCATAAATAGAAAAAAATCATACCATGTGTTGCCAATAAACAGTGATACAAGTTTGAGAGATGGAATTAAGATTGAGATGTTACATGTAGAGAAACAGGATAGGTTATGGACACATCCAGTCTACTTCAATACAAAATTCATGTAACTATAGTCTCTAATAAAACTAAAATATAAAGTAACAAGTATACTATAAAACAAAATAATCTGGCTAACTTTGATACTAGAATTATTAAAGCAGAATTTTCACCATAGTTAACGTCGCCCTGCAATAATTAGGCAGATGGCGACTAGCTTAATAATAGTTATCTTACCTCTCAGAACTAGACGATTCTAAAGAAATGCTTAATCTTCTGAGACTGACGGCCAGGTTCAGTCTGTGCGCCTGAGAGGTAAGATAACTATTATTAAGCTAGTCGCCTTTAAACAAGCTCAGCATACTATGGCTCAACTCCATTTCCCACTCTTCACACTGTGGCTCACCTCTCTCACCCACTCTCCATGCTGCAGTTCACCTCCCTCCAGTGGGGAATACTGAAGCTGAATTGGGATGTGGGGACTGAATTCAACACAGCAGCTGTCACACTGGGGTCAGTATGGACCAAGGGAAAACTCTCTTTCTAGACAAGAGACTGGACATGGGCTGGAGCAAGGCTATGTAGTTTCCTGCCTGGGACAGAAAGTGGACTGGTTCTATGTATGTTTGTGTGGTGTTTGAGTCCTCATTTTACTCAGCAGGAAAAGCTTTACCATATGTTTACTGTTTCTTTAAATAACACTTTCAGTACATATTGTTTTGTCCTCTGTAATAGTTTTTTTGGAAATTCTAAAATCTTTTCCAGCAAAACAAGCAATTCCATACTGTCATTCAATCCCTGAGTCTGCTTTGGCTTCTCTGTGAACAGAATGTCCTCCAAAAATAGACGAGTTAGTGTTTGTCTGGTCTTTGGACCATCTGTCTGTGCATTATTTGTGCTATGATTTTAATGTTTCCTGTAGTGGATAAATAGGTTGGGTGTCTTCAGTTTGATGCATAAACAGACATTGAAATAATTATGAGTCTGCCAGCACTGCACATCAGAGAATGCAAGAGCTCATTTACTTTTGTCAGGAAGACACAAGGGGCTGGATTCAAATGCAGGTGCTATTTTATCTCTGCTTTTATCTCCAGATATCTCCATAGACTTCAATAGGAACATTTTTTATAAAACTGGGGGTAATATTTATCTCCTGCATTTGAATCCAGCCCAAGATCTCATGACTTCTGCAAACTGAGTTAAACATAATGTCTTAGCTACAACAAGGGTAGGTAACTTTTGGTTTCCCAGCTTTTGGGGACTGCAACTCCCATTATCCCCAGTCAACCAGTGGCTAGTTGTAGTCTCCAACAGCTAGAGAACCCAAGGTTACTTATCCCTGGCCTATACTTTGTCAAGTGTATCCCAGACACCAAATCAAAGGGCAACTTTGTAGCTATATATATATATATATATACATATATATATATATATATATATATACTTGTCTGGAGAGGCAGCTCAGCCAACACACATTGTGTATTTTGTTGAGGAGGCAGGGGGCTTCACCCTTTACCTTCTCCTCCTGAGACAAATAGCATTGTCCATTTTTGAGTACTTTACCCCTGCCTCCTCCTCAGCCAAGTTAAACCTTGCCCTACACATCCCAATGGCTGGCCACTGGCAACAAGCCCGCCCTGGGGTACAGCTGAAGAAATAATTATTTCTTCATCAAGTCCCACTGATGCTGCCCTACTTCCTTTCCATGTATTCATTGGTTTTGTTATTGTGCACCTGGGCCATACCTCTTAAGAGTGAGTACGTCCAGCACCCCTCTGCTATCTATCTATCTATCTATCTATCTATCTATCTATCTATCTATTGTCTTCTGATATCATGTGAGATACTGGCAAGGTAATGGCATGGTAATCAAGTACAACAAGAATAACAAACAATAAAGAACCACAATACACTTCCAAACCTGATACCTAGCTCAGTTGCATGCTGGGACTCCACAACATCGTAGAGCACTGCCACATCGGACTTGTGGCTGAGTGGAGAACACCGGTGCTTCAGAATTCACCCTCACTGCTTCCCTATTAGAGGAACCAATAGAAGATGATGAATAAATCTTGAAAGACCAGGATAACAACTGAGACACTGAACATCGTGGGGCACAGCAGACTGGGACACCATTGACAGATGGAGGGTTTATAAAAACCATCTATTGATGCCCTGCAGAGGACTCCAAGGATTATTTACTAGGCGCAAGATCTACACCTCCCATTTGCTACTGGCTCTGAACAAAGAATCAACCAAGTAAGGGTACATCTGTGCTACTGGTTCTATTTCCCTATACTGCTGATGATGTACTGAGTAAATTATCTTATTATATGTTACCAGAAAGACTCCCTTGAAGTAAGGGCACATCTTCACTATTTCTTTAAATTTATCTGTGACATTAGCGTCATCATTACTGCACGTCTGATACTTTTGTGGCATTTTCCATCTCTTTAGCTACAGTGTATCATATATTTTGTTCCTAAGCCACTATACCGAAAACTGATAGAGATCACATATTTGGGCCTCATAATCTAGGCCTTTTGACTGCATATATACAATTATATTTCTCTTTTATTCAACTAATTCTACATATATATCCTACTGTATGCTATACAGTATTTGTATGATTTGTGTTTTGATATTAATTATACATGCTATTTCGTTACATACTACACTTAGGGCCATATGTTCAAAGGGATAACGACAAAAAATTGTCATATGAAAGACAAAAATAAGTAATTGAATGCACAAACAACATATTTTCTATAGAGTATACGACAAAAAATTAGTAATGTCCGTTGTGTACGACACAACTCCAGAATTGACGGACAAAGGGGCGTGGCAAGGGCGTGGCTAAACTATTCTCCAGTGTCGTATAGAGGAAAGGAAAATTTGTCGTAACTAACGACAAAAAAGTCTTTCAAAAGACAAAATTTGTATGTTAAGAAAAAAGTGGAGGGAATGTGTTCTGAATGTGAAAATTTTTGTCTTTAGTTAAGACATTTTTTCTTTAGTTAAGACATTTTTTGTTGTTAGTTAAGACATTTTTTGCCGTTACATACAATGATTTCAGTCAGGACAAACTACATATTTCCAATCACAACCGACACTCTCTGAAAATGTTAATGATCCCAACGACACTGTACTTTGAAAAGTCGTTACAAACGACAAAAGGTATTTCGCAACTTCTTTGAACATATGGCCCTTAGTACACTATTTTTGTCTCTTCTCTATTTTTTGGTTGCAATGACCCACACTTCACCTTCTGCATGCTGAATGCAATGGAGCAAAAGAAGTCTCTGCTACACAAACCAGTGTCCAATGATAAGAATAGAGTCCATTAACAGTAGTTAAAGTCCACTGGCACTAATATGTAAGAGCACAAGTGAGAGATCTGGTCATACAATAAAGGAAAATGACTTACCTCATAGGTAACATTTCATAGTTAATCCACAGCTTTCAAATTTTAAAGCATGAAGAACAGAGGTAATCTGAGAAGCGCATTGCCTCACATTACAGCCTCAATTATTTTAACTCATTTAAGTGCTGACAGAAGTGACTAGTGAGCCTAACTGAGCTATCTCAACACTCATCCAATGAAATTATCCAGACTGATGAAAGTGCAAGAGCATAAGTCATCCAGTTGATGCGGAGTAATACATTGCAGCAACAACGGGTATTATTGATACAGATAAAAAATTCCTTTGTATTTCAGAATGGTGATGCTTATGTCTCATATATTTACCCCTTTGAGTGTCAGAGGGGTATGCAATGCATTGCTTTGCTATCTGTCTAGAAATTTATCCAAATAAAAAGCAAAACTATCCTTTGTCCCTGCCAGACACACTTGAGGCAGCAGTAGACAAGATTTATGTGCATTCCTATTCTGCTGCCACCTATCCCATAGCTTGGGGCGGTGATTTTGACAGGATAGGGAGTTAAGTCTCTCTGAATGTTCATGTCCAAATCGCTGCATGGATTCTCACAGGAGTAGAGAAGCCCATGATGTTTCAGGCAAAGCATTCCTTACAAGGACCTACTGAGGTCCAGGTTATTCATGTTAAGATGCCATGCTCTCTTCCCCTGCTGTGTCCTTCATATTCTGTTCTCCTTGTTGTGACTCACCTCCCTCTCCTGTGTCCTTCACGCTCTGTTATCCTTCTCTCACCCTCCACTTTCCCTACCTGTGTCTTCAATGTTCCCCAGCTCTAACCCTCCTTCACCCCTCCAGTCTCCTCTATGCTCTACTCCCTTACACAGAGATGTGTATTTGCTCACCCACCCACCCTACACACTGTGGCTCACCTACCTCCTGACCCTTCATGCTGTGGCTCACCTCCCTCCTCCACTCTGTTTCTCCCCTCCCACATCCACCCTTCCTGCTGTGTCTTACCTCCCTCCCTCACCCACCCTCCACACTGTGTCTCATCTCTCTCTCTCTCTTATCCACCCTTCATGCCTTGGCTCAACTCCCTCACTCACTCAACCTTCCCACTGCAGCTCACCTCTCTCTCCCCCACCCTACACAGCCGGGGAATGCCGACATTACTTTGGAATGCAAGAGACCTGTCACAATTGAGGTGAGGAAGACCCAAAGTGCACTCTCTCTCTTTCTTTCTCTGTAGGCCAAGGATCAGAAACGGCATGGGGAGGCCACAAAGTTTCCTGCCTAGGAGAGAAGGGGGTTTCATTGTACAAGATGAGAGAGGGAGGCAGACGGTGTACTGTGGTTCTGTGGCTACTAGATTGGCAGACAGTGTAGTATGATTATGTAACTACTTGTGGAACAAGGTTGAGGTGTCAGGCAGTGTAATGTGCTAATGTGGCTACCAGTAGAACAAGGCTGTGGTGTCAGACAGCGTCTAATGCTACCAGTGAAACAAATTTGGCCTGGGCTGGTAGACAGAGTAGTATGGTTCTGTGGATAGTGGGATATCCCCCCCCCAGATTTCCCTAAAAACTTCAGTGGGAATCCGTTAGATAAAAACAGTTGCTAACACTTACCAATTGCAAAGTAATCTAGATCAATGCATTTTAGCTCCTTCACATTTGTTGTACATCTTTTAATGGGAACCTAATGAGCATACCTGGGAACTTTCAGTTGAGGGCTACCCAGAGGGTAGTCCTCTGTTCAGCAGGGGGGTAACAAAAATGACGCTAATCGCGTCAAAAAGGGACGGGGCTTAACTCGAGTGTTGGGGGGATTTAACCCTTTGAGTGCCAGAGTGGTACGGAATGCATTGCAAAGCAATGCATTCCGTACCACTCTGGTACTCAGAGGGTTAAATGTGTCACACAGAAGGCTGGGGACGGAGGCACAACAGGAGAAAAAGCAGATGTGGCAGAGTTTCAATAGAAACTCTCCACATCCGGAGGAATCTGCCTCTGCCCCGGAGACCCGGTAAAGCTCTGTCAGAACCGGAGTCTCCGGGGCAAATCCGGAGAGTTCCTAGGTATGCTAATGAGCTTGTATAAAAACAGAGATATCTGCATTTTCCCTTTGTTTTTTGCTCAACTGTTTAAATTGATAACAAGCGATGGTAGGAGAAAACGACACATTTCTTCCACATATGAAACACAGTATAAAAGCAGCCAAAACGTATTTGCTTTTTTTAGTACAATTTCAATTATGCAAAACAGTTGCAAATGTAAATACAGTCTAAGGAAATGTTCTTATGGATGAATTGGCTGCTCTAGTTTTTAGCACATGCCAGGCTGCCCGTGTCTACTTAACTCTGATGTCCTGAAATCCCCCCTAGATTCTCTTGCAGTGGGGTGAATGGAGGAGGGGTGTCATACTGCTGGCCCACATATATTGTTGGAAGATATCCACATCAGTGGGACAGTTATTGGGGCATACATAGAAACATAGAATTTGAAGGCAGATAAGAACCATTCGGCCCATCTAGCCTGCCCATTTTCCTACTGTAAAAACCTCAAACCCTTTTGGTCCTTGGTCTTTTCTTACGTTAAGGACAGCCTTATGCCTATACCATGCATGCTTAAATTCTGTCACTGTATTAATTTCTGCCACTTCTACTGGTAGGCTATTCCACTTATCTTCTACTCTCTCAGTGAAGTAAATATCTTCACATCCTCCAGAATGGCCGATGTGAGCGATGCAGGGTGAAGGCAGAATGCTAGAACCTGGATGTTCACAATGCCTGCATGCATCCAAGTTGCAGCATGCTGTGCTATGGTGCATTCTGCCAGGCAAAAATGCCAGTATGAATAGCACCAATGCTGCCAGTCTTTTCCACAATGGTGTATTAATAGCAGTGCTAATCACCCTTGTGACTATATCCAGAGCCTGATCATCCACTATGACAACCTAGGCTACTGCCTAGGGCCCATGACAATATGAGGGGCTCTGGCTGCAAGTGATGGATAGCATATACAAACAACTGCACTACTACTATGTAGACAGTCAATTAGCAGGATAATCGTATCTTATCTTGAAATCAATCGATCTTTATTCGTAATTCTTAAAAATCATACCTGAGTATGTAGATGTCTCCAAAAGAATACAGCAAGACTTACAGAGTGGGTAAACAGCAGATTATATATCGAGATGATAATCAACGCGTTTCGCGCCTATACTGCACTTACTCATGATTAAACAAATCTTGTTACGATCTATATGACCAGTTACTTTTAAATCTATCTTCTCCAATCCACACTCGCCTTCATCAAGCCACTAATAAGCCACAGCTGTGCATATCCAATAGTATTACAAAGTGTATCCCCACACCATCGTGAAACTGTTCAAGCGTTAGAAACTAACTCATTCTATCCAATAGCGTCACCCATGATGAAGCCAGCCATAAACATTATTAACCCTCCATATTTCAAGAATATAAACAATGGACGCTTACATCATGTCTGTACTAATCAAGTGATGGATCACAGACAAAGGCCCTGCTGGTGTTGCCATTAACAACTTGTCTCATATGCCCATTTTTGTTGAAAGAGGGCAGAATCATTCAGTTGCTCCAACTTCCAGTAGAGCCACAATGCTAGTAACTGCTAGCAGCACTCTGTGTCAGAAGCACCGGATCACCAGAAGTGGCGCCCCAAATTGGTGCCTTGCCTAGGGTCCTGTGAAGCCTTTATCTATCTCTATGATGCTGCAGATTTTTCCTATAATTTTTCTTTCGTTTGTGAATGTGACTCCTTTACCTCTAGCTATAATGTTTTTATTTTGGACAAGAGAACGAGACATGCATATATATTCCTATTTCTTTGCATCTGTTCAGGCAACGATTGCATGTTTTTTGTTACATTTTAAGTAAACTAATTGAGGTGAAACTGTGGAGCAAACCAACTGTCCTTTGTGATATATGTCACTGCTACAACAATCCTCTAGGTGTCAGCACAACATATAAGAATATGCCACAGAAAACTTTATTGACACTATAAGGTTATTAGTATACCAAAGGTGCAATTCAGATAAAGAGATGCAATTTCAGAGCAAAGTAACTGTATCACAAGGGAGAAATTAAAACCCTCACGTATTTAACGGACCAGTAAATTGCTTTATAAAAATCAATATGTTATAGGGTGATACCTGTTGAGCAAAATAGGAGTACGCCCACTGCTGTGTTTATTCCAATGTTGTAACAGTTTAAATTACCAGGAAGTGACAATGGGGGAGATTTATAAAAGTGGAATTCAGCAAAAAGCAGCATTAAAATGTCTATAGCAATGTTTCCAATAGTTATAAAAATAATAACACCAGTTTAGGAGGGCCGCACACCATGTAGTATGTTTTGTTTGTTTTTTTAATGGAGAAACAACGTTTGAGCCACAGCAATTGTGCAATGCATTCATCTTTAATTCTTTGTACATTACTCTGATTCTCAAATGCCTCTTTCACAAGAGCGTGACCAACACAATGATGGTGTGTTGGTTATGTCATCTGTGCTGAAAGGTATACAGCATTTGGACGGTTGTTCTGGCTCTGTACTTCAGCACACTGGATTTAATATGAAACGATGACTAAGGATAAAGTGCAGACTATCAGCTTTAATGTAAGGGTATTTGCATCCATAATCCATGAACTATGTAGGAAACGAGTCACTGTCCAAAAACTAATGGACTGGACTGTACAGCTGGGCTATTGCGCCTTTTCAAAAGGATAATTATTACCTTACGCATAAGCACCAAACTCTATCAAGAACACAGTAGATACAACAGACCAAATTTGCAGGGATTCCTGTGGGCCACACGCAGACCTTTCATATAAGCAATGTTGGAGGTTACAATTTTCATCCCAACATAGAATGAATGAATGAATGGTAGACCCATGTGGCAGTCAGTTAGTAACATTTTGTTGGCACACACGTGGGCCCCCTGTCAGCCACTGAGACATGATCAGGAGCAAGCTTAGTTAGATCCAGGGCTGGCGCTATCATAAGGCGGCTTAGGCAGCCGCCTTAGGGCGCCGCAGAGGAGGGGCGCCGAAACAGAAAAGATTTTTTTTTTAATCTATTTAGTTACGTTGTGTCTCCCCACTGCCCGCAATGATGACAGCCGGCAGCCGCGGGGCCGCGTGGAGCATGCTGGTGTTTTCCTTCCTCTGTCTGGAGGCCAGTGCAGCTTTAAAACTGGCACCCAGACTGAGGAAGAAAACCCCAGCATGCACCACGCAGCGTCTCCGCGTGTGATGTGGTCCCTACTGTCATCAGTGCGGGCAGTGTGGAGAAGAAGAGAAAGGCATAAGGAGGTATATAGGGGGAAGACAGAGAGGTATGGGGGGGGGGAAGTGGTACAGAGGAGAGAAAGAGGCACAGTGGGGGTGGGGGGAGAAAGAAGTACATAGGGGGAAGAAAGAGAGGTGCAAGGGGAGGAAGAGGTACAAGGGGTGGGCGAGAGGTACAGAGGTTAGAAAGTGGTAAAAGAGGGAGAAAGCGGTGCAGAGGGTGAAAGTACAGGGGGAAAAAGAAAGGTGCAATGGGTGAAAGAAGAACATGGGGAAAGAAAGAGGCACAAAGGGGTGAAAAGTACAAGTGGGGTGAAAGAAGTACATGGGGAGAAAGAGGCACAAGGTGGAGTGAAAGAAGTACATGGGGGAGAAAGAGGCACAGAGGGGTGAAAGAGGCACAAGGCGGGGTGAAAGAGGCACAAGGTGGGATGAAAGAAGTACATGGTGAAAGAAGTACATGGGGGAGAAATAGAGGTGCAAGGGGAGAAAGAGGCACAAAGGGGTGAAAGAAGTACATGGGGAGAGAGGCACAAGGTGGGGTGAAAGAAGTACATGGGGAGAAAGAGGCACATAGGGGTGAAAGAGGTACAAGGTGGGGTGAAAGAAGTATATGGGGCAAGAAAGAGGCACAAAGGGGTGAAAAGTACATGGGGAGAAAGAGGCACAGGAGGGTGAAAGAGACACAAAGTGGGGTGAAAAGTACATGGGGGTGAAATAGGCACAAGGTGGGGTGAAAGAAGTACATGGGGGTGAAATAGGCACAAGGTGGGGTGAAAGAAGTATATGGGGCAAGAAAGAGGCACAAAGGGGTGAAAAAATACAAGTGGGGGTGAAAGAAGTACATGGGGAGAAAGAGGCACAAGGTGGGGTGGAAGAAGTACATGGGGGTGAAAGAGCACAAGGTGGGGTGGAAGAGGCACAAGGTGGGATGAAAGAAGTACATGGGGGAGAAAGAGAGGTGCAAGGGGAGAAAGAGGCACAGAGGGATGAAAGAGGCACAAGGTGGGGTGAAAGAGGCACAAGGTGGGGTGAAAGAAGTACATGGGGGAGAAAGAGGCACGGGGGTGAAACAGGCACAAGGTGGGGTGAAAGAAGTACATGGGGGAGAAAGAGGCACAGGGTGGAGTGAAAGAAGTACATGGGGGAGAAAGAGAGGTGCAAGGGAAAGGAAGAGGTACAAGGGGGGAGAGGTACAAGTGGGAGAAAGAGATGCAAGGGAGTGAAAGAAGTACAAGGGGGAGAAAGAAGTACAAGGGGGAGAAAGAAGTACATGGGGCGAGAAAGAGAGGTGCAAGGGGGGAAGAGGCACAAAGGGGTGAAAGAAGTACAAGGGAGGCAAGATGCACAGAAATATATTATTTCTCCCCCTCTTGCCTCTTTATCCCACCCCTTGCCTCTTTCTCCCCCCTTGCCTCTTTCTCTTTATTCCATTCTTAACTCTTCCTCCCTCTTTCCCCTTTATCTTTTTACCCCCTTGCCTCTTTATTCCACTTGTTATCTTATTTTTCTTCCCTCTTTATCCCCCTATTACTTTTGTCTCTCCTCTTGCATCCTTCCCTTGCCT
Organism: Rhinophrynus dorsalis; assembly: GCA_037306005.1. Classification (NCBI taxonomy): domain Eukaryota; kingdom Metazoa; phylum Chordata; class Amphibia; order Anura; family Rhinophrynidae; genus Rhinophrynus; species Rhinophrynus dorsalis. The sequence goes on from CM074723.1 coordinate 359,836,979, forward strand.
CTTTATCCCTCAACTTGCCCCTTTCTCTTTATCCCCCCTTCTTGCCTCTTTCCCCCTTGTGTCTTTATCTCCCTTCTTTCTCCCCCTCTTTCCTTTCTCTTTATCCCTTCTGTTGCATCCTCTTTATTCCCCTCTTGTCTCTTGCATCCTCTCTATCCTCTTCTAGCTCCTTTATCCTTCCTCTTGCATCCTTCTCTATCCCCTCTTGCTCCTTTATCCTTCCTCTTGCATCCTTCTCTATCCCCTCTTGCTCCTTTATCCTTCCTCTTGCATCCTTTCTCTTTCTCCCCTTCTTGCCTCTCTCCCCTTCTTTCCTCTCTATTTCTCTCCTTCTTTCCCATTTCTCTCCTTCTTGCCGCTCTCTCCTCTTCTTGCCTTTCTCTTTTCTCCCCCTCTTGTGTCAATGTGGAGGGTAATGAAGGAGAGAGCAGGTGGCAATGTGGAGGCCTGTGAGGCAGAGAAGAGGCAGTGAGAGGCATCCAAGAGAAAATCCCCACACGCCAATTGTGCTGTGACATCCCTGTGTCACCATGCTGGACTTGTTTGAATTTTCAGCAGCCGTTAAGCACCTAGTGCTCAGTGCTCATGGAACAGCTGCGCCAGGAAGAAGAGGAGCACAATATCAGCAGCAGGCAAGTTAGCACATAGCTATTTTATTTGTGTGCATAGAGGGCAGATTATGACAGTGTTTAGCTTTGCGAGACACAATCTTTCAGTGATTGTCATGGTATTAATTGTAATATCTGGCAATCTGTAATTTGATTACATGTAGTATTAGAATAAGAGTGATATGTTTTCATACTACATTGCATAAGGGGTAATCACCAATAATGTTTAAGTCGGTCAGTTGTGTAAAATTTTGTGCCAGGGCCATTTTTAGGGTAGGGCACAATGGGCACCATGAACAAGGGGGTATTATCATGCCTCCATCATTACCCATGCTGAGGGAAGGGACATTTAGTGTCAGAGAGGCAAACTGGCAGGCCTGGAGATCATTTTCTGTGACAGGTGTGCTCACACAGATTAGAGATGCAATAAAAAGTCTGGAACCCAGATCACGAGAGAGTCCTGGATTGCCCCCTAGTGCATACATTTGTCCCAAAAAAGTGTATGCGTTCCCAGGGTACCCAGGCTGCTACTGTTAGGCTGCTGAAGGCTCCACGGCAGGAGTCTGCTCTCCTTGTGATGTGGCCTTCAGTGCGTCCATTGGAAAACCTGACCGTGTGTGAATCCAAAAGGAATTATATATATATTATATATGAACTCACACACATTCAGTGGAGGGGACTGGTGGTGGTGGTGGTGGTGGTGGGGGTAAGGGGGGGGCATCAAAATGCACCTTCGCCTATGTAGACAAAAATCCTTGCACCGGCCCTGGTTAGATCACAGACAATAGAACTGTAGTAGTATTCTGCTATGCTCTGTATGCTCATAAGAAAGAGACCTAAGGATTAAGGGCATAAATAATTTAATAGACTCAAAAGCACAATATGAGGGTGGGCTACGACATATCTTAACACATACTCATCAGGTTGTTTTGAAGGACAGTGCTGGAAAGGGGTGTGGCAGGAAGGCCCAGGAGTCACTTATGACTGACAAATATTTGAGAATGGTTAAACTGGCTAAGTTGCTGGTTCTGTCTCAGTCACAAACCCTATTAGTGCTACCTTGAGACTCTACTTCAAGTATTGTAAGTTAACATACGCTCACTTGAGATAATATTTTCAAAAAAGGGTGAGTCTTCAGCTCAAATCTGAAGGATTCATTTATATTCTAAAATTCCAGTCTATCTTCATTTTAGCCCAGTTCACTTAAGGCTAAAATGACATAAGGAATGTCACTAAACAAGTCAGTAGATGAAGAACCAGAGTTATGGGCAACTGCTTTGCAGGCAGATCTATATAGCATGAGCCTCGCATATATGGATTGTTCCAGGAAAGTTGCATTTATATAACTGATGAAAATGAAAGTATTGCTTACTACATTACTGGATGAATAAATAATAGCCTATTCTGGTTGAGGATGACAAAAGCTATAGCCCCAAACCTGCATGTCCACAGCACCAACTGCAAGCTTATAAAGGTGATAGTAAATTGCCTGTTTTTTCTTGCTGAGCAAAACAATGGTACTTACTGCTGCAAGGATGCTTTGCCACATAACACCTCACCATTAAATATATGCAAATGTAACACACCTGCAGTTATGCAATACACAAGTTACATGTGCAGATGTATACTGGTGGAGTGTTACGTGGCTGTCCTGTTGGCCCTAGGTAAATAGAGTGTAGACACTTTGTTTATGGTTATTGTTTCATTTATTCCTTTTGAATGTTTATGCACCAATTTGCTCTGCCTTTAATTTTCCTACTGTACTTAGGTAAGGATTTATATACTATGATAATGTGACTTTATTTTGAAATTGGTTTGTTTTCATTAACAATTTTTGGATTTATTTTCTTCTGTGCTGTATTTCACTGGTGTGCACAATGGGATTCTCTTGATAAAGATCCCAGTGAAGCTCAAAATGTTGAACTTTTCTAAATAAGCAGCAATTGATTAAAACTTGTAAAAGTCCTCAGAGTGCTGATTTGACAGTCTCGTTCTCTCGCTCCCTGTCTGTGTCTCTCTCAATAAATAGATAGACAGATAGATAGATAGATAGATAGATAGATAGATGGGCAGTTTCTACGATAGCCTCAATAGATTTTTCATTGTGGGTTGAAATGTCTTTATCTGAAGTTCTTGCAATACAATGACAGCGCTAACCCAAAATTCTTAGGATTTTTCAATAGCGCACCTACTGTAAAACAAGAAAGACCAACCCAAATATCAAAAGAAACAGTTGCCTTGATGCAAAAGTGATGAGAAATGAAGCAAAATGGTAATATTAGAAACAGGCTAGAATGTATAGAAATGTGCAAGACTAACAAGCAAGTTCAATCTTGAGCTCATCAAAAGGTCACTGGAAGAAAATCAAGGGCTAAAGAAAGTAAAACAAAAGATGTCCACATAGGAGCAAATATTTGCATTAAAGCTTGAAGATGGTACAACAGCAAAAACTCAACAACAACTACTGAAGCAAGTGGAAGCATTTTATTCAAATCTTTATTAGGATGAAGGACAGAAGCTGAATGAAGTGTCAGAGGCTGTAGCTGTGCCAGAAGGTTTGGTAGAAGAAGTAGCAGCTGAAATAAAATCAATGAAAAATAGAAAAGCAGCTGGACCTGATAAAGTTACTACTGAAATGTTGAAAGCCAGAGGTCTACCTTTATTCGAAGCCCTAGCTAAACTATTCTCAAAATGCCTACTACTCAGCAAGTGCCTGAAACATGGAAAAATGCAGAAGTCATCCTCCTGCACAAAAAAGGTGATAAGGAGGATCTAAACACCTACATACCATTAAAGGGATAGTAATGTTTCATAATAAAAACAGCTCCAATTAATCTTCATAGCATTTGGGCCATGGAGAGTGTTATGTAAATTCTGTCAGAGTTGTAGTTCAAGAGTAATTGAATGATAAAGTATCCCCCTCCTGCCCCTTCTACTGATGTAACACTGCTCAGCTCAGAAGAGCAGGAAGTGTCCAGGTAGATTACAGTGAAGGACAATCTTCAATTAACATAAGGGAAAAACCTGAAAAACGTGTCAATGGGGGCAGGGCTTTCACTGTTCTCAAAGTAAGAAGATTGTCCCCTGCTGTGAGCTGTCTGGTCTGTGCACCAGATTCCACATCTGAGGGGAGGCGGCTTACACTAGATAAAAGGGGCGGGAGGGGGAAACTTTATCATTCAATTACTCTTGAACTACAACTCTGACAGTATTGAAACAACACTCTTTATGGCTCAAATACTATGAAGATTATTTGGAGCTGCTGTTTTTCTGAAACATTACTATCCCTTTAAGTCTATTGCCAGTGGTCTACAAGATTTTCGCAAAGGTACTATCAAGATGATTGGACACAGTACTTAATGTGGCACAGCCTATGGAACAAGCAGGCTTCAAAAGTGGTTTCAAATTAATGAACCACATCTAGACAGTGCAACAAGTTACAGAGCAATATAATGAATACAACCTTCTATTATGCATAGCCTTCATTGACTATGAAAAGACCTTTGACTCATTGAAAAAGTAAGCAATAATTGATGCCCTGATCAACCAAGAATAGACAGAGCTTATATACCCTCAAATCAATATATGAAAATGCAACTGCATCAATACAGGTAAACAATTATAAAGTCCAGCTCAACATAGAAAAAGGGGTCCGACAAGGAGACATAATCTCCCCAAAACTATTTACTGCTTGTTTAGAAGAAATTTTCCGCAAACTAAACTGGGACAAAAAGGACTTAAGATCAATGGAGACTACCTACATCACTTACATTTTGCAGATATATAATTCTCTTTGCCAGTAGTCCTGAATAACTGCAAGAACACACTGAAGAGCTACAACAGGAAAGCAAACATTTTAGTCTGCAGATGAATATCAACAAAACACAAGTCATGTTTAACAAATTTGCCATACCAATGAAAATTTCAGCAAATGTCAACTGATGGAAACACCATAATGGAAATTGAACACCGAATAAAATTGGGATGGCAAGCATATGGAAAACTTTGAAGTATTGTCTGTCTTTAAGACAAATTTACCACTTTGCCTCAAGTGAAAGATTTTTGACCAATGTGTCCTCCCAGTGCTTACGTTTGTATCACGGTGCCCGTGCTATTGCTGGCGACATTCTGTCAGTTTTACTTCCTGCTGCCTTTTATTGGTTGGTGTGGCTTTGCCCCGCCCAGTATTTGTCCTTAAATCCTGGGCCTTGTCACGTCTCCGGTGCCCTTTCGTGGTGTTTCCGTTGCCAGCTCTTGTTCCAGATATTCGTGTGATCTCTGTGTATGGACTGCCTGACTACTCTGCTGTATCCATTCCTGCTCTGTGTACCGACCCAGACTGCCTGACTACTCTGCTATCTACGTTCCTGCTCTGTGTGCCGACCCGGATTGGCTGACGTTCCTGCTCTGTGTACCAACCTGGCCTGGCTGACGTTCCTGCTCTGTGTACCAACTCGGATTGACTGACGTTCCTGCTTTGTGTACCGACCTGGCCTGGCTGAAGTTCCTGTTCTGTGTATCGAACCGGTTTGGGCGAACATTGTCCGTGTATCAGGGCCTGCCTGCGGTCCCATCCGGTATTCCGGTGTGGGGCTGTCATCCGGTGTCCTCTCTGTCCTCGGACAGAGCCTCTGCTGCCTCTTTGCCGCTCAGGCAGTCTAGTCATGGTATACCTGTGACTTGCTGTGTCGTGCAGGAGACACTCCGGTGTGATAGATCCATCTGGCTGCTTCACGGTACGCTTGACCTTTTACTGCTGCAAGCTGAGGTTGGTCTTACTCTGGGCGCCTCAGGCTGCTCTCACTATCTGGCAGTCGACATTAGGTCTGAGCTTTCATTAACCCCTTCAGGGAAGGTGCCATTCACCACCGGATTTCAGTCATTGCAGTCTCTGTTGGGCGTTCCTCCGGGCATACAGTTGCAGCCTTCCGTTACTGCTATGGCAGTCCACAGCTTGTCCTGGGCCTCCGTTTACTCCTGTGGCATTACTTGCTATTCCGTCTCTCTCTGCAGAGTGAGAGTCTTGAGGGCCTTGCGCTATTAGGGCCTGTCTGCCTTCCTGGCCTAATAGTAACCATTTCACTGCTGTCTCGTTTGAGTATCACATGAACTTTACCTGACCTGTGTCAGCATATTATTGCTGCTGATTTATACATATACTGGATCCGTGTGAGTATTGATTACTTTAACCTGTCCTGTGTCAGTACTATATTGTGTACATATATTACTGGACCCGCAAGGGTTATTATTATTCTGTGTTTAGTCAATAAAACTGTGTTTTATCTAACCTACTGTGTCTGAGCGTCAAATAAAACCGTTCCAGTAAGAAAGGGCCATGACCTCAGACGGTACAGGTGAAGGTAATGCACAAAGCATCCACTGGAGGATGGATTTACATGAGCAGCGTTTAGACCAGTTGGCACTGGCTGTACAAACTATACTAGAGCGCACTGATCGTCTAGATAAACCGGTACAAGCCTCGGTGGTCTCCCCTGTTACGACACTGGGAGCTCAATCCCTGACGCAAGTGGCCTCGAGCAAAGGGTAAATGCCACAGCTCCATTACCTCTAAGATATGATGGCGAACCCACTCTGTGTAGAGGGTTTATCAACAAATTGGAGATTTTCCTGGAGCTAACTCCTCAAGCCTTTCCGAGTGACCGAAGTAAGGTGGGCTTTATGATCTCGTTACTGACGGGCAGAGCCCTGGCATGGGCCAACCCCTTGTGAGAATCTGCCAAACCCTGCACAAAGAACTTCAGGGAGTTCTTGTGTGCCTTTCACAGCGTGTTTGAAGTCCCAGGTAGAGCCGCCTCTGCTGCCAAAAGATTAATGGAAATCCAACAAGGTTCTCGTACTGTGGCGGACTATGCTATTGAATTTCGTACATTGGCAGCAGAGGAAGGCTGGAACAATGAGGAGCTGGTGGCAGCATTTGCTCAGGGACTCTCTGATCGTATTAAAGATAAGACGGCAGCCAGAGATTTGCCGAACGATCTGGATGAGTACATTGATTTTGCTATACTAATTGATTCCCGCATCCGAGAACGAATTGCGGCCATGGACCGCAGGCAGTGGGCCAGAAATTTTGGACAGGCAAGTCAAAATTTCCCACCCATGCCTCCTGAGCGTAACCAGGAGAATAGTGAACCAATGCAGCTAGGGTTCACCAAGCTGACCAAGGAGGAACGGGCTCATCGCCGCAGACAGGGCCTCTGTCTATATTGTGGCCAAGCCGGACATCTGCTGCGTACCTGTCCTATACAGCCAGGAAACGGATGCACCTAGGTTACCTTGGGGGACAGGCCCTAGGTGGCCTTCAGCAGTCCCTAGACCCAGTTAATCAGAAACCCACTATCCAGGCCTGTAATCTTGTGGGCAGAACACTCGGTGGAGGTTCTGGCCCTGGTTGATTCCGGTGCAGCCGGATATTTTATGGATAATTCGTTTGCTGCGCTACACAAGATTCCGCTAGTCGAAAGGTAATCTCCCTTAGCTATTGAGGCCATTGATGGCAGACCACTGATACCAGCTCAGATCACCATGGAAACTATACCGCTATCTATGAGTATTTTGGCGCTCCACACAGAGAAACAGCGTTTCCAGATTATCCAGTCTCTTCACCATGCTGTCATCCTGGGGTTTCCATGGTTACATCTACACAACCCTAGGTTTGACTGGCAGACTTGTGAGATAACGTCTTGGTCTGAATATTGTATGGGACATTGTGTTTCACATCCTACTAAGATCATGTGTACCTCTCCTTCCGTGCCAGCTGAATATCATCAATTCAGTGATGTTTTCAGTAAAGGAGAAGCTAGCGCTTTGCCTCAGCATCGGATGTACGATTGCGCTATTGATTTGCCTCCTGGTGCCGTTTCCCCCTGGGGTCGCACGTACCCGTTGTCGTGCGAGGAGAATCGGGCAATGGAGGAATATATCTTGGATGCCCTTGAAAGGGGTATTATCAGGAAGTCAAGTTCGCCCGCGGGGGCTGGTTTCTTTTTTGTAAAAAAGAAAAATGGCGAGTTACGACCCTGCATCGATTATCGTGGCCTGAATAAGCTCATGTCCAAAAACGCCTACCCGATACCACTCATCACTGAACTGTTTGACAGGTTGAAAGGCTGCTCTATTTTCACTAAGTTAGACTTACGGGCTGCATATAACCTGATCAGAATAAGAGCCGGGGATGAGTGGAAAATGGCGTTCAATACCAGATCTGGACACTATGAATACCTAGTGAGGCGTTTTGGGCTATGTAATGCTCCCGCAGTGTTCCAAGAGTTTATTAATGACATCCTGTGTGACATGCTACAGTCTTGCGTAGGGGTTTATCTTGATGATATAATCATACATACGTCTAGTTTGTCGCAACACATCAAGGATGTGTCTGAAGTTCTGCTCAGATTACGTGAGAACAAATTATTCTGCAAAATCGAGAAATGCAAGTTCCACAAGCCTATGGTGCCTTTTCTAGGCTTTGTGATTTCTAAGGATGGCATTGCTATGGACAAGGATAAGCTCGCAGCAGTTTTGCAATGGACACGACCCAAGGGACTCAAGGCTATTCAGCACTTTCTTGGTTTTGCCAATTACTATAGGAAATTTATTCGAGACTTCTCCACGATTGTTAAGCCACTGTTCGACCTTACACACAAAGGTGCTAATCCTTCCCAATGGTCTGAGGCTGCTGAACAAGCCTTTGTGACACTTAAGTCTGCCTTTGCATCAGCTCCTGTACTGTCCCACCCTAACCCCTCCCTTCCATTCACCATGGAAATTGATGCCTCTGAGACTGGGGTAGGGGCAGTATTGTCACAGCGTCCGGACTCAGGGAGTGTGCTAAGACCATGTGGGTTCTTCTCCAAAAAGTTGTCAAGTGCCCAGAGTCACTACGAGATTGGGGACAGGGAACTCCTGGCAATTATTCTTGCTCTTAATGAATGGCGCCACCTGCTGGAAGGTACTAGGACTCCGGTGTTGATCCTGACAGACCATAAAAACCTGACATATCTTTCTGAGGCTAAGAGGTTGTCCTCTCGACAGGCCAGATGGGCCTTGTTTCTGTCCTGCTTCAATTTTATTGTATCCTACCTGCCCAGTTCCAAGAATGTTAGGGCAGATACCCTGTCCAGGCAATTTGGTCCAGAGACAGATAAAGATGAGGTCCCTGCACCCATCATTCAGCCAGATCGCATTTTGGCTACATTGCGAACCAGCATCACTTCACCACTGGGGGAGGAGATTCTTGCTACCCAGGCTGCTGCAGCCCCTGATACCCCAGTGGGCAAGTGTTTTGTAGCTGAACCATTCTGTGTGCGCCTACTTGAAACATATCACGCATCTCGGGCAGCTGGGCACATAGGGAGGGACTAATTGATTTGGTCTCTTTCACAATTGTTCTGGTGGCCTTCTTTACGTGCTGACTGAGGTGTATTCACAGCAGCTTGTACTACATGTGCCCGTGCCAAGTCCTCTGGACACATCCCAGTTGGGTTACTTCAACCAGTGCCTAATGGCGAGCGTCCTTGGTCCCACATTTCTATTGATTTTCTGGGAGAACTGGATTGGCTGACGTTCCTGCTCTGTGTACCGACCCGGCCCGACTGACGTTCCTGCTCTGTTTACAGACCCGGATCGGCTGACGTTCCTGCTCTGTGTGCCTACCTGGCCTGGCTGAAGTTCCTGTTCTGTGTATCGAACCGGTTTGGGCGAACATTGTCTGTGTATCAGGGCCTGCCTGCGGTCCCATCCGGTATTCCGGTGTGGGGCTGTCATCCGGTGTCCTCTCTGTCCTCGGACAGAGCCTCTGTTGCCTCATTGCTGCTCAGGCACTCTAGTCACGGTATACCTGTCACTTGCTGTGTCGCGCGGGCGACACTCCGGTGTGATAGATCCATCTGGTTACATCACGGTACGCTTGACCTTTTACTGCTGCAAGCTTAGGTTGGTCTTACTCTGGGCGCCTCAGGCTACTCTCACTATCTGGCAGTCGACATTAGGTCTGACCATTCGTTAACGCCTTCGGGGAAGGTGCCATTAACCACAGGTTTTCAGTCATTGCAGTCTCCGTTGGGCGTTCCTCCGGGCATACAGTTGCAGCCCCCCGTTACTGCTACGGCAGTCCACAGCTTGTCCTGGGCCTCCGTTTACTCCTGTGGCATTACTCGCTATTCCGTCTCTCTCTGTAGAGTGAGCGTCTTGAGGGCCTCGCGCTATTAGGGCCTGTCTGCCTTCCTGGCCTAATAGTAACCATTTCACTGCTGTCTCGTTTGAGTATCACATGAACTTTACCTGACCTGTGTCAGTATATTATTGCTGCTGATTTATACATATACTGGATCCGTGTGAGTATTGATTACTTTAACCTGTCCTGTGTCAGTACTATATTGTGTACATATATTACTGGACCCGCAAGGGTTATTATTATTCTGTGTTTAGTCAATAAAACTGTGTTTTATCTAACCTACTGTGTCTGAGCGTCAAATAAAACCGTTCCAGTAAGAAAGGGCCATGACCTCAGACGGTACAGGTGAAGGTAATGCACAAAGCATCCATTGGAGGATGGATTTACATGAGCAGCGTTTGGACCAGTTGGCACTGGCCGTACAAACTATACTAGAGCGCACTGATCGTCTAGATAAACCGGTACAAGTCTCGGTGGTCTCCCCTGTTACGACACTGGGAGCTCAATCCCTGACGCAAGTGGCCTCGAGCAAAGGGTAAATGCCACAGCTCCATTACCTCTAAGATATGATGACGAACCCACTCTGTGTAGAGGGTTTATCAACAAATTGGAGATTTTCCTGGAGCTAACTCCTCAAGCCTTTCCGAGTGACCGAAGTAAGGTGGGCTTTATGATCTCGTTACTGACGGGCAGAGCCCTGGCATGGGCCAACCCCTTGTGAGAATCTGCCAAACCCTGCACAAAGAACTTCAGGGAGTTCTTGTGTGCCTTTCGCAGAGTGTTTGAAGTCCCAGGTAGAGCCGCCTCTGCTGCCAAAAGATTAATGGAAATCCAACAAGGTTCTCGTACTGTGGCGGACTATGCTATTGAATTTCGTACATTGGCAGCAGAGGAAGGCTGGAACAATGAGGAGCTGGTGGCAGCATTTGCTCAGGGACTCTCTGATCGTATTAAAGATAAGACGGCAGCCAGAGATTTGCCGAACGATCTGGATGAGTTCATTGATTTTGCTATACTAATTGATTCCCGCATCCGAGAACGAATTGCGGCCATGGACCGCAGGCAGTGGGCCAGAAATTTTGGACAGGCAAGTCAAAATTTCCCACCCATGCCTCCCTTGCCTCCTGAGCGTAACCAGGAGAATAGTGAACCAATGCAGCTAGGGTTCACCAAGCTGACCAAGGAGGAACGGGCTCATCGCCGCAGACAGGGCCTCTGTCTATATTGTGGCCAAGCCGGACATCTGCTGCGTACCTGTCCTATACAGCCAGGAAACGGATGCACCTAGGTTACCTTGGGGGACAGGCCCTAGGTGGCCTTCAGCAGTCCCTAGACCCAGTTAATCAGAAACCCACTATCCAGGCCTGTAATCTTGTGGGCAGAACACTTGGTGGAGGTTCTGGCCCTGGTTGATTCCGGTGCAGCCGGATATTTTATGGATAATTCGTTTGCTGCACTACACAAGATTCCGCTGGTCGAAAGGTAATCTCCCTTAGCTATTGAGGCCATTGATGGCAGACCACTGATACCAGCTCAGATCACCATGGAAACTATACCGCTATCTATAAGTATTTTGGCGCTCCACACAGAGAAACAGCGTTTCCAGATTATCCAGTCTCTTCACCATGCTGTCATCCTGGGGTTTCCATGGTTACATCTACACAACCCTAGGTTTGACTGGCAGACTTGTGAGATAACGTCTTGGTCTGAATATTGTATGGGACATTGTGTTTCACATCCTACTAAGATCATGTGTACCTCTCCTTCCGTGCCAGCTGAATATCATCAATTCAGTGATGTTTTCAGTAAAGGAGAAGCTAGCGCTTTGCCTCAGCATCGGATGTACGATTGCGCTATTGATTTGCCTCCTGGTGCCGTTTCCCCCTGGGGTCGCACGTACCCGTTGTCGTGCAAGGAGAATCGGGCAATGGAGGAATATATCTTGGATGCCCTTGAAAGGGGTATTATCAGGAAGTCAAGTTCGCCCGCGGGGGCTGGTTTCTTTTTTGTAAAAAAGAAAAATGGCGAGTTACGACCCTGCATCGATTATCGTGGCCTGAATAAGCTCATGTCCAAAAACGCCTACCCGATACCACTCATCACTGAACTGTTTGACAGGTTGAAAGGCTGCTCTATTTTCACTAAGTTAGACTTACGGGCTGCATATAACCTGATCAGAATAAGAGCCGGGGATGAGTGGAAAATGGCGTTCAATACCAGATCTGGACACTATGAATACCTAGTGAGGCGTTTTGGGCTATGTAACGCTCCCGCAGTGTTCCAAGAGTTTATTAATGACATCCTCTGTGACATGCTACAGTCTTGCGTAGGGGTTTATCTTGATGATATAATCATACATACGTCTAGTTTGTCGCAACACATCAAGGATGTGTCTGAAGTTCTGCTCAGATTACGTGAGAACAAATTATTCTGCAAAATCGAGAAATGCAAGTTCCACAAGCCTATGGTGCCTTTTCTAGGCTTTGTGATTTCTAAGGATGGCATTGCTATGGACAAGGATAAGCTCGCAGCAGTTTTGCAATGGACACGACCCAAGGGACTCAAGGCTATTCAGCACTTTCTTGGTTTTGCCAATTACTATAGGAAATTTATTCGAGACTTCTCCACGATTGTTAAGCCACTGTTCGACCTTACACACAAAGGTGCTAATCCTTCCCAATGGTCTGAGGCTGCTGAACAAGCCTTTGTGACACTTAAGTCTGCCTTTGCATCAGCTCCTGTACTGTCCCACCCTAACCCCTCCCTTCCATTCACCATGGAAATTGATGCCTCTGAGACTGGGGTAGGGGCAGTATTGTCACAGCGTCCGGACTCAGGGAGTGTGCTAAGACCATGTGGGTTCTTCTCCAAAAAGTTGTCTAGTGCCCAGAGTCACTACGAGATTGGGGACAGGGAACTCCTGGCAATTATTCTTGCTCTTAATGAATGGCGCCACCTGCTGGAAGGTACTAGGACTCCGGTGTTGATCCTGACAGACCATAAAAACCTGACATATCTTTCTGAGGCTAAGAGGTTGTCCTCTCGACAGGCCAGATGGGCCTTGTTTCTGTCCTGCTTCAATTTTATTGTATCCTACCTGCCCAGTTCCAAGAATGTTAGGGCAGATACCCTGTCCAGGCAATTTGGTCCAGAGACAGATAAAGATGAGGTCCCTGCACCCATCATTCAGCCAGATCGCATTTTGGCTACATTGCGAACCAGCATCACTTCACCACTGGGGGAGGAGATTCTTGCTACCCAGGCTGCTGCAGCCCCTGATACCCCAGTGGGCAAGTGTTTTGTAGCTGAACCATTCTGTATGCGCCTACTTGAAACATATCACGCATCTCGGGCAGCTGGGCACATAGGGAGGGACTAATTGATTTGGTCTCTTTCACAATTGTTCTGGTGGCCTTCTTTACGTGCTGACTGAGGTGTATTCACAGCAGCTTGTACTACATGTGCCCGTGCCAAGTCCTCTGGACACATCCCAGTTGGGTTACTTCAACCAGTGCCTAATGGCGAGCGTCCTTGGTCCCACGTTTCTATTGATTTTCTGGGAGAACTGGATTGGCTGACATTCCTGCTCTGTGTACCGACCCGGCCCGACTGACGTCCCTGCTCTGTTTACAGACTCGGATCGGCTGACGTTCCTGCTCTGTGTACCGACCTGGCCTGGCTGAAGTTCCTGTTCTGTGTATCGAACCGGTTTGGGCGAACATTGTCTGTGTATCAGGGCATGCCTGCGGTCCCATCCGGTATTCCGGTGTGGGGCTGTCATCCGGTGTCCTCTCTGTCCTCGGACAGAGCCTCTGTTGCCTCATTGGTGCTCAGGCACTCTAGTCACGGTATACCTGTCACTTGCTGTGTCGCGCGGGCGACACTCCGGTGTGATAGATCCATCTGGTTACATCACGGTACACTTGACCTTTTACTGCTGCAAGCTTAGGTTGGTCTTACTCTGGGCGCCTCAGGCTACTCTCACTATCTGGCAGTCGACATTAGGTCTGACCATTCGTTAACGCCTTCGGGGAAGGTGCCATTAACCACAGGTTTTCAGTCATTGCAGTCTCCGTTGGGCGTTCCTCCGGGCATACAGTTGCAGCCCCCCGTTACTGCTACGGCAGTCCACAGCTTGTCCTGGGCCTCCGTTTACTCCTGTGGCATTACTCGCTATTCCGTCTCTCTCTGTAGAGTGAGAGTCTTGAGGGCCTCGCGCTATTAGGGCCTGTCTGCCTTCCTGGCCTAATAGTAACCATTTCACTGCTGTCTCGTTTGAGTATCACATGAACTTTACCTGACCTGTGTCAGTATATTATTGCTGCTGATTTATACATATACTGGACCCGTGTGGGTATTGATTACTGTAACCTGTCCTGTGTCAGTACTATATTGTGTACATATATTACTGGACACACGAGGGTTATTATTATTCTGTGTTTATTCAATAAAACTGTGTTTTATCTAACCTACTGTGTCTGAGTGTCAAATAGAACTGTTACAGTATGGCTGTGAAACATGCACAATGAATATCAAAGCCATACAAAAGTGTAAGGTTACACAGAGAAGTATGGAGCTCCAAATTCTAAACATAACAAAGAGATTGAAAACCATGTGCATGGATTCGTCAGTAAACAAAGGTCTATGACGTCATTGAAAGAGTAAAGTGCCTGAAATTGAAATGGGCAGTCTACATAGCACTAAGACTGGATCATAGATGGACCAAATACATTTTGGGATGGATTCCACTCAATACTAAACTCCCAAGAAGAAGACAAAAGACAAGATGGGTATATGAAATGACCAATTTTTTTGGTACACAGTGGCAATAAAAGGCACAGGACCTAAGTTGTTAGAGGCTTGCTGAGGAGGCCTTCATCCTGCAGTGGATCGACAGTGGCTGAAACATGATGATGATTATACAGACACTCACATGCACATGGGACTTGCAGCTAATGTTGCTGTTGCAACCCTACCTGGAGGGAAATGTTGAGTAAGGGGACCTCAACTGTATATGAGTTTGACATGTTTGTAGTAAGCTATCTATGTCAAAACGTCACTTTTTACACTGCTTTTGCCTATGGAAGAACAGCAAGGAAGTGTATGTACATCTTGGGGTGGTCTGTTCCTCTTTGACTTTTTATCACCATGTTCTAATAAGGAACCAAAGAAATTGGTTTAACATTAATCCATTTAACTGGCAGATGTTCAAGGCTTGTGCTCATCTTAAAAATGAAGGAGTGTATTTGTGCCAGTATGCACAAAAGTGATCATACTCTCTAATATATCACGAGTAGTGCAGGTGCATGAGTTTTAAGACAGTGTCTCTGTGGAGAAAATTAGTTGCGGTTTTGTACATTGCCCTTCCTGTGTTTTCTCAAATGAAATAATGAAAACCTCCGTTCTCTGTCATTCTGAGTCACTTTTCGTTAATATTTTATGATGGGGAGAATCACAATTTCTTTAAACAGTAAATAGCTCAGGAATTTCCTGATTTGGGTGGAGACCATGTGGAGTTAATAAACCTTCTAGGCATAGTTCAGTTAACACATAATCGTATATTAAACAGGGAGAATAGCAGAGATTTGCACACAGAAATTATATAATCATATGGAGCATACTGCAGAGATTCATATCCTCCTCCATTACTTTTCCTTCAACACCATACAAAAAATGACTGTGTTTCCATTAATCAGTAGCTGAGGAGAGAACAATGTAGTTAACAAAACATTATATAGCGTGAAATGTATTTATGGGATATTATTTACATATTCACAAACTACTGGTAACAATGTACTTATAAGTTTGCCCTATTATGCTTGGCACATACCTTTAGGTGAAACCCTTCTCATTAAATGAGGCACTCCAAATAAAGCAAAATAAGTAGCCTTCCATCTCACACTTATTAATATAGCACACACACTCTCATGTATATAACACATATACACTCACACTCAAGTGGATGTGCAAATTAGCTAGGCCCTCTCCTTCTTTGAAAGCCGGGTAGCACCCACCTGCCTGGGTTCATTACCCTCAGAAACCAGCCCTGGAGATGTGGGAGGCAAGGGAGGATAGGGTGGGTCAGACCGATGAGGAGAAACACTGCCCAGAGGCCTCCGCAGATGCTCCCGAAATGGGGGTCTCCCCCTGATTATGGAATCCACTTGCATAGGTTCACTACCGTCTGAGACCACCCCGGAAGGCATGGGAGGCGAGGGAGGATAGGGCGGGCCAGAACAACAAGAAGGTAATCTGTCCGAGGACTTCTGCAAACTCTCCCTAAACGAGGGTCTCTCCCTGATTCTGGTGTCAATCAGGATACAAAGCTAAATCAATTCGTCCAAATCTTTAGGTAAATCGTGCGCTGCGATTTCATCATTCAAGGTGTCACATAGTCCTTGGTAAAAGGAGACTATCAAGGCTTCATCATTCCAGCTTACTTCCGCAGCCAGGGTGCGAAATTCAGTCGAGTAGTCTGCTACAGTACGTACGCCCTGGTGAATGGTCATTAGTTTTTTGAAGCTGAGGCCATGCAGCATGGCCTATCAAAAATTTTCCTGAAGGAGTCCACAAACTCCGTAAAGTTATACACAATGGGTTTGTCCATCTCCCATTGTGGGTTAGCCCAGGACAACGCCCTGCCAGTAAGGAGGGAAATCAGAAACCCAACCATACTGCACTCAGAAGGGAAGGCATGCGGAACCATCTCAAAGTATATGCCGAGTTGATTAAAGAAACCGCAGCAAGAATCTGAGTCCCACCATACCACTGTGGGAGCTGAGCGGAACCTGAGAACCCTCTGATCATGCCTGCATCAGAAGAGGTTTGGACCACTGGTGCCAGGGAGGAAGCGGGGGTGGCCACCACTGGTGGTTTAGAGCGTTCAAGTTGCGTTGTGCGTTGCAACAAGGTTTGTAAGGCAAAAGACAATTGGTCAATACATTGATCCAATGCCTCCATACTGTACAGGATGCTTTGAAGAGCTGTATTAATACTATCACCGTCTGAATTCATGGACCTTGTGTACTGTCACGGTTCCCCAGAGATGATCAGGAGTCAGTAAGGTATAGTAAAAGACAATTTATTAAACAACAATAAGGTAGCAAACAGAGGAAAATAGCAGGTACAAGCAAAGGGTCACAGCCAGCAAGTGCTACTACCAGAAATAGTAAACTGCCATGGAGAACCACTCTACTAGAGACTAGGCCTGAAGCCACTGGTAGTCTCTACTGAAACCAGGAGCTGGAACAGGAACAGAACAGGAACCGGAACTCGAAGTCTTGATCCGAGGTAGCGAGAAAATCTGACTCACACCTGTAGTCAGAATGGACTCCAACTTAAAGTATTGCTAGAAAAAGTTTTGTTGAGGGATTTAATTATTTTCCTTTATGCTGTAATCGGTTTCTTCCTTTACACTTGTGTGTGGCAAAAAAACAGGCTTTCCACCTTCATAAAAAAAAAAACAACCAAAACAAAACAAAAATGGCCTATATTTGGCATGTACTTATACTAAAAGGAGCAGTGAATGGTATTTGAAAACCAAAAAAATACTCTTCTTAATAAATACAGACTTGAGAAGCTTATCCCTGATACTTCTAAGTAACCCCACAAACAATAAAATGTAAAATTAGTATTTGATATTTTCACTAGTTTCTGAATTTATTTGGGTCATCTAAATTCAGCTGGTCTCCTCTTCCTTCTGCGTCTTTTTTCATTTAAAGCTGAAACTGATGATCAGTGGAAGGGAGCATGAACTGGAGGGATTTGAGCAGCTAACATCATATAGTAGAAAAAGGTTGCGGACTCAATAAATTTAATTTGAGGACTCAAATTTAATTTGAGGAATAAATTACACTTCCAAATGTCATAGTAACACAAAAAGCCTATGAAACTATTTTTATATATATTATTTTTCTAAAAAAAAATAAAAAGTGAATCTACAAGCTGATGGCTTTGGACTGCATTCAAAGGTAGTTGGCTGGATAAAATATTGGTTGAATGTTCCAAGATAGAGGATCATAGGCAGTGAAATATATTCATATGAAAGATGGATTACTAGTGGTGTACATCAGGGATCCGTGTTGAGGCATGTTTAATACCTTTAGTAGTGGTATTGCAAGAAGGCTTCTAGGGGAAGTGTGCCTTATTGCAGATCTGTAACTGGGTTGATATTCTTGGAGAGGTAAGTCAAATGAGAGGTGATTTTAAAAAGAGGAATGGACGAAAGTATGAGATTTAACATTTAATGCCACAAACTAAAAAATAATCCATAACCTAACTGACACTATGAATCTTAGGAAAGAGTTTGGGAGAGTCCTAGAGTCCAACCAAGAATCATGTCTACATCCATGATATATTTTACTAATTAAAGATTAATTTTGGAGAATCACTCTGTGCTAAACTGATCCATAACCGCAATTACATTTTCTGCCAAGACTGAGTTAATTGAGAGTTTATTTTTAGGAGCTGTGAGCTGTCTGTGTTTTGAAACTATTCTCTAAGAATAAGAGGCTCCTGCTTTAACATATGAACTTAGTTAGGGGTCCTTTATATGGTAGTCTGGTACAGCTGTCTATTATAGTTAGAATTGTCCCTATATAGTGATCTTTCTTGGAGCCTGTCTAGAGGTCATACCTCCTCACAGAAAGCAATGGACCTCGCCAGACCTGATTGTATCTGTCTTTATCAGAATGTAAACAGAAACAACTGGCAGTGCACTACAAAAGAGGTCACATGCTTACAATTAAAGGACGCTTACCTAGGTAAATCATTCTTTTAAACAAAATAAACGTACCTCCCAAGTGTCCCTCTTTGAGATTAAAATCACTATGTCCACTTTTCAACCTGGTGTCCTTCTTTATAGGAGATCAGAATGTGTATTGTGTGTATATAAGTGTATCACATTGTTCCACAGCAATAAAACTCCTAGTTTGTTTGATATTCTGTATACGTGTTTATAAATTAGTCTGTGTAAATAAAATCATTTTCATCAACAATTGAGCCACCAGTGTGTATTCCAATGTTCTTTTTGATTCTACAGTTTCAGTAAGAGAAAAAATGCCATCATGTCAGCCAGAAGAGTAGATGGGAATCAAAATTATTTTGCAATTAAAGAATGACACATGTGATGTAAACATACCTCTCAAAGGGTCTAAAAGAGGCACTATCCCACCAAGAGAGGTCAACTTTGGAGGTATGTATAAAGGTAATTATTTTTAATATTTGAAAGGGTAGAAATGCAAGGTTCTAACATACAGCACTTCCCATAATTTGTAATGGCCACATAGGAGCACATTTGTTTTAGGTGGTTTTGCTGAGGGTGCAACTGGTAGGCAATGTATTAGTGAGAATTTTTAGATTACTTCATGAGTTATTAACAGCTCTTTACTTAACTGAATAAATCATTTAGCTCAAAACCAAAATAGTTTATTTACACAGACCAATTTATGAACACACCTACTGAAGTTTAAATAAACCTTAATATGAGTTTTATTGCTGTGGAGAATTGTGGTACACTTACACATTCTGATCTCCTAAATAGAGGGGCACCAGGGTAGGAAAAAGGACAGACGGATATGGGACTCATAGGGAGGCTATCTCTTCCTTGGAAGGTACTTACAAAGGTCCCTTCTTCTAGAATGGGTAACAAATAAATCTATGTAAAGAACTGGTCAGAGACGCTCAACTAGGAATGAGCCTGCCCTCAAATTGATGAGGCTCTATAGGGTAAGTTTCCTACCCAGGGTGCAACCTTTTTTAGCTCACTATTGTATACCTGGGAACTTTTGAAGCATCAGTGCCGACCGGGGAGGAAAATGACGCGAATCACTCTTGGAAGCCCCGCCCCCCACTTGCGTCAAGCCCCACCCCTTTTTTGACATGATTAGCGTCATTATTGTCACCCCCCCTGCTGAACAGAGGACTTCCCTCCAGGTAGCCCTCAAGTGGAAGTTCCCAGGTATGCAGATTAGTGAAATTGGGACTGTGAACTCAGACAGTATAGCCAGATACCAGAACTTAGTGCATCTGGCAAATAGTCTAATTAACATATAAACCTGTCCACATGAATATGACAATGCTTAACTGAGCTACATTTCAATATGCAAATTAGCATACCTGGGAACTTACAGTTGAGGGCTACCCGGAGGGTAGTCCTCTGTTCAGCAAGGGGTAACAAAAATGACGCTAATCGCGTCAAAAAGGGGCTGGGCTTAACTCGAGTGTTGGGGGGGATTTAACCCTTTGAGTGCCAGAGTGGTACGGAATGCATTGCAAAGCAATGCATTCCGTACCACTCTGGCACTCAGAGGGTTAAATGTGTCACACAGAAGGCTGGGGACGGAGGCACAACGGGAGAAAAAGCAGATGTGGCAGAGTTTCAATAGAAACTCCCCACATCCGGAGGAATCTGCCTCTGCCCAGGAGACCCGGTAAAGCTCTGTCAGAACCGGAGTCTCCGGGGCAAATCCGGAGAGTTCCCAGGTATGCAAATTAGTCATTTGCGAAGGAGACGCTCCATCATCTTAAACCTGGCAAAGGCATGGTGAAATGTAGCCATATTTGAATTGTAATCACAGGGAAGAGATTAAGAAAACATATTTGATGGATTGGGGTCCAGTTTGCCACCATATCAACAAACTGGCCTCTCATCAAACCGTATGCACTACCGTGTTCTTCATCACATCTACCTCACTTAGAAATAACTGAACACAAGAATAAATGTTTTTGCGCATGAAATGTACTTCTGTGCTCCAAGTGTAAGGATTACATTTTATGACAGTATTAATGGGTGTGGCACTATTGATTAAATATTGTGTTAAAGACAGATTTATTGAGCCTCATTTTCCCAACTGAGCCTCATTTTCCCACCACCATTTTCTTCACTTAATTGGAAGAGTGTCATACTCTCCAACATTTCAGAAATGAAAAAGGCACACTCACAGCCTGCCCCATATAAAATCTCAGCTACATATACATATTATCTTATTTTGAACTTTTAAAATAAGTTGACCCTGAGATCTTTGCAATGCATTCCGTACCACTCTGGCACTCAAAGGGTTAAGTCCCCCCCCCACACTCGCGGCAAGCCCCACCCCTTTTTGACGCGATTAGCGTCATTTTTGTCACCCCCTGCTGAACAGAGGACTACCCTCCGGGTAGCCCTCAACTGGAAGTTCCCAGGTATGTTAATGAATGTTGATTCTATGCAACATACACTTGCTTGCTCTATCCCAGTGGTGTTCCAATATCACTGAATACACAAAAGATAAGAAAGACTTCACTTCTCTGCCTTTCTGATATAACAGGAGACCTGGAAACTAAATAAGGAGTAAATGTTTTCAGATCATATAGTAAGTAACTTTGGACTTTTTTACCCTGAGAATTTGGCACCTCACCCTGAGGTATCCTTCCGAGATGTTGCACACTACATTGCTCATGTCAACATGTTGTATTTCTTTTGTCGCCAGCTTACAAATGACACATTAACAATGTTGATGCCTAACAATGGCACATTCATTATATCGCCTTGCACACAATGTCGCCTTCAATATGTCGCCTGCATCAAAATGTCACTCACATGTTCAATATATTAAGCACATCTCTATATCGTATACATATTAAGGATGCACATCTTTATGTGACATATATGACTTCTATTCAAGTCTCCTTACAAATGTCTGCTACGTTAAAACTATGCCCTTATAAGTGTCACCTTACATTCAGCTGCACATCTTTATGTCGAGCACATATTCAACTTCTATACAGACATACCTGGGAACTTTTGAAACAGGGCTACCCGGAGGGTAACCCTGTCAGTGCCCAGGGGGAGGAAAATGACGCTATTCGCGTCATAAAAGGGGCGGGGCTTAGTCGCAAGGGGGGGGGGTTAAAAAAAAAACACAAAAAAACCCTGTAAAATGGATGTAAGAGGGCGGGGAGTGGGAGGAACCGGGCGGGATGGAGCACAAGTGGGCAGAGTTTCTACTTAAACTCTGCCAACCCGGTGATTCACATATTGCCCCGGAGACCCGGTAATTCACTTTGAAATCCGGAGTCTCCGGGGCAAAACAGAAGAGTTCCCAGGTATGTATACAGTTCTCCGTATAAATGTCACCTTACGTTCCGCTGAATCAAAACTACATCTTCGTAAATGGCTGGGTCAAAACTGCATCTTGTAAGTGTCACCTTACATTCAGCTGAGTCAAAACTGTGTCATTTTTGCCACAATCCAAACAGGAAGTGCATAACTACTGAAAATAAAACAGGAAGTACTCCAAAATACACATCAGACAGCCACAAACATGCCTAGGGAGCCTCCTTTTACAAATCAGGAGCTCGACATACTTGTCCGGTATATGGAAACGTATCTGCAGGACAACATCAGGGACAAAGTGGACTCTGCATTTCGCAGGCATATTTTGGACAAAATGGCTTGCAAAATGCAGTGGTACAGTGGTATCCTGAGGACCAGGAGGCAAATACTTCTGAGGTGGTCTGACATAAAGCGCAGAGAGTCAGGACTACTGCGTGTCATTAGATCACGTATGTTTGCTTTTATTTGTATTGCTGGGTGGGAGGGGTTAGTTGTAACATAACTAAATTTCAGATGTTTTTCTATGTTCACACACTTTGCTTTTTCATTTCCCTCCATGTAATCCACCCTGAAAATCACTGCTCTAATATAACAGTATGTTTTTATGTTGATGTTAAATGGGCGTATTTAAATAGCAGCAAAAGTTTATGCAGCAAGATATAATTTAAAGGTTTGGACAATACAGTGTGACAAGTGCTTAAACACTGGAAATGGGGTCTCTGCTCAAAAGCTTACAATCTAAAGTGGTAAAGGGTGACACACACAGAACATAAGGGTGACTGAGAGTCATACCTGGGAACTTTTAAAACAGGGTTACCCGGAGGGTAACCCTGTCAATGCCGACCTAGGATGAAAATGACGCGATTTGCGTCATAAAAGGGGCGTGGCTTAGCCGCGGAGGGGGGCGGAACAAAAAAAAAAACTGAAAAATGTATGGAAGAGGGCGGGGAGTGGGAGGAACCGGGCGGGACGGAGCACAAGTGGGCAGAGTTTCTATTTAAACTCTGCCCACCCGGCGATCCACACATTGCCCCGGAGACCCGGTAATTCAGTCTGAAATCCGGAGTCTCCGGGGCAAAACCGGAGAGTTCCCAGGTATGCTGAGAGTTCATAATACATTTCCTTCTCTTATGAACCAAATCTATTTCTTCTATTGCTATTCGTTTCAAAGAAAAAATGTGAAAGTTGCAGGTGGTCCTTTGTGTCTCATAACTAATAACTAGTGGGTTACAAATTTGTTAAATGTGTATTAACACAAAGGCTACACGAGTCAATATATCTTTTATTCTCAATGATTCTGTGTTTGATGGCACAGGACTGCATACTTTATTCCATAATTTATTCCTGTATCTACTGTTGATATGCAGTTATTATTGCTTCATATATAGTAGGGTGATATAATTTGAATCTCAACATTAAATAAATGTTCCTCAGTGGTCTGCATAGGCTGAATCCATATTATGAGTTATGTCTAGGTTGCATGTCTGGTTATTTGCTGACTCTATGATTTCCCCATAATTTATGCCTGATTTGTTTCTAAAGCTCTTGTTATGTTATCCCGTTGAGTGCCAGAGGGGTGCGTACTACTACTCTGGCACTTAAAGGGTTAAACACAAATAGCTTATTATTTGGAAATCTGTTTGCCTCAGAGCTATAGTTAATTATTTTGTGGTAAGTATATAAATATTGTTGGATAATGGCTGGAGTCTGGGTCATAAACATGATAAATTAATTAGAAGAAATAGTGTGGGTACAGTAGCCAGGGATTTACAACTAGGCCACAGCAGTATGTGATTCTGGCTTATCACTAAATGGCATTTGATAGCACATTGCCTTTGTTTGGTGTTACTGTACATCACCCACCCTCAGAGTTAATCAGAAGGTCTGTGCTTTGTATCTACTATCAAAGAGGCAGACATGTTGGTGGGGGTTATAATGGAGTGGGACTTTCGGGTAATAAGGGAGTTGAATTAAGATACTCCATTGATGACATTTTTGTTTGTTGAATTCCTGGACTTCAGTCAGTATATTGGTCTGGTAATATCATAAACATGGTAATGTAATTATAAAAAAATATACTAGGTAAAATAGCCAGGGATTTACAACTATGCCAGACTGGTATGTTGTTTTGGCTTATCATTAAATGGGAGTTGATAGCACATTGTCTTTGTTTGTTTGGTATTACTGTACAAGACCACCCTCAGAGTTAATCAAAAAGTATGTGCGTGTTCCCCTATCAATGAGGCAGGCACATTGGTTAATCTCATTGTATTGGGGTTGTTGTTCCTGTCTTCACTAGATCAAATATAATACATTTTTAACAATACAATACTAACATTTATGGATTGTCTGTCAGCAGAAACATAGGGATTGTGAAGCAAAGTCTAACTATACCAGATTTCCAGATGAATTATCTGGAGCCTGTTGTCCCAGTTAAGATTCTCAGTTTCCATAGGATCCATAGATGCATACATGTCATGGCAGATAATCAAATACTCTATCCGTTTCCTCATGGCATTCAAAACCTCACTTAATAAAATGTTATGATGGGCATCTATCTATCTATCTATCTATCTATCTATCTATCTATCAAAGAGCTCTTAAATTACTTTTCCACTTATAGTCCCTACCATTTCTGCTGGGAGGCTATTCCAAATGGCAATCATCTTTTTACAAGAATTCTTATGTCCTCTGTTACAAGAATGCTCTACAGTTGTATTCCCTGGTGGTGAGAGACAAGCTACATCAGGAAATCAGGTGGGTTGTGCGTTTATAGCTGTAGATTGTCTATGGCCAAAGCAAGGATAGGTAAACGCCATTTTAAGATCAGCTATCTTAATCATTGCACCAGTCCTCAGGCTACTGCGATACTTATCCTTGCTTTGCGTGCACCATTAGATACATTTTAAAGCCACACGTGTCCCAGTTAGATGCAGTGTTTCAGTGGATGTTTTTCCCAAGGACCAGGTCAGAGATTTCCAGGCAATGTCCTCAAGCCCAAACTTCTAGTGTTATTTGTCACTTTGGGGTTATTTGTCACTTAATTGGGGTCTATGACACAAATGGTCATATAAGAAAATTCCTAGGCACAAAAAATTTGGGTGACATACACCATCACTTAGGGAAATGTGGTGAGGTCTTGAGGGAGCCGGGATTGGTCACCTTACTGGCAAAAGCCATAGGTTATCATTCTTAAACACCAAAGGGCATTGGGTTTGTCTATGGTGTTTGTTAATGCATTGCTCAACTTGGTTCCACAGTCAAAGAGGAAGCAGAGGCAGTACTGTTAGTAGGAAGTGCAGTGGGGGGAAGGAGGTGGTTCTATGTTTTATCCATCAAGTGGCCAGAGTGGAATGGATGCATTTATTGGCTACTGGATGGGACCTATACCCTATGAAGGTGTTAACATAATATTTGAAGGTTGGACACAAGGGGAGACACAGGAACAGGTCACTTTGGTGGTGTCTCGGTTTAAGGCAGTATTGCGCTGCCTTATACTCCTGGGAAGTTGGATGTCTGGCGGCTTTAAGGAATATATAAGGCCACTGGCAAATTGACAGGGTGGCTAACAGGGGAAGATGGCATGGTTGGTCTGGTGTCTTATGGGGTTTGTATTTTATTTTCCTGGATAATGTGGGATGCTTATTTGAACTGTTGATTAACATGTTTTTGTTTTTCAGGAGGCAGTCAGATGGAGGTGTTGAACACTGAGAACTCTTATTTATTGGCAGCCAGGAGAGCTGAGAATTTTAATTCTGGCTTGCAGGGTTTTGTACCAGTGGCGGAAGGTAGGGGTTTAGGTGGAGTTCAAAAAGGGGAAAATCACCCCCTTCCTTCTTTTGGTGGCATTCCCTATTTCAAAGGTTAGAAAAAACACCCAGCAATGGAAGGTGGGTGCAAGCCTAGCCTGCTGGTGTTGGTGACGGTTTGCATTGGAAGGCACTGACTGTGTGGTCAGGCCTGCAGAAGGACCAGAAAAGGGGGCTAGAGCCACAGAATGTGCTGGGGTAGGAGGAGGGGAATTGGGGGCCAAGAAACGTCTTGGTTAATGCCCTGTTGATCCTCTTATGATAGCAGTGTGGGGAGGCTCAGCTGCTATCAGGTGGGGATGTGTGGAAGGTTTGGAGACATCCAGCCTGCACCGTATTACCAGGTGGGGGTTGAGCAGTGTGGACTTCACCCAAGATGGTGGCCAGAGGCAGGTTTGATCTGGTTGCCGAAGGAGGGCTGAGTGCAGGCATGGCTCAGCCATCTCCTTTTTGGGAGGGGAATGCTGCATTGGGGTAGAGTGGTGAGCTCCCAAGGGTCTTAGACTGATAGTTCAGTGACTTCTATGGGGGTAAGCACCAGGACCGTCACTGATAATCTTCCCTAAAGGACCGATGACAGTCCTAGCACATTACGTATTTTTGCTCACAGCTCTCTGGCAGGTCTAAATTGACCGCTCCAAGGCTGGATTGGTCACTCTTAGACCCCCATTCTGGGACCCGCACATGTGATCAGTCACATATGCTGGCTTGCTGACTGACATTAAAGCAGTCCCTAAGGGGAATCCACTCCCTGGACAGCTGATTGTTAAGGGGTTAATATGCATCTATATATAAGCATGTTGAACAAGCACATGAGCCTATGGATACCATGCAACTTTTCAAATGGCCAAAGAGGGACAGTTTTGTTTTAACAGCGAAGTCTAAACAAACATCAATGTAAGTATTTTTGCTGTGGAGCACTGTTATACAGTTATATACACACCACACAGTCTGATCCCCTAAAAAGAGGGACACCAAGGTGGGAAAGTAGGACAGAAGGATTTGAGTCTGAAAGATGAACTGTCGTTCCTTAAGATGGACACTTGAGTGGTATGTCTATATAGATATCAATGCACACATCTATATCACTCCTGGAACAGGTGTTAAAAAAGTACGTTTTGTCCTGATGTTTGCTGTGCCCAGAGATGGGCCCTTGCTCTCCATGTACCTAGAGTTAATCAGCTGGACCACACCGGCGAGGCCCACACAGGCCGAAACATATGTCTGTGGTTGTGCTGTTTCTTTCTTGAGGAGAGGATTTTCCTGATATTTCAGAGAGGGACTGCCTGTGGATGGGATCAGTCTGACATGGAAATGGAAAGTTCCTCTATGCAGTGGCACATAGGAGCAAAAAACATGACTTGTAGCACCACTGAGGTCTACTAAGCCTTAGAACAAAACACTTCATTTTGTTTGTGGGTGCGTGTCACAATCTTTCATTTTATGTCTTCCTGTTTACATATAGGCTGCAACTGTGCACAGAGGAATGGAATGCCATGAAATAGCCACACACACTACCACCTGTCCACCCATTGGAGTATGTGGCACAAAGTGGCCGTTTAGATGAGTAAAGAGCTTTGTGCATAGTAGGAGATAGACCAAGTTACAACCTAGAAATGACCTCTAGCTTTGATTTATACACCCCCATCCACAGTGGAGTAACAATAGGGGTCGCACCTACAACCAGGCCTGCCACTCCAGGGGCCTGACCGCCCCCTGCAACCCCCCCACCCCTGTCCGGAGCTGAGGTCTGTGCTTTTTTTGGGTAGTTATATGTGTCATTAGGATACATGTGAGTTGCTAGCTGGACTACAAGACCTCAAGTGAAGCTCACTGCATAAGTAACTGTAGGTCTTTAACCCTTTCAGCTGAGAGTCCACCCATCTGGCACTCAAAGGGATACTAACCATAACGGTGTGGAAAGCTTTGCTTCACAATCAGTTGCACAGCCATCTGGTCCTTAAAGGGTGAGGCCATGCACTCTGTCTTCTTCAGTCTAAAAAAAATATGTACCAGCAACTTCTATGTCAGGCTCCATATATCTGGGTCTACTGAAAATGTTACCTCTAAAACAAAGGCACATCGGCTAAAGATATAGGTGAATTAGGATTTTTCTGGTAAAAAAAAATGGTGCAGGGTGCACAATGGTGCCTGGAAGCCTATTAAAGTCCAAAAGCCTGCACCCTTTCTTCTGTGCAGTCTTTTGGTGGGGAGAGAGGAGGCCCGTGAACAAAGAGAAGGGGCTTCTTCTGTCCCGTTGGGGGGAAGGGCAAGTTGGGAAAATTGTAGGCAAGGCTTATAGTTTAAAAAGACTTACCTGTCGTAGGTAGGAGATTCGATTTTCATCTCTAAGTATTTAAAATTGCCAAAGATGGCATTTAGTTGTATTACAGTACTTCATGACCTATTGACAGCTCTTTATATCCTCCTATATAATAATTCGCTAGGATGTTTGTCATGATGCAGTCATGCCCAGTAGAGACTGCTCGCGTTTGTGCAGTCTCTACTGTGTATGACTGCATCGTGTGAGTGAGGCGATGCAAGACTGCATCGCGTCAAGCAGTGAGGTAGCTGCCTCTTAACCCTTTGAGTGCCAGAGGAGCATACCTGGGAACTTTTCAAGCAGGGATACCCAGAGGGTAACCCTGTCAGTGCCAAAAATTACGCAAATCGCGTCATAAAAGGGGCGGGGCTTAGTCATGGGGGAGGGGGGATGGGACAAAAAAAGCCCCTGCAAAATGAAGGTAAGAAGGAGGGGAGGAACCGGGCAGGATGGAGCACAAGTGGGCAGAGTTTCTACTTAAACTCTGCCCACCCGTAGATTCACATACTGCCAGGGAGACCCGGTAATTCAGTTTGAAACCCGGAGCCTCTGGGGCAAAACGGAGAGTTCCCAGGTATGCAGAGGAGTATGCAATGTGTGTACCCCTCTGGCACTCACAGGGTTAACATTACCCAGACATTGGCCCCTGTATGAATGCCAGAGCACAATGTGTGCCACCTACATCCCTCTGGCACACAAAGGGTTAATCCTTTGAATGCCAGTTAAGTATCCACCGCATTGCAATACCGTGGGTACCTTTCTGACACTCACTGCAAAGCGTTGTGTACCCCTCTGGCACTCAGATGGTTAACAAACGGGGCTCAATCGCTAAATAACAACAAAGCGTGACACCATGTAACCTAAGAAAAGCAGAGGCTTGAGGCGGCACCATGGGAGGTGCCTGAACTAAAATCTACACTACGCTGCGAGGCTGTTTACCAGTCGCACTACAGTGATGTCAGGGATAGCGTGGATGTTGTTTTACAGCGGCTGCCGAGCAGCGCATGCAGAGGGGAAGGGATTAGCAGAAGTCAAAGGAAGTGTCATAGACTTCACCAGTGTACAGGCACCGCTTCCAAGTGACAGCCCTTCTCCTCCCGCGGACATTAAAGACAACAGACAACCATGGCCGTCGCAGGACCCCTCAAAGTGTGCATAGTGGGTTCGGGAAACTGGTGAGTGTCAGGACATCTGAACCAATAAGCATGTTGCGATGAAAATGGGGATACCATGCTCTTAGCCGAAGGGTTTTAGTAAATGTCAGCTTTGCCATTGGCGACAGTGCTCAGACCACTTGTATTTCAATGAATTAAAATACAAATTCTTTGCAAAAGGCTAATTCTTATGAAAAGTTGTGTACCTACCTAGTCTGTCTCTGTTATTCAGTGGCACTCCTTAGAAGACAAACATATGTTGCCATAATGTTGTGCTGGTAATTGCGTGTGCTTTTTAGGATTCAACCTTGGTCATCACACCATAAATCATTTGCTGCCAGGAGGTTCATGCATTGTTCTTCAAACGTCTTGACATTGTAGAAAACATACAGCAGCCTTTTTTATATTGACAAAATGGAGCAATTCTGGGGCAAACCAGCCCCAACAGATATCCACATTATTTTAAATGGGGCTTTTAAATTGTTGAATGCATTGGCGACCTCTGTAACATATAAAAGAACAGTGAACTTACATAAGCTAAATTAACAAAAATGTTTGCTATACCCCTGACTACCCCCACTCTACTCTTGTGGCTCAAGGCTTAATGCACACTGTGTCATAGCCAATCCCAAAGCGTTCCTGTAATCCCTTGATTTGAAAACCTCATTCAAAACTGCCTATGTGTCATGTTAAAGGGACAGTAATGTTCCAGAAAAAATCTTTATAGTTTTGTAGTGCTTAAAAATGAATCTATATCAGTGGTTCTCAACCTGTATCCTCAGTGGCCACTAACAGACCAGGATTTGAGGATTTCCTTGTGAAAGCACAGGTGGGTTAATCAGTGTGAATGAACCTTTGATCAACAATCTTGTGTTCTAGCAGGGGAATTACTAAGTCCTGGCCTGTTAGCAGCCACTGAGGGCATGGGTTGAGAACCCCTGATCTATATGCAACAAACCCTATCTCTCAAACCACTATGGTTTGAGAGATATTGGCAATGAAACTTCCCTCTTCCTTCCCCTTCTTCTGACGTCAGCGTCTAACTGACTGCAGGAGATCCCAGTGGGGGCATCAGCCTGCGGCTCTGCAGCAGAGCTGAAATCCCGTTATTGGAAAATTATTACTTAATTGGAAAGGTCTACAAAGTGTGCCTGGTTTGCAGGCACACTTTGTAAACCATTCCAATGAAGTGATTCTTTTTTAAATAACGCAATTTCGACTTTGCTGAAGAGCCTCCTCATGTCGGCTCACGCAGATCTCCTGCTGTCAGCTTTATGGCTGACATCAGGAGAAGGGGAGGGAGGGGGGAACTTTGAATACAAGTATCTCGAAAACCATAGTTGTTTAAGAGATTCATTTTTTAAAGCGGAATATTGACATCCCAAAAAAATTTGAGCACAAGCTTAAATAATTAATATAAGATTAGCGCTGGGTCCCCCCCACTTACCTGCGAGTGGAGATATTAATCCTGAAAATGTGCCACTACCGCATTCTGCTTCACCCTGTATGTGCGGCACGGAGTCGCAGGACTTCCCACCTCCCTCCCAGCTGCCCCAGGGAGAGCGTTCATGCTTCCTTTCAGAGCTGTATTTTTGTGGGCTAACGTTACAGCAAGCTCCGTTTACCATGCTACTGAGCTTGCAACCTCAGTAGCATGGTAAACGGAAACCAGTGGGGTAGGCACCTCTGTTTCCTGTGTGGGATTGTCAACCAGTGTTTTGAGGGCTTTATATGTGAGTTCCAACTCCTACGACACTGGTTTCCAATCCCAGACAGGAAGTGGTTGTGCCTGACCGCTATCGCGGGATCAGGCCTGCAACTCTTTATGTATTAACCTCTTGAACTACCAGTTAGTGGTAATCAGGGATGCATAATCTGCATTTTAGTTATCGGCTTACAGTTCCTTTAAAGCAGAACTTTCACATGTAATGATTCACCTATTAAAACGGTATGTGGATTGGCCTGTTTTTTTATTTTTTTATTTGCTAACATACTTTAGTAGATATTCGGTATAAAATATACACTTCATGCTGTGACTTCTGTATTCTGCGGTAGAGGGGTAACGTTGGCACATCGGCTCAGGACTTCCCAGCTCTCCCAGGGAGCATGTTCTTTCTTTTCTTTGTATTCATGTGAATCACATCTATTGTAGCAGCAAGCTCCGTTTGTCATTATACTGGGAAAGAAGAGGGTCTGACCACCTGGAATGGGGGTGATCCACATGACCAAATCGCTTCAGGTGGAGAGAATGTACTATTGTGGTTCTGCTCTAATTCAGGCACTTGAATTGACCCTATGCCTGTCTAACATCAGTTTACTAAGCTACATATGCCAAAATCCCTCCCCTTAATGCCTCTTGCTCCTACAATAGGACAGTCTGTGGGTGCTTCAGGGTGTTCCATTCCCCTGCATTTTGTTTACGGCTATGCACTGTACAAAGTGTAAAGGAAATAATATGTGTGTGCTGTTTTCCTGCAGATACTGTGGGGCTGGCGTAAGTGGCTTGCTGACATTAAAGTACAAATGATGGTAGTATTTGCCTGTGAAATGGCATGGGCTGATGGACACATGCCTTTTTTCAGCCTCATTAACTATGTTACTGTGTATGCACTGTATTGCTCATGCACTAGTGCATACCCTGAAGCAACTGTCATTAGAGACTTTTGCCAGAGCGACTTCACTGAGGAAGAACAAGTTTTGGAGTTTCCTGGAGCTGTGAAAACTTGATTTTTCTCCATCCCCCGAAGCTTTAACATGGCTATGTCTCCTCGTTTTACATTAGTGTGTGTACAACTTTTATAATATGTAGAACCTACTCGTCCACCATGTAATCTCATCTACCTTCATTCTACTGAGCAAGGATCAAGGATGAATCTAGTAGAAATTGTTTTACTAGATTTCCTATTTAGTGTAATGGTAGGAGAGACTATAACAGCTTTATACTTTGTAAAAATTTGGTTGTTAATCTTGCAGTTCATGCATCATCATCTCTTTGTAGAAATGTTAGTGCATGATGTCATCAGGTAGGCGGCTGCGTATTCAGAGGGCACAACAGTCTTCCATCAGACACCCAAGTCTTCCTTCTCCCTCTTCCCCCTGTAAGCTGTCTCTGATGGCTGTCCCAGCAGACTGACACCGCCACCATGTAAGCACTTTAATTAAATAAGCGGATTTAGCCTGTTAGACAGATGTAGTATTAAAGCACATTATGCTTTCTTTAATACCATTAAATCTTATGAAGGAGATGCTCAACCCTTTATACTTATATTTAACATGTAAGAAGCTGCGATCATTATAAGTATGTATGTGCCCATATGTATGTTGTTCCCTATAATAGGAATCCCATTCTCTGCGGAATCACAGGAATGGTAGAGCCCAGGGGAACCTACTAATGTATAAAATGTCAGCATCCAATAGGTTGTTTTACTAACGATTTATGCATATGTTTGTATACATTCCATTCTGATAATAGGGCTCCTGAACTCTGCTTATAAGCAGGTACAGTAGAGCCCAGGAAACATATAACCGATTTTATTTAACAGCCGATACGAAACTAATGACATCTAAGAACATAAAGTCGCGATGCGACAACTCCACGAATGGATTCAATAATGAGTTTTCATAAAGGAAGGACTTGCGGCTAATAGCCATTAATGAGGAATTATGGAAGGTAGGAGAATTGTGAATGGGATGTCACAAATATCTCAACGATGTTACCATCTCCACAGGGAGGTGAATCCCTGTAAAGACTTCGTACTAGCTGTTATAACAATAATTTGTCTGAGGGAGTGCACCGATAGAGTTCTCCATATGAAGATTATCTTTTTCAGAAACTTTGATTTTAGCTATGTGTTGTGCGTTTTATTAAGTATATAGAAATATTGATAATAGCGTGCGGCAGATCCTAGCGCTATACGTTATGCGCCAGAAGTATGATGTCCTTTCCTTCAACAGCTGGTTCTGTATTGGGCTGGCACGTGTGGTCTGAGGTATTTAAACGTTCTTGATACTTTGCTTTTTTGCTATTGTCTTGATAAAGACCCGTGAGCTGGTCGAAACGTTGACTTTTATTGTTTGGATGTAAATAAAAGTAGTGTTTTTATTTAAGACCTATGCGTGCCTCCTCTGGATATCGCTCAAGTGATACAACTATGCTTATATTTGTTTGAGGAAGAGCACCGAGGCTGTAGATTAGATACGGAGTGCCCATTGGAACTGGTTATATATATATATATATATATATATATATTATATACACTGGTATCAGATGGGGTAACTTCTGGATTTCCTGTAAGAAGATTGAGAGAGGATTAAAACCATCATCAATGAAGGTGCGAGTGTAAGACCTATCAGACATTCTGGTAAATCGTCCTCCAGAAGAAGACCTTGTTAAAAGATTTATTAAAGCTATAAGTCTACAACAACAATCAGGGATATTGCCCCTCCATGGGATTTTGAATACGGTCTTGGATCAACTATCAAGACAGTGATTTGGTATCCATTCAAGAGCTCTCTTTAAACACTCTTACATTTAAGACATGTATTTATTTTTTTAAACCAAAAATATCTGCAAGGAGAGCTAATTCATTGCGAGCATTGTCGTTCAAACCACCATATTTGCAAAAAACAGAAATTATTGATCACTTAATCATCATTGTATAATATAAAAGGCAGATGCAGTGATGCGCTGTAGAGACTGCCTGAATGCAGATGTTTGTCTGAAGGTGTCATGAGCAGTAGACACTCCCCTAATGAACACAATGCTGGGAGGTGTACTGTGGTTTTTTAATGCGCTTTGGCCCATGTACAGGGGTTCTTAAATTAGTATATATAAAAATACAGCAGCATTAAAACGGTTTAAAATTTAAGTTGTCTTTAGATACTGCAACAGATATTAGGCTTTGATAGTGTGTGATACCAGCGGATTGCTGTTTCTGGCATAGTGGTCTAAATGTAGGGATATTTACTATAGGCACTGAGGGGTAAAAATGGAATGATGTCACTCCTGCATAGTTCGGTTATGTATTGAAACTAATACCCTAATACCCACCCCGCCAAAATACTTCTATGTTCTTACTAGATAAACAATTGTAACCCACGTGTGTCGATTCCCCATTATGTCATACAGATTACTTGTTTCTGCATAAGATACTCTCAAGTGGTAGCTTGCAACTGTCTACAGTCCTGATCTCCTCAATCTGCTTCTCCTCTGGTCTGCCATATAGTATGCGTGTGTGTTCTCTGGTTCAACACATTTTGGGATACGAGGGACCCCTTTATCAGGATAGTGTAAATGACCTCGGAAATGGTGGCCAACCTCAGATAGATTTAGGGATCTAAATCCCTGGTCCCTAAATGTATTTGAGCTCGACCCTCCAATTCTAGCATCTTCCACATGATTATGTATATTTGAGCAAAAAAACAAAACACCAAGTATTCATGTAATTCAGGACCCAAAAAGCACCAAAAGTGCTTTATTTGAATTCAGGTGCAATGATCAGACCACATCTTCTACTGCAGAAGTAGTCAGTTCTTGGACCTCCAGCTGTTTTGAACTATAACTCTCACCATCCCTAACCAAACAACAGCTAGTTCAAGATGATGCGAGTTGTAGTTCCCCAACAGCAAGAGGTCCAACAATTGACTACCCCTACTCTGCTGTCCTATTCCACATGGAAATGTCAGAATCCCACTCTGCTATACAGCAGTTTTCAATGTCATGTTTAGGGCAAGGACATCAGTCTAATATGTGGCCTACAGTTACTTATTTTGTATTGTCTTTAATAAAAATATTGCTGTATATCCATGTGTTTGGATCCTGCTGTTTTCACTTATTCAGGCAATATAACATAGGAACTGGAAGAGCTCTGTGTATTTATGATTTATGCAAAATGCACAAAGTGCATAGATACAGAATATAACCACACACTGCCAACATGAAGACTGAGACTAGCAACGTCATTAGGCAAAATCAAGAAGAAGGCACTTATGGTTAATTTAGCAAATTAAATAAACATAATTTATAAGGTTTTTTTTTAAATAATTTAAAATATCAGGACAGGTTATTATCTTGTGTTAAAATGTGGTTATCATGTGTTCCAGAATCAAATGCACTTCTCTCTAGGCCAGGGGCTGACAACCTTTTTTTGTCTTAAGCTCTTAGGGACTACAACTCCCATCTTCCCCAACCAGCCAATGTATAAAATCCTAGATATATATATGGAGATAAAGATATATAGCAAGAAAGTATATTATATGTATAGCTGTGTGGAATGTCACCTCACCCTTTAAGTAAACTCTCTCTCTCTCTCTCTCTCTCTCTCTCTCTCCTCTCTCTCTCTCTCTCTCTCTCTCTCTCTCTCTCTCTCTCTCTCTCTCTCTCTCTCTCTCTCTCTCTCTCTCTCTCTCTCTCTCTCTCTCTCTCTCTCTCTCTCTCATATACCTGCAGGGGTTCTGCTGTTGCTAAAATTATAGGGAACAATGTAAAAAGCCTGCAGAAATTTGCTTCACAAGTCAACATGTGGGTGTTTGAAGAAAACATTAATGGAAGAAAGCTAACAGAAATCATCAACACAGAGCATGAAAATGTCAAGTATCTACCTGGACACAAGCTGCCAGAAAATGTGGTAAGGATTGGTTCTGATCCAGTTTTGCTCCCGAAATGCACCCTACTTTGTAGTTAAAGCAGTGTTTTCAGTTGATACCATCATTATCTGTGGAATGTACTTAACTGTGGTATTCTGCCTTAACATTTCATGGCACATTAAATCGGAGCAGGTGGTGTTAAAACCAAATATCTTAAGATAATACTTCCACTTTAAAGAAGCAGTATTTTTTTAAACCTATGTGTTATGTGGCTTTTCCCGCTGAGTAAAACGAAGGTACCCACTGCACAGAGTTCCTATTAAACAGCTAATCACAGCTCAGAAGAATCCCATTTTAGTTAAATAGTGCCATTGCACAGGAAAAAGTTCCATGTACAAACAAGACTAATACCACACAAAACTGGCTAGGAAAACCAGCTAGGCTTCACTGATGCAAAACATACATCTGGGGGTTAACTGGTGTCCTGTGCAAATGGGACATTCTTGTCATTTTAGAACTGGACTAACCTTTTAAATAGGGATTAGTCTGATATGAAAGTGAACATTTTTCCTCTATAATTGAACTAGAAAGCTAACTGTAGAACATGCAATATTTGTTTTGTTCATCTTCAGAGCAGCACACATACTTTGGTTTAACTTTATAAAGAGTTAGGAAGGCAACATTTTGAGAGAAGTATTTAGAAGACTCTTGAAATGTCCCAAAGTGCTCAGAGCATTCTGTTGTGAGAATGGTAACCAGGAGTCAAAAACAGTGAGAACTGAGCATGCTTGTGAACTGACCCTCCTGCTTCTGCCCTAAGACATCATCAGTAACTCAAGGTGGGGAGATGCACTAAGGTGTGATAAAAAGGTAATAAAGCAGAGATTACTTCACCAAGGATATCCCTTCTCCAAGTTCTATGTTATTCTGTGGAGCCAATGCACTTTGATCTTATAAAATAAAAAAACAAAACGTCCTCCAGACGTTAGAATCCTTGGGGCGATCAGGAAGTGATGAAGCAGACTGTAGAAAGAAATATAGAAATGCTTTTTTCAAATCTTATTACAATTCATATTGTTGAATTCTATGGAGAGCTAAATAAAGGCTGAGGCTCAGCTCTTCTGTAGAAATACATTAAAAGAAAAAAAATGCAATTTGGAAACTAAGTATAATCAAAAAAAAAAAAGGTCTTAACTGTTATAACATTTAAACAAAGCATCACTAAGCAGATGTAGTACCTTTATTTTACCCAAGAGTATACACATGACTCACATAAAACTTTACTGCTTTTTTTAAAACAAAAATATCCCCTTTTAACCACTTGATGCTAGACACGTCTCCAACGCATTGTGAAACAGGGTGGAAATGTTCTAAGGTGTGATAAAGCGAAGATGACTTCTGCAGTGATATCACTTCTCCAGTTCCTATGTTATTATATAGAGGAGAGTTTCTCAACCAGGATGCCTGGCACTTTGCCACTGATACTTAGGATGCCCCACTTTTCCATAAAGGTTTTGACAGAAATGTGAGTGTTAACTTTAAAAAGTATATGTATTAAAATTGATAGACACAATATGTTTCTTTATATTATTTTGATTATGAAAACAGAAAAACTATATATATTATTGACACCTTCATTACACCCTTGACAAAAGACATATTTTAGGGGTACCCTGAAATTTCCAGATTGAGTGTTAGGAGTGCTTTGACCGAAACAAGATTGAGAAACACTGCTATAGAGCATATACAAGAAAGTTCTTCAGAGATGGAGAAATCTTAGTGTATTGGCTCCAGAGACTAACATAGGGGTTGGAGAAGAGATATCATTGGAGAAGTCATCACCACTTTATCACGCCTTTGTGCATAACCCCCATGTGTTAGAAAAGTCTATAACATCAAAAGGGTTTACGTCCACTCTATTGCCTGAGATACAGGATCCCAAGAAGAATGATAGAGAACTCAGTAAGTATATAGGTCAAATAATAAGTTAGTGCCACTATCTTTACACAAATAAAGAAACTCACATAAACGTTTAACATTTAATAATGTTTTTTTTTTATTTTTATTTATTATTTTTTTAAAGGGATATGTTTGCCGTAGAAGAAGAAATATCTGTTTTGTTTGTTTTCAGTGAGCCGCTCTCATCTTTTCACTTGTTTCTGAAAACCCTTAGGGTGTGTCTTTAAGAGTGAAGAGAAATTCAGATGTGAATCCCTTTGCTCTGTGCAATGCCCCTCACATCTTTTGCCTTGGCCTCTTTTTAAAATGAACCCTTTACGAATCCGTTTGGTTTTTAAAGGGATAAAGAGGACCTGTCACATTTCTAAATCCTCCCCTCAGTGTGAGCCTCCATTTTGAAAGAATTTGCATTTTCATTCCTTCCCAGTAATGTATGCCTCCCTACTGGTGGGAACTGATATGTTCTAGCGCCTAAGAAAGTGGGCAGGGGTGATTCTCTGGACATGTGAGTGATTTATAAGACGGATCAGAGATCAAAACTCTGAGATTAAGCTCACCAACTATTAAACCAAAATTTCTTGATAACAAAAAATTAAACTGACTGAACCCCCCCCACACACACCCACACCACACCACAAGATATAGGCGGTTTAAAAGCGGTGTAGAGGACAGGTCCACTTTAAATATTTTTCCTCCCTCAAATATTTGCATTTTAACGGCTTTTTGCTTTTTAACTGCTTTTTTCGCTTTCAGCAATATTTGCCAAACACAACAGTGTTAGGTGTGGTATGTTGGAAAGCTTAGGGTGTTTGTACAAGCACTTCTGAATTAAGATGTGCAGCTCTGCAAACACTATTCCCCTTTTCTTTGTGTCATGCATCCGTTCA
Source organism: Rhinophrynus dorsalis (assembly GCA_037306005.1). Taxonomy (NCBI): domain Eukaryota; kingdom Metazoa; phylum Chordata; class Amphibia; order Anura; family Rhinophrynidae; genus Rhinophrynus; species Rhinophrynus dorsalis. The sequence continues at coordinate 359,875,588 of CM074723.1, forward strand.
TTTATTTAGAGCAGAGGCGTCTTTGCATCTGCTGTTGCACTAATTCTCATCATAATATATGATAGTACAGCAGTAGCTAGAGAACCACAGATGCCCTACACATGCCATGGAGTGTGCCCTGCATCCAATCATTAGTCCAGGACAGTGGATCTCAACATGTACCTTCAGGGAGAGAAGGGAGATCCCGTCAGATCAGTAAATTTCCAGAAAATAATACAAACAAAATAATAACATGCTTATTATCATACTAATATAAAAGCCCGTGTACATGGGCTAAAGTACCACCTAGCAGCCCTGGCTGCTTCCCCGGAGCTGGGAGCAGAGACAGGAGGCGAGACGCTTGGAGCGCCCCGCTCCGGTACAGCGAATTCGGACAGTCTCTACTGCTCATGACTGCCTCTTTTCGACAGTCTCTGTGTGGTTACCCACACAGGGAGCTTTGCAGGCTAGTGCTTTATATTTATACAGGTAAGAAAGGATGTACTTGCATCAATCCTTTGCCATTAAGAACTACAGTGCAAACCAGTCTTTGAGCCGCAGGGGGATTTCCCATCCCTGTCCGAGTGTCTCCAGTATTTCTGCTGGGTAAAATAAAAGGAAGAAACCAATAATCACCGCTATTGACAAATCTTTACAATATTTATATAACATTTTAAAAGTGCAGCGCTTTTCAAGGCTTCCAAAAGCCTTTTTATGCATCATTGAAAAGAATGTTTCATTACAGTCATCCGCATATAAAAGAGGACCCCGATCTATCTGCACATAATAAATAAATATATATTAATTAATAAAAGTATGTGTATGTATTTCTCATGATCGTAATGAACCCATCAGTATTAAGTTATCCGCTAAATGATCCAGTCAAAGAAGTGTAGCGTTCATTCATACAAATAACCCAATAATATTATGGGCTGTACTCTCTCTCAGAAAGAAAAAAGGAAAGAGCGCACATCATCTGAGAACACCTCCAAAGCTTAGCTAAGTCCCCTGATGAAGTGAGGCATACTCATGAAACGCGTAGGGCAAAACTGATAATAAAGTATCTTACTAAATTACATTTGGAGCTTATTGCTATCATCAACACTGTAACTCGAGCTGTATTGCATACATTGCATGCAATAGAAGCAGCTATCGGTGTGAATGGCTGATTGGAGAAGTGTGCCGGGTCGGGCTATATATGTCCCATTCTCTTTACTATCCGGTGAGTGGATTTATGCTGGGGGCCCTATAGGGGTTACAATATACACGGAGGTACCCTTAGAGGAAATCTTTTGGTTTAACTCTTAACATACACTCACCAACGGACTCGGGCACACTCCAGCGCCACACGGATACAGTTACTTTATTGCAAGAGGGAGAAAACTATTTCCTCTGTAGACAGACGGACTCTCCATTATTTTAAGTACTTTTAAAAAGAATACCTCCTGTGAGTACAATCTACGTGAGAAAATACTTTTTATTCTTTGGAGGTGTTCTCAGATGATGTGCGCTCTTTCCTTTTTTCTTTTTTAGTTTGCATATTGCGCTAGGCGCCGCTGAAGACGCCAGAGACTGAAGCTGACTCTGAGACACCATTATAATTATTATTCTATTTAAGGACTCTTTTTATTATATCTTGTTTTATGTACATTGGAGCGCTGTATACATTTTACTTCTGTACTCTCTCTCACTTCCCATAAGCACTCAACTGAACCAGTGTATCAGAACCGGTGCCCATGGAGAACAAGAAACCCATCCCAACATTAAAGGGATAGTAATACTTAAAATGTAAAGAAAAAATGTTGTACGGTTTATCCCCCTGAGTAAAACAAGAGTACCCCCACTGCTGAAAGGTGTTTCAGTCAAAAGTTATTAATTTTCAAAGTTGAATTTTTTAGGTGCAATATCACAGTGGCCTGAAATTGAACAGTGGCGCTGTTGCTACACCATCCTATGGAGATTTATGGTCCCGGGACCAGAGCTGTCCATGGGATCGTGTAGCAACAGCGCCACTGTACAATTTCAGGCCACTGTGATATTGCACGTAAAAAATTCAACTTTGAAAATTAATAACTTTTGACTGAAACACCTTTCAGCAGTGGGAGTACTCTTGTTTTACTCTGGGGGATAAACCCTACAACATATTTTTTATTTTTTTTTTTTTTTTTTTTTTTTTTTACATTTTAAGTATTACTATCCCTTTAAAAGTAAATCCCAAAATAATCTCCGATCGGTCAAATAAGAAAAAGAAAGTAGACTATCTTTGTAATTCTTTTCTATTTAGTATGTCCAAACCAACTGCATCACAGGGGACAAATGAAACTTCCCACTTTTCAAATGTTATAGAGGTATAAATTGTGAAGCAATGTAATGTGTTGCAGCCTTCAAGGAGTGAAAAACATCAATTAAAATCAATGGCAATTTTGAAAACTGTATTTGTTCCTTTATGTTACAGTTGGTTCGCTTGGTAATGGCTCTGCTTTGTCTTCATACAAAGCCTATGGAGCCTCATGCCAAAAGGAAAGGAGATAGGGTGACCACATGTCCTGGATTGCCCAGGACAGTCCTAGAATTTAAATGTTTGTCCTTGTCCCAGATAGCACCCTTCCAGGACTGTAGAAAGTCTTGAAATGAAGATTCCAGTGAAGAGCATGCTAAACACTAGCGTGACAAGTGCCCAGTTACTGCTGTAACACCAGTGCTGGGCTGCAAGAAAAATTGCCTCCACATGAAGTTCTAAACACCAGAATGAGAACCCATCACTACTTCCTAGCTCTAAACAGGACCTGCAGTGTATTTGTATTTAAAGGGATAGTAATACTTCGTTTTAACTTTATTTTATTTTGTAGGCATTAAGAAAACATGAAGAACGATACAAGTCTTATCTCTCAAACCTTTATGGTTTAAGAGATATTCACAGGCAAAGTACCCCCCCCCCCCCCGTTCAGCCAGGTCAGAAGGGAGATGCCCAGGTAGACTGCAGAGAGGGACAATCTTCAATTAAGATAAGGGAAAAAGCTGAAAAACTTGTCAACGGGGGCAGGGCTTTCATAGTTCTCATAGGAAGAAGATTGTCTCCTTCTGTTATCTGTCTGGTCTTACAACCAGATTCACATCTGAGAAGAGATGGCTTACACTAGGTAAAAGGGGCGGGGGGGGGGGGGACTTTGCTTGTGAATATCTCTTAAACCATAAAGATTTGAGAGAAAAGACTTATATCGTTCTTCATGTTTTTTTAATGCCTACAAAATAAAATAAAGTTAAGACGAAGTATTATTGTCCCTTTAATGCTACAATAAAGCTTGTGGTTGCTGTTCATTTTCATGTAGCCACAAGTGTCACTTTCTGTCAAAGCAATCAATAAGCAGTTCTCTCTCTCGTATATAGAAATTTGGGGTGTTCTAGATAAAGCACAATTTGCACACAGTCATCTAGTTATGACACTGACCTTGCACTAGACGTGGAGAAGTGTTTTCCTTCTCTTTTCTCTGCAGTGTCCCTGAATGGTAGAAAGGATATGTGGCCACCCTACAAGGAGAGCCATTGTGGAGTTAATCCACTGCACCTTAGGGGAGAAATAAAAATTTTATTTGTTTTTACAGGGGCTTTTAACCCTATCTGTGCGAAAGGGGTTCAGAACTCATTGCTATGCAATGTTTTTCTTACCACTTTGGCATTCAAAGGGCTAACCCTTCCAGTGCATTGCACAACACTTGATATTAACTGTGCTTGAAGGATTGGGATGCTGACCTTTTGTAGCTGGAAGCTTAACTGAACAGATTTAGACTAGTCGAAGTCTGTATGAACAGGAACAGTGAATCATCCTTGGCTTGGTCATGTCTCTTGTTGGCTTTCCTCTGCCTTTAGAAGTCATGAGACTCCAAAGTAAATATGGATGACAAAGTATGTATGTGTAACATTATACAGTAATGTGCAAATGTTGTGAAAAAATGCTGTAAAGTAAGAATGCTTTCAAAAATATACCTTAATAGTTTATTTTGTATCATGTACATACAAGACTAATACCACACAAAGAAGAAGGAAAAAGGCACTGCGAGCCAAAATGGATATAGACTATATGGAATAGAGAGAGTGATATGTGCAATAGAAATAATGTAAACTTGACAGCTAATTAAAATAGAAATTCAAAATAGCATCTATATACATGCAATCCAAAATGGATGGTATATTACAAAAATAACAATATTTGAAAAGCTGTCCCTATATCTTATATATGGGTGGTAACTCCTCTCTCATATGCTGCTAATCTTTTAGCCAATTCATGCACTAAAAGGTTCACTGAAGACTCCTCATGGTACATGCAAAGCAAGAAAAAGAAGGAAGGGGTAGACAGCGCAAAGTATATCCTCTAAGTGTAGTAAGTCATAATATGCACATTGAAAGACAACATACAATGTTTAATAGACAATAAATAAATAAAATCACAGAAAATCACAAAAAATCAATAATAAGGTTCTCAAACAAAATAGGTTAATGTAACAATAAATATCTCATGCTTACATGTAGCATATGTAAAAATTAGGGTTGCGGCCGATGTCAGCACTGATACCCTGTGTCAGGGTCGGTTCTGCAGAGAGGGCGTCCAGGAAGCTAGTCACATTGCTCCTCGTGCACCTCTCTCCCTTGCCATGGCAACGCTCCGACGCTGACCTCTGTCGGGGCTTGCAAGAGAACAGCGAGCACCCGGCAGAGGAGGAAATTACAGCGGGTAGCTGGAGGATAAGTCAGGCAGAAGCTGCAGCTTGGCACAGACTGGACAAGCTGTAAACTTCTTTGCAGCTTTCCAGGGAGACCCTGGCACAGTCTTACTGTTCTTTTTCAGAAAGCCATGGCTTCAGCCCCATTGCCATGCATCAGCCCCATTGAGAGCCCCCCATCTCCCACTCAGCCTCCACACTTCTCCCACTCAGCCCCACTACTTCTCTCACTTAGTTCTCCCCAGCCCCCCACTTCTCCAATTCAGTTTTCCCCTCAGCCCCCCACTTCTCCAATTCAGTTTTCCCCTCAGCCCCCCACTTTTCCAATTCAGTTCCCCTCAGCCCCCCCCCATCTCCCACTCAGTTCCATTGCACCCTCTGACGACCCCTTGGAAAACTGCCAAATGACATTGCAAAAAAAGTGTCGGTAACTGGTATCGGTGAGTACTTGAGGAAAGTATCGGTACTCGTACTCAGTCTTAAAAAAATGGTATCGGTGCATCCCTAGTAAAAATGAGTTATCCATATATTATATTCCTAAAATATTGACCTAATCTTTCTTTTTAATACATGTACAAATTATCCTGCTCAGAGAACATTTGTTGATGCTGTTTGTCTTGAGAGAGAACTACAGAAATGTAATTGTGTTTAGTGCCCATTGCTGTTGGATGCAGAAAGCCTTTTATCTCCTCTCAGCCCATGAATGACAATCCTTGACAATCAATGAGAGCCCTGGAAAAAAGGCAGATAATTTTGCTTCATTAAAACATATGTAAGACTAGATTGTAGGCTTAAATGAACAAAGAGAATTTTTAAAGATGCTAGCATGACTTACATGATATATGTGTATATAACGCCCTGCCATTTGTTGTGGAATTGCAATCATCTGCTTTGTACTTACAAAATTATAAAGCTAAACCTTATTAATGCATCTATTCACTTTTCTTGCAGACCTCAATCTAAGTAGGTGGGTGAAATCAACAGTGTGTTTTTTATGAAACAATGAACACTGATAAATCTAGTACATTTTCTGTATTCTTTATACACAGGCGTAGGATAGGGGAGAGCTGCTTGCCATTAGCTGTGAATAATCAAAGCTGTAGTCCAGCAACAATTGGAGAGCCACATGTTGCCTTGCCATGATTTCAGTTAAGGACATACAAGAAGATGTTCTGTGCTACAAGATCCTACTATTAATGTGTGTGTGTGCTTTGCTAATTTAGTGGTGCTCAAACTGTTTGTTGTGATGGAGCCATTTGATTACACACACAAATCTCAGTTGAACCCTAACACCAAACCATTTAACCCCTTGCATGTTAGACATATCTCCAGTGCATTGCAAAGCAATGCGTTAAAGACGTCTCTAGCATCTGAGGGGATAAAACTAATATTAATAGCAAATATATCTGCGTGGTAAGGTATAATGTTACCTTCTCTCTGGAGGTACTCAGGAGGTTTACAGCATACTGCTTTGTCCACAAGGGGTTAAGACAAAAGTTCTAGTTGTCCATTACCAAGGAACCGTGTCTCATATAATATATATATATATAATATAGTCCAAAGAATCGGCACTCATGCTTCACATCTATATTAATGGATGCCGGGTACAATAGATGGATGTATAATATATATCTGAAGCAATGCTATACACTCACGGACTCAAAAGCAAACAACTTTTAATGAATGTAGCAACGTTTCGGTCCTCTGTTAGGACCTTTGTCGGACAAAGGTCCTAACAGAGGACCGAAACGTTGCTACATTAATTAAAAGTTGTTTACTTTTGAGTCTGTGAGTGCATAGCATTGCTTCAGATATATATTATATATTATATATATATATATATATATATATATATATATATATATATATATATATATATATATATATATATATAAATAAATATATAATATGGAAATGAAGAGGGCAGCACCCGTGGAACTTTCAGACAGCAAAAATGTGGATTTTATTAGGTCAACGTTTCTATCCTCACTCAAGACCCTCTTCATTTCCATTATTTCACCTACTTTGGGAATGTGCACCTGGGCACTAAAGCCAGCTAGAGTGAGTGCTTTCACCATCTACAGTTTTATATATAATAATATATGATGATCCAAAGGGACTAGGCCAGGGATAGTCACTCTTTAGCCTTCCAGCTGTAGAGAACTAAAACTCCCATAATCCTCAACCAGCTGTTTAGTTTCCAGCAGATGGAGATCAAACCGTTGACCACTCCTGGGTTAGTCTATAATGCTGATTACAAGATAATGTTGTATGTAATACGCTAACCCCTTTAAGGCCTAGTGGGGAGTGCAATGCACAGGGGCATACCTACAAGCTCCTGGTCCTAGGTGCAAAATTTTAGACTGGGCCCCTCATACTACAAAACATACTGAAAGGTATACATGGATAATTTATCTGAACTCTGTGAATGCTAGAAGGGCAAGTAATGCACTTAAAGAGGATCTACCACCCCAGTACAAATGTACGTTAAACGTTAGATTACCTAGCAATTAGGTGGATTTCTTGAATTATTTTATTTTATTTTTTTTTATCGATCTCTGCCAATGAGAGTGCTCCTCTGGAAGTGCAGGTTTTAAACCTTAATTTTCTGCAACATAGGATTTAAAAAAAAAAAAAATCATGAAAGCCACCTTATTGCTAGGTAATCTAACGTTTAACACACATTTGTACTGTGGTGATAGTTCCCCTTTAAAACTAATGCTTTTGTCTTTTCTCTGGCACACGTGGCCTTTACACACATGAAAAGTGTGTGTGTGTGGGGGGGGGAGGAGGAGCAACAGCACTTATAACTTTGTCAGTTTTACCCAGTTTTCATAGTTGCTTGTGTGAAAGGAGGTGAGCTGGGGAGAGTAAAAGGGAGATGGGAAAGAACAAGCGGAGAGTGGCTAAAGAGAGGTGGAGGCAGTGGGAGAGAGGTGGGATCAGGAGAGGGAAAGAAGCAGTGGAGAAAGGCAGAGCAGATGCAGGGTTGTGGGATAAAAAAGGGGCAAGGTGACGAGAAGGAAAGGGCAGCAGAGAGAATGGGTGCTGGCAGGAAGGATAGAGGAGAGTATGAGAGAAATGGAGCATGGGGGGTCAATGAGGAGAGAGAATGGGCAAGAGATGAGAGATGGGTAGAGAAATATGGCAGGAAGGAGAGGGGGACAGAATGAGAGGGGAGCACAGGGAGAGTTTTTGGGGCAGGAAGAAGAGAGGGGTGGTACAGACATTAACAGAAGAGTCAGGAATAAGTATAAGCATTTGTCGGAAGGGTGATCGGTCATCTGGTTCATTTGTCATACCTACTCCCCTTCCTCTCTGTGTACTCCATGGACAGGACTGCTCAAACATAGTACATCTTATGTATTTGGAAAATAACTCTGTTAACCGCTGCCTCTCTGTCCCTGATAATAATACCACCGCAGCAGAGCAACTCTGGATTGTCACTCTTGTAAATCCAACAGAATGCATTGTAGCCGGAGGGAGAATCAAAGCTGCTCTCTATGCGGTGTTGCAATCAAACAAGCAGAATGCCAATCTAGAGGGCATTGTGGATAATGGAGGTGGTGGGGAATGAATACACTATCAGGGTATGGGGATAAATGGGTAAAGCTGGAATCTAAAAGAGCAAGACCACAGTGTCTCCTGATTCAGCCTGGGTCTTCAGAAGCCGTTATTTACTTCACAGAGTACTTTCCTGCAGGTTTCTGCTGATCTCCAACTCTTGCCTCCCATGCCAACTACCTCTGGGTGATAGCCCAACCAGCAGCACCTCATTAGCTATATTGCAGGTATTTGAAGGTAGGTAGTGGTTCATCTGGAGCAAAGCTGTTCTGCAGGATAGGTAAAGGTTGTTGTTCTGTGTAACCTACCTATAACAGGCAGAAATGTGTTAGGAAGTGTTAGTAGGAGGCACCCCAACTTGCTATGATGCAGTGCATGTACTGGTGAGAGAGAGGGAGCTGAGACAAAGTTCACCTTTTGTCACCTAGAGCTCCATCTGTATGCATCTCATCCTCCTTCCATGACACCTTTAGCATACTTGAGTTCTGTTTAGAAATGAAATCTTAACTGCATGAAAGAAGGATCCATAATGTGTTGCATATCCCATAGCACTCTTAGAAAACAAGCTGCACTGGGTCTGTGAGGAGCAGAAAAGGGAATTTTATGAGGGCTTTGTGCTCTAGGCCTTGATGCTTTGCACCAGAATGAGTTCCTCCCCTATCAATGCACTGTGCACACCCTCTAGTCTTTAAATGGTAAATCTCCCACACACATGTTGTTTTCCATCTCAGCCTTGTTAACCTATCCACCATCACAGACATTTGTTTTTTGGAATCCCTTTACTACAAACTCACGGTTTGAGAACCATTATATAAAAGAACAGATTACCATTTGTCATATTGTGGTCAATCTCCAGGTTGCAGTACCAGACCTCAGTGATGCAGTCAAAGGTGCCGACCTTCTAGTCTTTGTCATTCCTCACCAGTTTATTCATAAAATCTGCCAGGAGATATCCGGGAAGATCCACAAGAAAGCTCTTGGTATAACACTTATTAAGGTAAGATTAATCCTCTATTTCACACTTTCCAAGATTCTTGTTTCCCAGAAAAGATGATCTTGATTACATTTTTAAAAAGGAACACTAACACCATTTTCTGTTGATTGTCTCTACTTACATTACTGGATCTGGCAAATCCTAATGGATGTAATTTTCTCTTAGAGCCTTGATTCAAGGCTGTGAGTCCAAGCTATCATGTCCATAGAGGTAAATATTACTCTTGCTGGCAGGACTTCTAGGGGGAGATGCACTAAAGTTTGTTATGGGTCCAGGTGGCAATATGGTGATGTATTTGATGTGATTACGTCTTCACATATGCACTAAAATGTCTTTGCATTAACGTCCCTGTGACTCTACTGCAGATACACCATCATGTCCAGGACTTTGTCATGCCTTTGCTAGGTTTATGATTTTGCAGTGACAGTGGCTCATTTGCATATTGAAATTGAACTGAATGAGCCATTGTTTTCGTGTGGATGTGGCCGTATGTTAATATAGCACTTCACCACATGCACTAAGCCCTGATAGCTGACTATGCTGTCGGAGTTCACAGTTACAACTTTGGGAACTTAAGGTTGGTGAAGTTGGGATTTTCCCATAGCACTCTATGGAGCCAAAGGACTGTTTGCTGTTTCTTCTGGGAAGTACAGATAGCAGCCCTACTTTAACCCTTTCAGTGCTATGAGGTGATTAGCATCTTCAATTTGTCCTAGATGTAATGTCTAGGTGGACATGACATTGCTAGCAGGACTACAGGAACTCAAAGTTCTCCTGCTTCACATGGCAATCTTCTGCGGGTAATGCACTCTGCCTGTTTCAGTTTGGGGGAGGGAAATTAAAAAATCCCATACTTTTTAGTGGGTGGAGTTTGAAGTCTAGTTAGACCTGCTTGCAGATGTCATGTTTACCTCCGTGGACATTGCATCTACGACAAATTAAAGATGTTATCTCTTAAATCAAGGAGCAGGGGCAAAATTCATAGTGGTTATTAGGCTTTTCTAGCAGTGGTAATATAAGTAAGGTGTTTGTTGTTATTATTAAGAACTGTAAGAAGTGTTTCTTCAACAAAAAACTAAATATAGTTTTTTTAATTAAATGTATTGCATTTATTTAATCATGAAACTGATGAAGCTAAAGATATTGTGTTTTATACTAAGCTCTTTAAATATAGATAATTTCAAGTGGCGTATTCCAAATGTGTGTTAAGGGATTAGCATATATTAGTCTCAGAAAGACACACTAAACTTGTGTTAGATAAATAGCAGAGGTGAAGCCACAGTGTTTATATCTCCTGAGATCTGATCCCAGCATGACTTTCAAGAACTAATGTATGTAAATCGTCTAATGCTATTTGAAGCATCTCTCCAAATGTTATCAATATTAATGGCAAAGAACACAATGACACCTCTCTAGCAAGTTCAAAACTCCTTTCCCACAGGGCGACACTCACTATGCAGTTCTTTGTTTGCACAGAAGCATTATGGGTAGTGATATGCAAATTGCAAGAACTGAACCAATTTACCCCTTTTTTTAAATAAGTGTTTTAACCCCTTTGAATTATAGAAATGTCTCCAATGCATTGCTTCTCAGTGCTTTGAACACCTCTTGCATTTAAAGGGATTGTAAAGTCCCGAAAAAAGCATAGCCAAAATGAAAGGTAGAAAAAAAAATATGTAATGCCCTGATTTGTATCTCTCAAACCGTTATGGTTTGAGAGATATAAGAAAATAAAGCCCTCCACTCCCTCCCCCTTCTCATGCTTCAGCTGTATAGCTGACGGCATGAGATCCTGCTTCCAGGACCACACGGCGGCTCTTCAGGAGCACTGTCATCGAGCTATCTATGAATACTTCATCAGAATGGTCTACAACGTGTGCCTGGTTTGCAAGTACACATTGTAGACCATTCCTATTAAGTAATTATAGTTAGATATCTCGATGGCAGTGCTCCTGAAGAGCTGCCGTCTAGTCGCCCGACCAGATTCTGCCTTTGACAGCTTTAGAGCTAGTCAGGCAGAAAGGGGAGGGAGCGGAGGACTTTATTTTCTAATATCTCTCAAACCATAAAGGTTTGTGAGATAGGAATAATGGCATTACTTATTTTTTTATTATAACTTCATTTTGGCTACAGTTTTTTCGGGACTTTACTATTGCTTTAAGAGTTAAAAGCCCCATTTAATAAAATGGTATTTTATTTTTATTTTAAATTGACCTGTATTGTAAAACCATCAAACCATCAAAATACATTAAGGGTTTCTGGTTAACATAGTAAGACAGATGGGTTTATATCAAACCTCTTGCATGTGTATGGAAATTTGATTAATCAAGAACACCACTTTTGCAGGAATTTATGATCTTCAAACCTGATTTGTTATAGTGACAGGGATTGCCACCTAGCAAGGCTAGTTAGACATGCAGGTCTCCCAGATAATAAGCTGCTGCTGTCATGGGGTGACTGTGGAATAACGACATTGACAAGTACAGATATAGTAAAATCAATATTTTTATTAAAATAAGAAGATACCACTCTGCAAGGATAGCAGTAGCTACTAGCGCAGCAGAAGATGAAACGCCCAGGCAAAACGAAAGGAAATCCCCTAGAACCCTAGGGTAGTACAAGGCAACAGAGACAGGACTCCCTAGAACGTTAGGGAGAGTAGGCAGTGGTGACTGAGCTCCCTAGAACGCTAGGGTGAACCTACAGGCAGTGGTGACTGAACTCCCTATAATGCTAGGGTAAACCTACAGGCAGTGGTGACAGAGAACCCCAGCCCGCGAGGGTAGAACAGACAACGGTGACTGAGATCCCTAGAACGCTAGGGTATACCCAATGGCTCAAACTGGCAGTAGGTAGAACAGGAATGCCAGAGACAAGGTCTAATGCAGTAACTGAGTACCACTTGAACCGGAGGAAACAACAGAGCATGGTAAGTGAAAGCGGAGACAGTAGGCCAAGGGTAGGAAAAGATTGAATAGTCAGCTGGAGCCGGGGTCAGCACGGAGCCGGTAGTCAGCCAAAGCCAGGAGTCAGACAGGATCGGGTAATCGGCCAAAGCCAAGAGTCATACCGGATCGGGAAGTCCGACAGAGCCAAGGGTCAGACTGGAGCGGGTAGTCAGACGGAGCCAAGGGTCAGACTGGAACAGAAGGTAACTTAGTCAGGGATCAAACGTAGTCAGGAGTCATACACAGAATCAGAGCATCGGAATAACACAAGAGCTTAGCGCACAGGTACACCATGAAAGGGCAAAGGAGTATTGGCAGGCTGAGGCCTATAAGGCCTAGCATGTAGGTAGAGACTCATTATGGCAATTACCATCATCCTATAAGAATAGCAAAAGCACCTAAACTTGACAACCAGGAAGTAATGGCAATGTTGCCTGCAGCACAGCACATCACTCACAGAGGGCAATCATGGGCACCATGATAGCTGCCAAGTGTTTGAAAATCTTGCTTCTCAGTGGGTGCATGTATACATACCCACTCCTGAGGCAGTTCATTCTCTTAAAGACTTGCAAGTCCCACTAAAGTTGCTAAGTGGCAAACCTCCTATATACCAAAAAGGAGGGGGAGGGTTAGGTGTATGATGTCGTAGCTTGAACTTGTTTCTGTCCTTGGTATGTTGTTGGTATTCATGGAATAACCACAATTAGAATTATGCCTGAATATTGATGTCTTGTACATGTTGAGCAATTTATTTGGATTGTGTCAAGGAAAGTCCCTTTCTGAATTTGCAATACCGGTGTTGTAATTGGAGCTGTCCCTTTGCAACAAATTGGGGCTTTTGAAAGCACTTTCAAAAATTATCTTTATTATGTTAGCCAATTTTTATTTTAACCCCTTTAAGGACCCATGACATGCCAGGACTGTCACTGTGGTTCTGCACAAAAGGACCAGTGATGGTCCTGGCATGTCTTGACAGTTCCACAATGTATGAACCCTCTTGGGAGCCACATCTCAACTTGTTTGGGTAAAACTTGTTAAGATCAGAGGAGTATGCAGTGCATTGCTTCAGAATGAGTTGTGCACCGGTCTGGTCCTTAACTAAATCCACCCTAGATATGCATACAACCACAAATGCTTGAATGAATGAAATATTAGTCTATTGAACGTATTTATTAGTTAAGATTAGGCTTGCGTTTCAACCATTAATTGTTGTTTAGTATTATAATGACTTATCTTTGCTCTACTCTCAGGGTATTGACGATGGGCCAGAGGGACTTAAGCTGATATCTGATATCATACGTGAGAAAATGGGAATTGATATCAGCGTCTTGATGGGAGCAAACATTGCAAATGAGGTAGCAGCAGAAAAGTTCTGCGAGACGACCATAGGTGATGTACAGATACTAAAGTATTCTAGACCTAGACTGTCATATGACACATAATTATAAATAATATATTACACTTGGATAATGGCCGGCACACTCCTCTTCAATATCTTATACCTGAGTGCCCATTAATATTGCACATATATCAAAGAAATGGGTTGTCACTCAACAGTTTTTTTTTTTTTATAAAGTATTTACTGTATACTAAGTCAGTGTTCCGGCTCCTAGTTTTGAGTCTTTATAAAGACTCAAACTAGGAGCCTAACTGTTGAATTAACATACAGTAAATACTTTAAAGAAAAATCCACTACTTTGATGTGTGTGTATGCATGTGTGTGTGTACAGTCGTTTGAAAAATAAAGTACACTGTCTTTGAATTCTATGGTTTTACATATCAGGACATAATAACAATCACCTGTTCCTTAGCAGGTCTAAAAATTAGGTAAATACAACCTCAGATGAACAACAACACATAACCTATTACACAGTGTCATGATTTATTTAACAAAAATTAAGCTAAAATGGAGAAGCCATATGTGAAAAACTAAGTACACCCTTACTGCTTCCATAGGAATTAAGATGCTAAGAAGCAGACAGGTGCTGCTAATCAAATGCCCTTGATTAATTGATCATCAGCAATTGTGAACACCTTTATAAAAGCTGAAGTTTTAGCAGTTAGCTGGTCTGGAGCATTCAGGTCTGTGTTAAAACAATGCCAAGGAGGAAAGACATCAGAAGAGATCTTAGAGAAGCAATTGTACTGCGCATCAATCTGGGAAAAGTTATAAAGCCATTTCCAAACAATTTAAAGTCCATCATTCTATAGTGAGATTATTCAAAAGTGGAAAACATTCAAGACCGTTGCCAATCTTCCCAGGAGTGGACGTCCCAGCAAATTCACACCAAGGTCAGACCTGCAATGCTCAGAGAAATTGCATAAAACCCAAGAGTTACATCTCAGACTGCAGGCCTCAGTTAGCATGTTAAATATTAAAGTTCAAGTCAGTACCCTTAGAAAAAAGACTGAACAATTATGATTTGTTTGGAAGGGTTGTCAGGAGAAAGCCTCTTCTCTCTAAAAAGAACATGGCAGTGCAACTTAGGTTTGCAAAGTTGCATCTGAACAAACTACAAGACTTCTGGAACAATGTCCTTTGGACAGATGAGACCAAAGTGGAGATGTTTGGCGAAAACCAAACACAGCATATCAGCACAAACATCTCATACCAACTGTCAAGCACGGTGGTGGAGGGGTGATGATTTGGGCTTGTTTTGCACCGACAGGACCTGGGAACCTTGCAGTCATTGAGTCGACCATGAACTCATCTGTATACCAAAGTATTCTAGAGTCAAATGTGAGGCCATCTGTCCGACAGCTAAAGCTTGGCCGAAATTGGGTCATACAACAGGACAATGATCCCAACCACACTAGCAAATCTATAACAGAATTGCTGAAAAAGAAAAGAATCAAGGTGTTGCAGTGGCCCAGTCAAAGTCCAGACCCAACCCAATTGAAATGCTGTGGCGGGACCTTAAGAGAGCTGTGCATATACAAATGCCCACAAAACTCAATGAACTGAAGCAACGTTGTAAAGAAGAGTGGGCCAAAATTCCTCCACAACTATGTGAGAGACTGAAAAAGTCATACAGAAAACAATTACTTCAAATTATTGCTGCTAAAGGTGATTGTACAAGCTATTGAATCATTATGTATACTTAATTTTTCACACATGGCTTTTCCATTTTGGCTTTATTTTTGCTAAATAGATCATGACACGGTGTAATATTTCATGCGTTGTTGTTCATCTGAGGTTGTATATACCTAATTTTTAGACCTGCTATGATTGTTCTTATGTCCTGATATGTAAAACCATAGAATTCAAAGAGGGTGTACTTTTTTTTTCATGACTGTATGTATATATGTAATATATATAAATATATATAATATTAAAAAGGTGGAATCTATTTAGCATTACTTTTTAATTTTGCATTGTACTTGAGAATATTCAAGGCATCTATAAATAAGACCCATTGTTTCAGAGTTTAAGTTACAATTTTGTATGATGGCTTTACATTACGGCTGTTTTTCCAGTTGATTGGGGTGATAATGATCGTTTTCTGCTATTGAGATGATTAGACCATGGTATACTCCAGTACAACTGAAAAAGAATGATGACTCCTGGTTCGGTCTTCTGCTTTAAAGCAATAGTGTGTTTACTTATAAATATGAAAGTATTGCAGTTGAATGTACTGACAAAATGGTAGCAGAAGAGACTACAATACATTGAAGATGGATGATGCACTCAAAGCTTAAATATGAGGGGGTTACTATCCCATTTAATGAGAGCAATAATCCCTTCCTTACTTAGCTGTTGTTGTGATGTCAGTAAGCCTTAAAAACTGATTGAGACAAGTCTCATTGATGGTACATATTTAAAGATTTAGCAGTTTATCAATGTATTGTACTTTAACCCCATCCCGACAATGGACGTACATGTACGTCCCGCAGAATGTGTCACTTAGTGACAGAGGACGTACGTGTACTTCTAGGAAGTCGTTGAATGTAATGGGGGGAAAAAGTTTGGCGGGCGTTAAGTGCCGGCCTCATCCAGGCATGGCCGGTCACTAAGGGGTTAATGGTACTATTTCCCATGGCTAAATGGTTAAGTCTCTTCCCAGCTAACAGGACACAAAACAAATCAAAGGTATAAATCCAACCCTTGGGTATATTCCAAGAGGGACCCAGATTCCTCATTGGAGGTCATGTGCTGCCCACTTAACTTCGTTAGTGCAGAAATAGCAAATACTTGCACATTCAGAGTGCTGTTGCTGAATTCCTTATTCAAATTTTGTGTAAGAAGCTGAGGCAACTGCAGTGCAGTAAGGGAATAGAGAATATTTATAGAAACTAGCATGAACTAGTGTATTTCAGTATGTATAACCCTGATCATTATTAGATGTTAGTGTTCCTTTAACATTATTGTTTTTTGGCTACATTTTACCCTTAATTGATTTTTTGTAATACACTTTCAATTCTATATCACGTAGATATTATCTATACATCTTCTCACAAGCACATGAGGTAGCATTATTGCATCTTTACTTGGATTAATACAACTCTGTATCTAAATTAACTGAAGTATTAACCTACTGGATCATGCAGCAGACAGTATAAAAAGGCTATTTATGTCTAATCAAAGATTATATTTTAAACCACAAGGGCTAGGCACTATTCTTGTTTTACATAATTTTGTTATATCTCATTCTAATGCCTTTGGATTTAACAAATGGGGGCATTATGTTCAAACTATCCAATTTCATGCTTTCAAAATCCGGTAATGGGTCTCCCATAAAATGTACTTGGTTTATTAACATGTATATTTGGATAGTTATTAAAACCTTTTCTGGATTGCTAGTATGCAGTCCTCAGTCTCTTTCCTTTTTATTTTCAAGGATCACCATTTTTCTCTTTTGAGTTTGTAAAGTGAATAAATTATAAATAATTGGTGATTTGGGATTAATACATATGCTGGAAAATATAGGTCAGTCATTTTCTGAGATATTCATACTTTATATGCACTGATAAGGTAAGTTGTCATTTTTAGTGAAAATGGACTTGCTATAAAAACAGTAGGGGGCGCTTGTAATACTGAATCAAAAGACAAAGGGCTGTATTCAAGAAGTCAAAGAGGAGTAATTCTGAACTAAAAGCATATGGAACCATAGGGCCAAATAAAAATTCTCCACATTTTCATTGCATTGCATTAATCTTTTGAGTGCCATAGGGGTACACAAAGCAGGTGCATTCAGTACACTTCTGGCACTCAAAGGGTTAAGTTGTGCCTTTAATCCATTGCTTTGTTGGTTTCCTCAAGAATTGCACGCCTTTATCTTCCTTAATACAGCCTATAGGAAAATTTAGGTTCATTTTAGTTTTACAACAAAGTAAACTTTATTCATATTAACAGCAGGCACAGTGCAGAGTATCCTGGATGACCTGATTTAAAATACAGGTTGTTAAGGTGCTTAAGGGATCACTAACACTTCCTAATAGTAACCCTGCACACTTCTCTTGATTTAGGCCGAAATTACTAATGGCTGTTATGAATCAGTTCTATGTGGATTAATGCCTTAAAATTAATATGTCTTTGGGATATAATTGAAACGTGAGAAATCTCAATATATTTTTCCTGATAAAACATGTTCTAAATGAAATAAATATTTAATTAGTACTTATTATCATATCCTCGGAGGTGTCCATGATTCTTTATTAGAATCCAGGCTCCTTTCACTGTATTGTTCCTCCTTATCAAGACCAGTGGTAGGTGCTTTAGATCTTATAGTGTAGCAGCAAAGCATCATGTTTATTGATATGCAGTACAATTTAAATTCATTTTAGGTTAACAATCCATTCAGAATTGATGCGCTGTAGCCATTAGTATTTCCCTTACATCCTAAGTGGTACACAGGAACCGTAGGTTGAAGTATCCTCCTGCAGATGAGCTTGTCTTGTGTTAAAAGGCTCAGAAGAGGACACTCCCTCCCTGTTTTACTTCTCCCCCACAGGTCTAGTTTGTTTTTAAAAGTTACCTTCAAAAGAGTGAATTAGGACAACTATTTTCCCTTGGCCTTCTTTAGATTGTTTGGGGACTTGGAAAATTCCCTCACTCCTTCCACGCACTCACACAATACACACATACTCAAGACGCACACAACACACATACAATACACACGCACACAAAAATGCAACACGCGTGCGTGCAACATATGTTTAAACACACAACACACACAGTATACATACACAAATACAATACACACAATAAACACAAACTCATTGCATACACACATAATTCAAACAAATACACACATAATGTACACAAAACACCCCCCCCCACAATATGCACATCAGACACACACACACACAATATGCAAAAATCTATATGCAATACGGTATATGCAAAATCCAAAAAGCAATACGCAGAACACTGTACACTATATGCAAAATGCTATACATGAACCCCTATGTGCAAATCGCAATATGCAAAAAGCTATATACAAAATGCGGTGAGCAAAAAATGCTATACACAGTACACTATATGCAAAACCCTATATGAAAATCACTATATGCAAAAAAAGCATGCAAACCGATATGCGCAATATGTTGTACGCAGTACGCAAAACAGTTTATGCAAAAGCTATAAGCAAAATGCCATGCAAGAAACACAATATGCAAGACGCTATATGATATATTCCGAACAATATATGCCATAAGGTATACTCAAAACGCTGTTTTCAAAACACAACATGCAAAATGCTATATGCAAAATGATATCCTCAAAATGCTATAAGCAAAATATAATACATAAAATGCCATACACGATAAAGTATAAGCAAAATGCTATACCCAAAGCGTTATACAGTACTGTAAAAAAGTTTTAAGCAGGTGTGAAAAATGCTGTAAAGTAATAATGCTTTCAAAAATAGACCTGTTTAGCCATGGTGTATGACTTTTGATATTAAACTGTCTTCAGCAACCTCACCTTGTTAGCTGAGTTTGGCTGTTCCTCGCCCAGTTTTATTCCTCCTACATAGCTGTTTCTCTTCAGTTAATGATTATGTTTCAAATTACATACTAAAGTGATCATTAGCACCTGTTTGGTATAATTGTTAAATCATACACCTGACTATATTCCTACAAAATCCCTGACTTTGTGGAAGTGTACCTAGAAGAATTGATGCTGTTTTGAAGTCAAAGGGTGGTCACACCAAATATTGATTTGATTTACATTTCTCTTCTGTTCACTCACTATGTATTTGTTAACACTTTGAGTGCCAGAGGGGTATGCAAAACATGGGTTGTATAGCTAGGGGCATTAATAGCAGAAAAAGGGAAGTGGTCATGCCACTCTACAGATCTCTAGTTAGACCTCACCTAGAGTATTGTGTACAGTACTGGAGACCCTGTCTCCAGAAGGATATAGATACTCTAGAGAATATTCAGAGAAGGGCTACTAAAATGGTGACTGGTTTACAGGAAAAGAAAAATCAGGATAAAGTAAAGGATCTGAACCTGTATAGCTTGGAGGAGAGAAGAGAGAGAGGGGATATGATAGAAACATTCAAATACATGAAGGGATTCAACAAAGTGCTGGATGGAAGTACATTTCAAGGAGTAAAAATGTTAGGATAAGAGTCCATAGTCTAAAACTAGAGAGAGACAGGTTTAGTCGTAATGTAAGAAAGTTTTACTTCACTGAGAGGGTAGTAAATAAGTGGAATAGCCTACCAGCAGAAGTGGTAGAAGTTAATACAGTGACAGAATTTAAGCATGCATGGGATAGGCATAAGGCTGTACTTAACAAAAAAAAAAAAGTTTGAGGTTTTTACAGTAGGAAAATGGGCAGGCTAGATGGACCGAATGGTTCTTATCTGCTGTCAAATTCGTGGATTTTCCTAATAATTGTGACGGAAAGTCAGAATTTTATTAAAGACACGGAGGCGAATATTATGTTTTAATCCTTCTCCACTGCTCCACCCAGCAGCAAAACAACTTTATGGTTTCAAACAGTCAAAAAAAAAAAAAAAAAAAATGAAATCATACTCCTCCCCCAGTTAACCACTCCCACAATCCCTATAAAACTGGGATGCGGTCTTAACCACTCCCTCTTTCGTATGGAAGCAACCGAAGTACATGATCCATTGGAAATGTCATTCAGAAACAGCAACCTGGAACCGACTGCTGTCCTCACGCCAAGCAGAACCAGACTGCGGATATTCATCTGGAAGGAGAAGAGAAACCGTGAAAGGGGAGGTAACACTGGCAGGGATAATATTCGATTCCGTGTCTTTAATAAAATTCTGACTTTCCGTCACAATTATTAGGAAAATCCACAAATTTTAGGGCAAGCACTGAGGCTTCATATTATGCTAGTTCAAAGCTAGGCAAACAAGATAACTAGAAACAAGATTAACAAGTTAAACTAAAGACCCTAAATGCACACACTCTAGACCTATGAGCACTACAGAGCCCAAACTGCAAAACCACGAGGCTGCAAAGCAGTGGACACAAACTCACTCCAAGAGGAAGAAACCCAACAGTCATAGCCAAGCAAAACATGTCCCAAGAAAGTCACAGCACTTAAGGAAAGCCAACAACCGCTGGCAAGCAGGCCGTCACTGATCCAAAGACCAGACGTCCGCATACCCCAGAAGAGGATGATCCATCTAGGGGCCAAGAGTCCTGCCAGCTGGACAATCCGCCAAAGATAAAAAGACCACATCACGGAAGATACGGGTAGACCAGCGCAGAAAAGAAAGTTCCAACCGAAAGCACACCGAGCACCACGAAGGCATCAGGCAAGGTGAAAGCCACAAACAGCAAAAGCCGAACCGACACACCAGGAAATGCACAGGAAAGATCCGTGAGGACCCAAACCCGAACCCCCAAGGTGGGAAAGGAATGCCAGTTCAGAACTTTCGACCTAGAACCGTAGAAAGGTAAACAGACTGATCTGCACAGATAAATAGTTGAAAAATGTTACAAGGGGAAAACCGTAGAACACATCCAAAGCATTAGGGGAAAACTGTAGAACACATCCAAAGCATCAAGAAAAGTCAAGCGCAATGCGGACCTACCCAAAAGGCAGAAAAGGAAAAGGAGGATGAAAGACGCTGGAAAAACAAAAAGCAGAGGAAAACAACCAGAGGCAAGTACACCATCCCACAGGATGGCCATCCATCGAACAGGACTCAAGGCAAAGTCTGAAAGATAATGAGGATTCGTAGCAGACGCCGACCTCAGGCAAACAGACAATAGAAAACACAATGGGAACGGAAGCAAATGGACCCTGGGTCAAGAAGTGTATCATGCACCCAAGGGACCAGACTGTACCCACAGAAATATGCATGGGGCAGCCTCCAAAAGCAAAAGTGCAGTACTTGCAGAGTCAACCCAGAGGTATCTGAAGAAAAAAAACAAGCGGTCCCCAGGTGGAATCGACCTGGAAAAACAGCTGAAACAGGGAAAAAATCCCCAAACCGGGACAGACGCCAAGACACCCTGCCGAGGCCGCCAGCCGACTGTCGGTTTTTACTGGGGGCACCATGCCCAGTCAGAAACAAGATGGAAACAAAGAGACCTGCAGGCTGGCAGTAATACCCAAGGAAAGAAGGAAACAAAACCAAAGGTGGGAGAAGCGGGAGGGTCTGCCCCCATGTCCCCGAGGTAAGAAAAGGAGACCCTGTAAAAATATTCCCCTACAGAAAAGCATGAAGGGAGGAAAGAAGCTGCACCAACCAAAGCCAGCCATAAGTGGTAGAGTCAAACAACGGACGCCACTGACGGGATCACAGAAATCAAGCCTTGCATAGAGGGAAACAAGAGTAATTACAACCAGACACTGAGGTCAGCCCGCTGGATCACATGTCCACAAAACATCAACCTCTTGAGGAGGGGGACCACTTGTGGGACTAAGCTGCTAAATTAAACAACTGTTCATATTTGGCAGAGGCAAGAGATTGGGCTCAAAAAGCTAGATCTCATGTCATCAGTATATAACGTCCTCTTGAGGAGAGGATCTATTGTGTGGGAACTAAGCCGCACAAAATCAAAGCTGGCCAACAGTCTTTGCGCTAAAGGGAGGCAGTCCCAGATGAAACCAGAATTGAAAGGGGATGACAGGACCCAGTCCCCATCAGGAAATAACTGACAGCACAGTAGGAGTCAGGTTAAGCACCTGAAAGCTTAATTTACCTCAGATGTATTCCCTCCTGAGGTGAGGGTCATTTTCCTCAGATATACTCCTTCCTGAGGTTGAGGGTCAGGGTAGTGGGACAGAGCCACACCATTCAGAACTGCCTGTAGTTTGCGCTATCAAAGCAGGGTACAACCTGCACCAGCAGAATTTGCCTTATGCCGAAGTAAATTAATCTGGGTTAGGGATAGAAAGTTCTGCATTGAGTAAAGAGCTCTCCTCCAGGAATTAACTAACAGAGGGATGGGCTATTCAGACATGATGGGGGCATCATGTGCAGTACTTCCCACTGCCGGGGTCATGTGAGTCAAAGCTGCAGACATGGACTCAGAAGGGGGGCAGATATAGCATTGCACGGACTGTTCCATAATGCTGCGGAATTGTAGCTGAAAGCAGAGGGAAATCCCAGTCCGAGTCGACCAGCGTTCTTCCCCAGACTGGAAACCCTCCCAACCCTGCCAGACAGAGTGCCAGCATCAAATAGGCGGATGCTAGACAAATTTGGGTTAACCCCCTACATCGCTGTAGGAAACTATAGGAAATGTCTTCCAATAATAACAAAAAATTAGTACAGGCAGCACAACACACACATATAAATATACACTCCGATAGGAGTAATAAGGATAGGTAGACATGTATAAATATAGAAAATATGCACCCCAAGAGGAGGTTATAGGGATAAGTATACCTGTAAGGAAACAGTCCCAGATAGGAAAAACTAGGGTAAAGAGATATGCAAGTAGATCCATGGACAGAGATGGAAGATATGGGTAGCAACACTCAGGGTTGAGAAGGCCACAATATAATTGGCCAGGATACAGATAGCAGAAAAAATCCAAGCACTCAAAAACATAGACCACAATAAACATCTACCGTAAAAGTGCACATGTATCAAGGTAGGAGAAACCAGGCTTACAGAGCCAGAAGGGAATATCTGATGACTAAAGGCCACAAAGCAATAACGGCAAACCCCATGCACAGCAAATGGCCGAGTAAAGGAGGTCCAGAATAAAATGACATGAATATACTGGCGCTCAGTAAATGAAATGATAAAGACTGGGTCAGTGTGGATTGGCTATCACAAAAGCCTAAAACAAAGCAAATAGACAGGAATATACACTGCTGTATAATTCCACAGATACAATGTTATATTTTTATACACTGCTGTAAACTGCTACAGATGCAGTATTCAATATATATTGCCGTATAGTTCCACAGATGCAGTGATTTATATATACTGCTGTATAGTTCCACAGATGCAGTGATTCATATACAGTAGATATAAAAAGTCTACACTCCCCTGTTAAAATGCCAGGTTCTTATGATGTTAAAGAATGAGACAAAGATCAATCATGTCAGAACTTTTTCCACCTTTAATGTGACCTATAAAGTGAACTATTCAATTGCAAAACAAACTGAAACCATTGAGGGGGAAAAATAAACTCACAATAACCTGGTTGCATAGGTGTGTACACCCTTAAACTAATACTTTGTTGAAGCACCTTTTGATTTTATTACAGCAATCAGTCTTTTTGTGATTATTAGCGTGGCACATCTTGACGTGGCAATATTTGCCTACCTTTCCTTGCAAAAATGTTCCAAATCTGTCAGATTGCAAGGACATCTCCTGTGCACTGCCCTCTTCAGATCACCCCACAGATGTTCAATTGGATTCAGGTCTGGGCTCTGGCTGGGCCATTCCAAAACGTTAATCTTTTTCTGGTGAATCCATGCTTTTGTGGATTTGGATGTGTGCTTTGGGTCATTGTCGTGCTGAAAGGTGCACTTCATCTTCATCTTTCTAAAGGACGTCTGAAGGTTTTGTGCCAAAATTGCCTGGTATTTGGAACTGGTCACAATTCCCTCCATCCTGACTAAGGCCCCGGTTTCAGCTGGGGAAAAACAGCCCCAAAGCATGATGCTGCCACCACCATGCTTCACTGTGGGTATGGTGTTCTTTGGGTGATGTGCAGTGTTGTTTTTGCACCAAACATACCTTTTGGAATTATGACCAAAAAGTTCAGCCTTGGTTTCATCGGACCATAACACATTTTCGACTTGATGTTTGTTATTGCAAACTTCAGCCAGGCTTGGATGTTTTTCTTTGTAAGAAAAGGCTTCCGTCTTGCCACCCTACCCCATAGCCCATTCATATGAAGAATACGGGAGATTGTTGTCACATGTAGCACACAGCCAGTACTTGCCAGAAATTCCTGCAGTTCCTTTAATGTTGCCTCCCTGACCAGTTTTCTTCTCTTCTTCTCATCAATTTTGGAGGGACGTCCAGTTCTTGGTAATGTCTCTGTTGTGCCATATTTTCTCCACTTGATGATGACTGTCTTCACTGTGTTTCATGGAATATCTAATGCTTTGGAAATTCTTTTGTACCCTTCTCCTGACTGATGTCTTTCAACAATGAAATCCCTCTGATGCTTTGGAAGCTCTTTGCGGACCATGGCTTTTGCTCTGAGCTGTAACTAAGCAAATGTCAGGAAAATCCTACTAGGACAGCTGAACTTTATTTATGATTAACTGGAGTCACTGTAAATGATAGCAGGTGTGTAATGACTTCTATTTAACATGAGATTGAATGTGATTGGTTAATTCTGAACACAGCCACATCCCCAGTTATAAGAGGGTGTGCACACCTATGCAACCAGGTTATTGTGAGTTTATTTTTCCCCTTCAACGATTTCAGTTTGTTTTGCAATTGAATTGTTCACGTTATAGGTCACATTAAAGGTGGAAAAAGTTCTGACATGATTTATCTTTGTGTCATTCTTTAACATCACAAGAAGCTGGCATTTTAACAGGGGTGTGTAGACTTTTTATATCCACTGTACACTGTTGCATAGTTCCACAGATGCAGTGTGAGATTATATATACTGCTGTATAATTCCACAGATGCAGTGTTATAGTAAATGGGAAAGGAGTTTAAGACAGATTAAATGTGAAGGTGCTACTCTTCAGACTATCATGCACATCACTATCACCATGCAAGATAAGCAAAGTTAGTGATAGAGAAAAGTAGGAATCCTAAATTATATAGATAGGTAGTTCTTAGCTGTACCATCATCCAATAATAATATTGGTACCGTAGGTAGTCATTTAACATAAGGTGTAGAGTGCCTGAAAGAAACAATACTACCATCACACTCTCAGGTTCTCTGAACAAATATCCACATAATAAGATTGGGGTACTATCCCTTTAAATATATAGATATTAGTCACCCAAAACCACAAAGTTGGCAGGTACGCAAAAAATTTAGTGCAAAGCCCGACAAGCTGGAGAAACTGCACCAGAGCAGAACAATCAAAGCACTGAAATATCCGTGAAGTGTTTTCCTTTAACTGTAAAGCCAGTCAGGTAGAGACATGAAATATAAAAGATGTGCGCTAAGGGCACAAAAAGGAAACAAAATGTTTGCCAGAGAAATCTACACTCAGAAACAGGAGACCCGCAAGGTGAAGAGCTCTGCAAAACTGATGCCACCTTGTGTGTGTCCAGCACTGTAATGCACAGCCGGGAGGAAGAAAAAGGAGATATAAGGCCAAGCACTTCAGAAACCGAAACTGCGCCTGCGCAGTGATGCAGTGCGACCTACACAAAGGTAACCGCCAAGGAGACTCAACAGATGAGAGAGAGAAAACGGCCAGAAAGTAGCTCCAAGGATAAACTCGTGAGAGCGTGACCTAGTACGGTAAGCAAAATAGCGACTAGCCCCAGACAGCCAAAAAGCGTAACAGTGATTCAGGCACAGTCAAAGTGAGCAAATAAAGAGACACACAGTTTTCACTGTACACTTTATGGTATTTTCTTGTTTGTCTTAACTTTTTACTGCATGGTAGGCCTCAGCTATGTCTTACAGCAGATAATACTGTGCCACTGTATGTTATGTAGAGCTTAAAGGGATAGTAATGTTTCATAATAAAAGCAGCTCTAATTAATCTCGTAGTATTTGGACTTTGGAGAGTGTTATTTCAATTCTGTCAGAGCTGTAGTTCAATAGCAATTCAATAACAAAGTATCCCCCTCCCGCTCCTTTTACTGATGTAACACTGTTCAGCCAGAGCAGAAGGGAGATGCCCAGGTAGACTGCAGAGAGGGACAATCTTCAATTAAGATAAGGAAAAAACCTGAAAAACTTGTCAAGGGGGGCAGGGCTTTCATTGTTCTCATAGGAAGAAGACTGTCCCCTACTGTCATCTGTCTGGTCTATGGACTGCATTCCACATCTGAGAAGAGATGGCTTACACTAGGAAAAAGGGGAGGGAGGGGAAACTTTGCTTGTGAATATCTCTTAAAGGGATAGTAACACTTCGTTTTAACTTTATTTTATTTTGTAGGCATTAAAAAAACATGAAGAATGATATAAGTCTTATCTCTCAAACCTTTATGGTTTATGAGATATTCACAAGCAAAGTTCCCCTCCCCGCCCCTTTTACCTAGTGTAAGCCATCTCTTCTCAGATGTGAGTCTGGTTGTATGACAGTACAGATAACAGAAGGGGACAATTTTCTTTGTATGAAAACAATGAAAGCCCTTCCCCCCTTGACAAGTTTTTCAGCTTTTTCCATTATCTTAATTGAAGATTGTCCCTCTCTGCAGTCTACCTGGGCATCTCCCTTCTGATCTGGGGGGGATACTTTGTTTGTGAATATCTCTTAAACCATAAAGGTTTCAGAGATAAGACTTATATCATTCTTCATGTTTTTTTAATGCCTACAAAATAAAATAAAGTTAAAATGAAGTATTACTATCCCTATCTCTTAAACCATAAAGGTTTGAGAGATAAGACTTATATCGTTCTTCATGTTTTTTTAATGCCTACAAAATAAAATAAAGATTAAAGGGATAGTAATACTTCATTTTAAGAATTTCCAATAACCACCACAGGGGAAACATGTGTAACAATGAAGGTATGTGTATAATACATACTAACATTACAGATAAAGTATATGTGAAATACAAACTAGAACCTACAGATAATGTATGTGTGCAATACAAACTAGAATCTACAGATAAAGTATTATCTATAATACAGACTAGAATCTACAGATAAAATATATTTATAAAACAGTCAAACTAAAGCATGCAAGTGTATATAACATGTACAATACAGAAAGATTTCAGACATTAAGAACCCAACTTATCTCTGAGGGAGCAGCAGCAAGAAAGAGGGAGTGGTTAAAACTGCATCCCAGTTTTATAGGGATTGTGGGAGTGGTTAACTGGGAGAGGTGTATGATGTTTTCAGTACCTTTTTTTTTTTTTTTTTTTTTTTTTTTTGTCAGTTTGTAACAATAAAGTTGTCTTGCTGCTGAGTGGAGCAGTGGAGAAGGACTATAACATAACATGAAGCCTCCGTGCTTGCCATAAAATTCTATGTTTCATTGCATACCCCTTTGGCATTCAAAGGGTTAATTGATAAATATAAACTATTAACATGTCTATTTTTGAAAGCATTCTTACTTTACAGCATTTTTTTCACACTTGCCTAAAATGTTTGCGCATTACTGTATATCTGTACTTGTTTTATTTACATCTTATCTCTGTCCGCTGCTGTGGTTCAGTTTATTATCTGAAAACGACTAGTGGCCCTTTATGAGCTACTTAGGACTATTGGAACCTGTTTGCTTAAAGTAGGTGTGACCTAGAGGAATACGTTAGTAGACAGATACTTGGCTGCTGTATAAGCAAAGAAAGCTATTGCAGGGCTGGCAGAAATGGAAAAAGCCATTGTAATGTAGTTTTTTCTTCTCTTTCTTTACATGGTCAGGCAGTAAAATCCTAGAGAATGGTCTCCTTTTTAAAGAACTCTTACAGACTCCAAATTTCCGCATCACTGTGGTGGATGATGCTGATACCGTAGAACTTTGTGGGGCCTTGAAGGTAAGGTTAACCCATAACAAATGTTATTAATATCAAATCAGCTGTTTTGTTTTTTGTTTTTTTTTTTCATTTTTCTTTGCCTTTTAGCCCAGGGAAGCACCCCCCCCCCCAAACACACACCAAATGCAATGCTTTAGAATTAGGCACCCTACAAACATACCGTACCCCTCTGGCACTCAAAGGGTTAAAGTGGCTCTGTCCCGAGAAAAAAAAACACATTAATTAGTAAGTTAACTATGTATTGTCTTTATTTTTTTTTCTAAGATGTACTAGTTTTTAATTTTAAAGATTTGAATTTTGAATGACATTTGCTGTCTGTGTCTTGTGATATGTCAGGGACTCTAGCACATCCTAGTGGTTGAAAAACTGCATTGCTTTCACTATTTCAATCTGAAAGTTAATTAAAATAGTGGATGCAGTTTAACCCTTTGAGTGGCAGAGGGGTAATACAATGCATTGCAAAGCAAAGTGTTGCATTCCCCTCTGACACTCAAAGGAATGGGTTAGGGTTTTCTAGGGTAGGCACACTTAACTCTGTCCTTAGCCCACCCCCAGTGATGCAGGTTTTCTGGATCTCATATGAACACAGGTGAATCAATCATTGGTTCAGTCATTCAGGATCTGCCTGATTTTACAACATTAGCTTGTTGACAGGTCTACTTTAACCTTTTTAATGGCAGCGACGTATCCTACGCCTTGCGCTGCAATGCATTGGATTCCTCTATGGCACTCAAAGGGTCGTACCTTTTGCTTTTTACATTTATCTAGTGTAGGGATTTTACTATCTAGGTCCACGTCCTTTTAAAAATCAATATGATTCCTATTTTTGAGAGGCTAGTTTGTTTATAGAAGCATGCATTGCACAGATAATTGCTACAGTTTTCTTTTGTTTGCTAAGCGGGGATTGTGAGCAGTGTTTGCACAGCTGAGGAGAAGATAGGCCTTGTTTAGAGAAGAGGTAATGGGAGCATATTTGATATCATCAGGTGCAAATGTTATGGGAATGGTTTGTTTATCAAATTGATATGCACTTTTGAGTTTTAAATACTGGCTGTGTGTGCTGGTGTGGCTATCAACTGAACTAGAGCAGCTGTAAACTGAGGAGATCCTGTTCACCTATTAAGTGCTAAAGACACCTCCAATGCATTCTGTGACTGTTTTATCTCCTGTGTAAGATCGTTTTGTAATTGGTGCCCACTGTATTAGTAAAAAAAAGTTAATATCATAGGATTTAAAGGGATAGTAAAGGTTTCAATTAAGCAGATCGCTGAGTCGTCTTTATTGTAAATATAACGGGTTATGCTATTTTTTTTTTTTTTTTTGTCAAGATATTGAATGTTGAAAGATCCCCCTCCCGCCCCTTCTGGTCACGTCACTCTGAATCTGCAGTCTGGTCAGGACTGATGCAGCGAGGGACAAACTTCAGTAAGCAAAGGAAAATACTGCTCTCCTTCATCAAGGGGGGGCAGGGTATTCCTTATACTTATTCACTGAAGTTTGTCCCTGGCTGCATCCCTCCATTCCCGGCACCAGACTGCAGATTCAATGGGAGGCGGCCAGAAAGGGCGGGAGGGGGAGCCTTCTACATTTAATATCTTATGAACTACACAAAAGTAAGCTGCTAAATATAGCGCAAACTGTTATATTTACAATAAAAGAGACTTGTCGATCTGCTTAATTAAACACATTACTACCCCTTTAAGTGAATTGAAGCCAGGGGTGCCCAATAGATAGATCTACCAATAGATCACTAAGTGTTTGCTGTTAAACCACAAGAAGTTTCATGCTGAGTTGTGGTTGCATTGGCTACCTCTCTAGCATCCAAAGGGGTTTAAAGAGATAGTAGTGTTTCGTAATAAAAGCAGCTCTAATTAATCATCATAGTATTTGGACTTTGGAGAGTGTTATTTCAATTCTGTCAGAGTTGTAGTTCAAGAGTAATTCAATGACAAAGTGTCCCCTTCCTGCCCCTTTTACTGATGTAACACTTTTCAGCCAGAGCAGAAGGGAGGTGCCCAGGTAGACTGCAGAAAGGGACAATCTTCAATTAAGATAAGGGAAAAACCTGAAAAACTTGTCAAGGGAGGCAGGGCTTTCATTGTTTTCATAGGAAGAAGAGTGTCCCCTTCTGTTATCAGTCTGGTCTATGGACTGGATTCCACATCTGAGAAGAGATGGCTTACACTAGGTAAAAGGGGCGAGAGGGGAAACTTTGCTTGTGAATATCTGTCAAACCATAAAGGTTTGAGAGATAAGACTTATATCATTCTTCGTGTTTTTTTAATGCCTACAAAATAAAATAAAAATAAAACTAGGTATTACTATCCCTTTAAAATCCACATTTAAATCAATGCAAAATTTGGATCATTTTATGTGTTCCCTATAGTATACTTGACTTGCAGGGATTTGGGCTCTGGGCAAGCAGACTTTTTCTATGGGCCTGAGATGTCAGTTAGTCGATCAGAGGCAGAAGTTGGTGTCTGCTTTTCTCTAATCTTCAAGAGACAGCTGGGGAACCGCTATGCAAATGGGTACATATTGACCCAGGAGCTACCAGCTTACTCATCAGCAAGACAAATGGCCGCTATAGTTAGAGGAGGATTTTAGACTTTACATTTATTTAAAAAAAACTCACAATAACCTGGTTGCATAGGTGTGCACACCCTTAAACTAATACTTTGTTGAAGCACCTTTTGATTTCATTACAGCAATCAGTCTTTTTGGGTAGGAGTTTATTAGCATGGCACATCTTGACGTGGCAATATTTGCCCACTCTTCAAAAGTGCTCCAAATCTGTCAGATTGCATTGGATTCAGGTCTGGCCATTCCAAAACATTAATCTTCTTCTGGTGAAGCCATGCTTGTGTGGATTCAGATGTGTGCTTTGGGTCGTTGTTGTGCTGAAAGGTGAACTTCCTCTTCATCTTCAGCTTTCTAAAGGACGCCTGAAGGTTTTGTGCCAAAATTGCCTGCTATTTGGAACTGTTCATAATTCCCTCCACCCTGACTAAGGCCCTGGTTGCTGAGGAAAAATAGCCCCAAAGCATCATGCTGCTGCCACCACCATGCTACACTGTGGACCACCATGCTACACTGTGGGTATGGTGTTCTTTGGGTGATTTGCAGTGTTGTTTTTGCTCCAGCCAAAAAGTTCAACCTTGGTTTCATCAGACCATAACACATTTTCCCATGTGCTTTTAGGACTTGATGTTTGTTATTGCAAACTTCAGCTGGGCTTGGATGCCTTTCTTTGTAAGAAAAGGCTTCCGTCTTGCCACCCTACCCCATGGCCCATTCATATGAAGAACATGGGAGATTGTTGTCACATGTAGCACACAGCCAGTACTTGCCAGAAATTCCTGCAGTTCCTTTAATGTTGCAGTAGGCCTCTTGGAAGCCTCCCTGACCAGTTTTCTTCTCGTCTTCTCATAAATTTTGTAGGGATGTCCAGTTCTTGGTAATGTCTCTGTTGTGCTATATTTTCTCCACTTGATAATGACTGTCTTCACTGTGTTCTATGGTATAGCTAATGCTTTGGAAATTCTTTTGTACCCTTCTCCTGACTGATATCTTTCAACAATGAGATCCCTCTGATGCTTTGGAAGCTCTCTGCGGGCCATGGCTTTTGCTCTGAGATGCAATTAAGAAAATGTCAGGAAAATCCTACTAGAACGGCTGAACTTTATTTGTGATTAATTGGAGTCACTTTAAATGATGGCAGGTGTGTAATTACTTCTATTTGGTTGATTGGTTAATTCTGAACACAACCACATCCCCAGTTATAAGAGGGTGTGCACACCTATGCAACCAGGTTATTGTGAGTTTATTTTTCCCCCTCAACGATTTCATTTTGTTTTGCAATTGAACTGTTCACGTTATAGGTCACATTAAAGGTGGAAAAAGTTGTGACATGATTTATGTTTGTCTCATTCTTTAACATCACAAAAACCTGGCATTTTAACAGGGGTGTGTAGACTTTTTATATCCACTGTATATATAATACAAAATAATTATTCTAGATTCGCGTAGGATGCATCAAAATATACCACTGTACATACTGTGTTTGTCAATGAGGGTTACAACATGCTCTTCTAAAGAAGAGGAACTTTCTTTTTAGCATTATTTGTAGCAGAATGTTTGAGACTGGAAGTGACCTGCCTTCCTTTTAGAACAGGTGTAAGCCAGTGCTGCAGTGGGTGCACTTGTGATGGAACCTGACATTCAAGGGGACCATTAGCTCTGCACAAAAACCCCAGTTGTCTGTCTTGGCTGACTGCTACTGACCTCATCACCCAGGGCTGCTGCTAGCCAATTATATTAGAATGGCTTTTTGAGCCCCTTCCTTTTTCTTCATTAACTTTGAGCGTAAAAGTGGACCTGAGATCCTCTTGTGCTGAATTCCATATTGCTTGCACATAATTCAAACTTGCTTCTGGATTTTAAGTAAGGGCTCGGTCAGTAAGCATTATTCAGACTTGCTCCAGATTGTGTGTGGTAGGGGGCAGCCTGAATTTCACCCCAGGGACCAATAGGTCTTTAACTGCGCTCCTTGTAAGCGCCATTCTACTTTTCCTACATAGGAAGTAATACTTGTGCAGGTGATACCCTTCTAAAAGGGCTGGAAATTTCCACTAGTCTGTGATTAGTAAAAACATGATTCTGCTATGTGTTGAACATTATTATAATAATATAATAATAATAATTTGTGATTTTTATAGCACTTTTCTCCCTGTGAGACTCAAAGATTCATATATTTTTTTTCTCTGAATGACATTGATATTTTCCATCCTTGTGTATAAGTGTCAGTTATTTTTGATGATATTCCTTTGTGTACTTCCTAAACTATTGGTTCACTCTTTATTTCAATGGCAGTTTTTTGGACGCACCTTTTGGCACTTGAATCCTTGTGTATTTAACAAATCCCTGTGTCTTTACCTTGGCTTAGGTGAAACATAACAACAAGGATTGGCACATCAGTTTTTTTAACCCTTTGAGGACCAGAGAGGTGCAAGTATTTCTTTGTAGTGTGTTGAACACCGTTCTGGTCCTTAAAGGGTTACTACTTGATGCTCGCAAAAGATGCATACTGCAGCACAACTTGGAAACTATTGCAACATCTGGCTTTCCAGCTGTTGTTGGACTGCATCTTCTACATTCTTCAGCCATCCATGTCCCTCCAGCTACTGTTCTACTACAACTCCCAGCTAACCAGGGTCAACAAAAATTAAAGAGCCAAAGATGCCCATTACTGCTCTAGAGCTTCACTGGTACCTATTACAGCTTTGCAGTATGGAACAAGCAGCAGTGGCATGAGAGCTTGACTGATGGTGTCAGATAAATCTAATTGGCTGGCAGATAAGTGGGCCTCTGTTGATTAGAATGCTTATGATGAGCATCAACAGTTCAGTCAGATGAGAGAAAGATCTGTCCAGTGGCAGAAGGCTTTCAGTGCTGTATTGTTACTGTGTTCATGGAGTGGCAGTTTGCTGTTTGGTTGCACCACACAAGGCGAAAGTCATCTGTATAACAGCCAAACTAACAGCAAACTGTTGTATTTTAGCACAAATGGACAAGAGGGAGCCCATACAATAATGCTGCCGTGCAGAATGAAATTTATCAACAAGACAATTTAAGCCTTTGAGTGCCAGAGGGGTGCCCAACGGCAATGCGTTGTGCACCCCTTTGGCATTCAAAGGGTAAACACTCACATTTATGTTATGCTTTGGAGACCTCTTTGGCATTCAAATGGGAATTTAAATATCCCTTGTGGTGCAGCTGGTTTGCCCCAGAATTGCCTCTGTTTTCTGTGATGTATAAGACTGTGTGTACATTTAAAGAGCGAGCCACCATATTTATTCATTGTACATTAGAAATGCTATGCTAATGCCACCCTTGTGGAAGGGCACTTTAACACTGTAAGGACCACAGAACTGTGTAACGCGTTGCTTCAGTGTGTTGCACACCCCTCTTCCTTAAAGGCATGAGGTGGCAACCCAAGCAGATATATAGTAGCTTGTTGTACTGTGCTAAGAACTGCAGCCCAAGCCAATTTCTACTTGATGTGGGTCTCTGGTGAGCACTTTATCAGGCTTGTTTTCTGTGTTCAGCACTATCCGGTCAGAACAATGCACAATATCTATTCAACTGCAGTGTCCTTCATTTAGCCATTGTCTGCTCAGAGAACAAAACAAAGATTTTTCTTTTAAACATTCATTGTTTAATATATGTGTGTTTGTGTATACTGTATATATTGTATATAAATAGTTTTTTGTTTTTTTTTCTTGTGCGTGTGATTGTCTGTACCCAAATTTCATTGCCTTAATGGACCATTGATCAGGAACAGGCAGACGTGGGGCCTCCTGCAGCCCTCAGAGTTTCTCCTTCAACCCCTGATCTGTTCCCTGGTACAAACTGAAGAGATTTGTTTCCTTCTGCCACATCAAGCACACAAACCTATTTTACCCACAAAATCTCAGATTCTTTTTATTTTGCCTCAGAACATCACCTCCGTCTACACTGTTCCACCTTAAAATTGAGCATTCACCTTAAGACAAGTTTAGTTACATTTACATGTAATTGAAATCTGCCTATATGTTGTATTAGAAAACTTTTACTGCAAATTAGAAATGACTGTTCGTGATTTGGCTGCATAACATGGCACTTAAAGTGATAGTAATGTTTCATAATAAAAGCAGCTCTAATTAATCATCATAGTATTTGGACTTTGGAGAGTGTTATTTCAATTCTCTCAAAGTTGTACTTCAAGAGTAATTCAATGACAAAGTATGCCCCTCCCGCCCCTTTTACTGATGTAACACTGCTAAGTCAGAGCAGAAGGGAGGTGCCCAGGTAGCCTGCAGAGAGGGACAATCTTCAATTAAGATAAGGGAAAAAGCTGAAAAACTTGTCAAGGGGGGCAGGGCTTTCATTGTTCTCATAGGAAGAAGATTGTCACCTGCTGTTATCTGTCTGGTCTTACAACCAGATTCCACATCTGAGAAGAGATGGCTTGCACTAGGTAAAAGGGGTGGGAGGGGGAAACTTTGCTTGTGAATATCTCTCAAATACTTTCCACAGTTACTTCTAAGAGGCCAAACCCCCTGGGTGTTTGGCCTGACAGTGTATGGTCCACTCAGTCAGACCTGTCAGGGATGCTACTGCTGAGTTCTCCCTGAAAAATCATAAGGCTTCCCAAAACATGCAACCCACAGCAAACCTCTATAATGTTATAATAATCCTATTCCTCATATCTGTGTGAATATCTGGACACCAAACATGCTGGGTCTAACTGGTTGCAGAGTGGCTATTCTTGTAACTCATAGCAGGAACACCTGTCCCTGGCATGTTTGGTACCCACCAAAAGGATAAAACCTGGGCATTTTAAATATATAGTTTTACTGAACCTCTTTACACTATATATACATGTTCTCATATTTCATAATATTTGACTGTCCCCTGGATGAACCACATCAGAGCAGAGGGTCCAAAATATTTTATGACATTCTGTTCTGCTCCGGTGATCTACTCATTCAGTTTCTGGTGATGTTATCTACTCCGCTAATTTTATGGCCTAGGACTGGTGCACTTTGAATAACATACAGGTCAGCAAACAAACAAACAAATTATACAACCCAGACGGCCAGCCTTGGCATGACAGGGGGCTTAAGCTGATGCAAAATGTTTCCTCGTAATAGCGGTTTGGTTTTTGAAGCTTAGAAAATAGCAATTCCTGCTGTAGTTTAAAGGGAAACTATGCATAACCCCTTTAGTTGCATGTGTTGGAGACACCTCTGGCATCCATGGGGTTAATTTTTTAACAGCAGAACATAGAGGGAGAAGGTAATGAATGACTAAGACCGGAAGCATGTCCAGGGTATGCCTTATTTAGCTAAATACATTAATCTAAATAACTCAAAATAATTTTTCAGATATAAATATAGGTGATTTTGAAGTTGTCCAAGCTGTTTTTAGATGATAGTTGCTTGAAAGTTGGTACCTTGTTAGCCATGAATAAAGCAGGAGACAAGACTTTATTCAATAATTAAGTAGCTTTTGACATAGGGCCGTATGTTTAAAGGGATAACAACAAAAAAATCTTATGAAAGACAAAAATAAGTAATTGTGTGCATGAACAACATATTTTCTATAGACAAAGGACCATATGTTCAAAGAAGTAGTGAAATAGCTTTTGTCGTTTGTAACGACTTTTCAAAGTACAGTGTCGATGGGATCATTAATAATTTCAGAGAGTGTCGGTTGTGATCAGAAATTTCATTTGTCCTGAAATTGTCGTATGTAACGACAAAAAAGTCTTACCAAATGACAAAAATGTCTTTAAAAATGTCTTAACGACAAAAATATCTTAACTAAAGACAAAAATTCTCACATTCAGAACTTCACATTCCCTCCACTTTTTTCTTAACATACAATTGTTGTCTTTTGCAAGACATTTTTTGTCGTTGGTTGACAAATTTCATTTTCTCTGTCGTACTGGTAACTTTGGGTAGGCGATCTGCCCCTTTAATTAAGCAGGAACAATTCTAGAATTGTATGCAGGGGTTGGAGACTATCTTCCCTCCTTGGCTGCAGCTAGCCAACCAGCTCCAGTAAGATTTGTTCCTTGGTGAAGACACAGGGAAGAGAACAGTTCTGCTATAGTTTTAGAAATGTTTTTATTTTTGTTAGAAATGGAATACCACCATTAGGAGGATTACCATAACTAACAATGCCTTTATATATGGCTAGCTCAGTAACCAGGTACTTTTGTGGACCTTAAGCCCTGGGGGGAAATATTGGGTCCAAGTTCGTTCCTCAGGAGTTTCCCACCGAGGCTTAATACATGGTAGGCTGAAGACAGAAGATCTGCAGGAAAGGTGAGCAACCGTTTGAGTGCTGCAGGTCCACATGTCCCACAGTGCCCCTCCACATGGGGGTTTTTCCTTTGGAGTTCTTATTGCACACACCTGCACTCATTGGGTTTATCTGTATGTCTGTTGGGTGGTTTGGAGCAGGTTTATATGGTAACTTCACCCTTTAGCTGCTGGTTTTGCATCTTTGGGGGGTTGTTGACACTTTTTCCTACTGGGTTGAGTGTTTTTTGGATCGTCTAACGTGTTCTAGTGATGTTTCATGTACTTTTATTTTACTGTTTAACTTTACAAAATTTTAGTTCGCTTCACCGCATAGACGCCATTGCTCCACTCATATCTATGGAACTGTACAGTTTGGGACATATCTCTGCAACCGCTCAATGTAACGATTTCAGAGATGACTCATTTTAATTGTCTGCACTTGCTCTATCAGTCTGTTAACATTTTAAGTGTGTTGGGGGGCTCAGGGGGCTTCGGGTACTGTTGGGGTACTTTTTCTGGGAAAACTACATTTCCCATGAGCGCTTGCTTTGTGTGCTTGTTTCTGATTGGTTCCCACCGCAGCAGCCATTTTTTGCATTTTCCAGAACGAGTATCCTACGCAGGGCTTGGGCTCTTCTTCTCTCCTCTGGAGATTAACCCTTCGCCTGTCAGATCAGTGTGTTTTAACGTTGTCTGGTGTGAAATTTTAATCTAACACACTGTATTTGGGTATTTCTTATACTCTAAACATTTTTGACTCTGTGAGAATGTCTAATCCGTTGGAGCTTGGGGCCAGGCCTAAGACTAAGGACGCTGGGGTCTCTGTGTCCCCTATTGCACATTGCTCCTCATGTCATTCAGGGTTACCTAGAGAATTCTCAGGTCATTTATGCCCAGCATGTTCTGATGTCCCTGAGTCTCTCCCAGGGACCATCCATCCATGCATTAGAGCCAGTCTGGGTGCAAGAGTTCAAGGCTACTGCTAGGGACCTTAGGTCTACATTGCAACTCTTTCCATCCCAGTTACAGGGGGTCTTCCATTCATGGCAGACCCCTTCTTCAGTCAAATCTTCCCTGCCAAAACCGCAGGGAGTACCTGACATATCAGATTCCTCTGAGGAGGAACTGTTAGTGGATTCAGATGTTGAGGAATGTTCTTCGGTGGGCTCCTCTTAGTTTTTTGGGGACCCCTTAGAGGCTGATCCTGAGCCCTCGGCTGAGGGCCTGATCCGGGCTGTCTTGACTACCCTAAATATTTCCTTAGTTCAGGAAAGTTTCTTCTGATCCCTCTGATGTGTTTCAGGAGCCTAAAAAGCTCCTTACTTGTTTTCACCTAACCCCACTCTTGACCACCTTGTGTCTGATGAGTGGAAATCTCCGGACAGGAAAACTTCTGTTTCCAAGAAATTTCCCAAGCTTTACCCCTTCTCTGAGATGGTGCTTGCTCAGTGGGTTCATCCCCCCCAAAGTGGATGCTCCTGTCTCCAGGCTAACTAAGTCTACTGCCTTGCCAGTTTCTGATACGTCAGCTCTGAAAGTCTGGACTGACAAGAAACTTGAGATTTCCCTCAAGTCCATCTTTGCCACCGCTGGTACTGCCATGCATCCAGTGTTCGCTGCAGCATGGTTTAACCGGGCCATTGCGGTCTGGACTGAACAGCTCACCCTGGCTGTCCGTCAGGGTGCTCCTACTTCGGATATGTTGCGGCTTCTTGCCTGCACTGCTTGGTAAACATTACTACAAATCCCAGCACGCACTGCTTGAAATATCAACTGTTATTTAAACAGAAAAATGTACAATGGTACAAATTGCTGTCCTTGCTACAAAGGAACAGGTGATTGGAATGCACTTTGTAGCTACACTGTTAACTAATAAAGTTATTCATTTTTGATTTTACTTGTCTCTATCCATAGCTAGTTATTTAGGCTGATGTAATTCTGAGGCAAACTAACAGCATAAATGGGGACAAATAAGTCTTAGGGTGAGCCAGGACACACAGATG
Source organism: Rhinophrynus dorsalis (assembly GCA_037306005.1). Classification (NCBI taxonomy): domain Eukaryota; kingdom Metazoa; phylum Chordata; class Amphibia; order Anura; family Rhinophrynidae; genus Rhinophrynus; species Rhinophrynus dorsalis. Next base: position 359,914,677 of record CM074723.1, read on the forward strand.
TATTGTACAATTAATGACCATTTATTGACAGGCAACACAATATGTTTCCGGACACTAATTAGTGGCATCTTGGCCCAAAACATATCATGTTCTCTCCAGTAAATTGTCATTGATTATACAGTACATCAATCTGACTTGGCTCATTCATTTATAGTATATTGGGAGATGTTAGCAACTCCCCAGAGCGGCCTGATCGTCAGTTAAAATTGCTGGCAGTGCAAAATACATCACTGTTGCTCTGCGCAGAGGCTTGCTCTCCATGAAAAATAAAAATCCCCATTGATTTAGCCCCAAGAATGCTAGAGACCTCCAACGCATTGCAAGGTATGTAAGAGTTTGAAACCCTATATATATATATATATATATGGCTCAAAATTTCCACTAGCCAATGGTGAGTGAAAATTTAGCCCTGGCGAGTAGAAATTCAGCCCTGGTCGGTATGTTTTGGCTTGCAGTGGGGAGGAACTTTTCAGGTCTGGCTAGTAGCAAAGGACTTAAAATTATAATCCCTGTGTGTGTATGTATATATATATATATATATATATATATATATATATATATATATATATATATATATATATAATCTACTAGTTGAACAGCCCGTTACACGGGCCACAGTGCCACTGTCACCCGGTCGTGGTGCAGTCACGCGCAGTGGAGACTGCCCGCGCCGCGGCTGATACAGAGCTGGACGCTCCTTCGGAGCGCCCAGCTCTGTATCAGCCGCGGCGTGGGCAGTCTCTACTGCGCATGACTGCAGCACGCGCAGCAGTGTCTACTGCGCATGTCGTGCGTTACACACGAATTAGCGAATTATTCTATAGGAGATATATATATTTATATTTATTTTATTTTTAATTTACTTTCTTTTTCCATACAAAAAAAAAAAAAAAAAGGACACCCTCTTTGAATTCTATGGTTTTACATATCAGGACATAATAACAATTATCTGTTCTTTAGCAGGTGTAAAAATTAGGTAAATACAACCTCAGATGAACAACAACACATGACATATTACACCATGTCATGATTTATTTAACAAAAATAAAGCCAAAATGGAGAAGCCATGTGTGAAAAACGAAGTACACCCTTACTGCTTCCATAGGAATTAAGATGCTAAGTAGCAGGTAGGCTCTGCTAATCAAATACCCTTGATTAATTGATCATCGGCAACTGTGACCACCTCTATAAAAGCCGAAGATTTAGCAGTTTGCTGGTATGGAGCATTCGGGTGTGTGTTAACACAATGCCAAGGAGGAAAAACATCAGCAATGACCTTAGAGAAGCAATCGTTTCAGCCCATCAATCCAAACAATTTAAAATCCATCATTCTTCAGTGAGAAAGAGTATTCAAAAGTGGAAAACATTCAAGACCGTTGCCAATCTTCCTAGGAGTAGACGTCGCAGCAAATTCACCCCAAGGTCGGACTGTGCAATGCTCAGAGAAACTGCAAAAAAAACAAGAGTTACATCTCAGACTCTGCAGGCTTCAGTTAGCATGTTAAAGTTCATGACCGTACAGTTAGAAAAAACACTGAACAAGTATGGTTTGTTTGGAAGGGTTGCCAGGAGAAAGCCTCTTCTCTCTAAAAAAGAACATGGCAGTGCGACTTAGGTTTGCAAAGTTGCATCTGAACAAACCACAAGACTTCTGGAACAATGTCCTTTGGACAGACGAGACCAAAGTGGAGGTGTCTGGCCATAATGCACAGCTTCACATTTGGTGAAAACCAAACACAGCAAATCAGCACAAACACCTCATACCAACTGTCAAGCACGGTGGTGGAGGGTTGATGATTTGGGCTTGTTTTGCAGCCACAGGACCTGGGAACCTTGCAGTCATTGAGTCGACCATGAACTCCTCTCTATCCCAAAGTATTCTAGAGTCAAATGTGCGGCCATCTGTCTGACATCTAAAGCTTGGCTGAAATTGGGTCATGCAACAGGACAATGATCCCAAGCACACCAGCAAATCTACAACAGAATTGCTGAAAAAGAAAAGAATCAAGGTGTTGCGATGGCCCAGTCAAAGTCCAGACCCAACCCAATTGAAATGCTGTGGCGGGACCTTAAGAGAGCTGTGCATAAAAAAAATGCCAGCAAACCTCAATGAACTGAAGCAACATTGTAAAGAAGAGTGGGCCAAGATTCCTCCACAACGATGTGAGAGAGTGATAGTCATACATATTGCTACTAAAGGTGGTTGTAGCTATTGAACCATAAGGTGTACTTAGTTTTTCACACATGGCTTCTCCATTTTGGCTTTATTTTTGTTAACCCCTTAAGGATGGTCAATCGCGCATGTGGCCATCACTTAAGGACCACAGAAGTTTTTTTTTGTGCCACTTCCGGTTCCATGATGGTCCTGGCACATCATGGGTCCTTAACTCAAATCTACCCATGACGTGCCAGGACCGTCAAGGGTCGTTAAGGGGTTAAATAAATCATGACACGGTGTAATATGTCTTGTGTTGTTGTTCATCTGAGGCTGTATTTACCTAATTTTTAGACCTGCTAAGGAACAGATGATTGTTATTATGTCCTGATATGTAAAACCATAGAATTCAAAGAGAGTGCATTTTCTTTTTCACACGACTGTGTGTGTGTATAGATATAGATATATACTATATATAAAATGTTTGCTCCAATATTGCACTAGATTTAGTACATCAGTCTAATTTCAGTGTACAAGAAGATGAAGTCTTAAGTGGGGGGGTGACATTTTAACAGAGGAAAGAAATTTGTAAAAATAATACTGTTATGCTTCCCATGGATAAGTAGTATTTGCTTTCTTCCTGCAGCAATGTTGTAGGGTGAATGTACGTGTTTGAGTGAACAGTGATGTGCACATCCAAACGTACATTCTGGAGAGTTAAGATAAATTAAATCAGTGGACTTAAAGGGATAGTATTGTCAGAAATTAATAAAACCAAATCTTGTAGCTATTGAAAAACTAATCCAAATGCCCCCTATCTCTCACACCTTTATGGTTTGAGAGATAATCACAGAGAAATATTCCCCCTCCCTCCCCTTTCCCTAATGTCAGTGTCTAGCAGGTGAATCTGTTCCCGGGACCGTCGGAGGCTCTTCATCAGAGCTGAGATCGAAAGACATAATGAGAGTTACTTCACTGGAATGGTCTACAAAGTGTGCTTGGTTTGCCCCTCTTCCTTACCTCATGCAGAGTCTCTTCAGATCTGAATGCCGGTCCGGACAGATGTTAATGAGGGCCAATTTTGTGTCCGCATAAGGAAAACCCTGCTTCCCTTCATCAAGGGGGGGGGGGCAGGATTTTCCTTATACAGTCACAGGCAATATTGTCCCTCGTGATCTGTCCGGTCAAGCGACCGGCTTTTAGATCTAAGGAGACTCTGCGTGACTTAGGCAAAATGGATGGGTAGGGGGAAATTTTAAAATAAAATTAAGAGGAATACAATGATATGGACATTTACAAAGGTACCTTTCATTTATAAACAAGTGAAATGAATAAACAATCTTAACTTTATATCCTGTCTTTACTATCTCTTTAAAGGGATAGTAATGTTTCATAATAAAAGCAGCTCTAATTAATCATCATAGTATTTGGACTTTGGAGAGTGTTATTTCAATTCTGTCAGAGTTGTAGTTCAAGAGTAATTCAATGGCAAAGTGTCCCCCTCCCGCCCCTTTTACTGATGTAACATTGTTCAGCCAGGTCAGAAGGGACGTCCCCAGGTAGATTGCAGATAATCTTCAATTAAGATAAGGGGAAAAACCTGAAAAACTTTTCAAGGGGGGCAGGGCTTTCATTGTTCTCATAGGAAGAAGATTGACCCTTTCTGTTATCTGCCTGGTCTATGGACTGGATTTCACATCTGAGAAGATAAGACTTATATCGTTCTTCATGTTTTTTTAATGCCTATAAAATAAAGATAAAATGAAGTATTACTATCCCTTTAAAGGGATAGTAATGTTTCATAATAAAAGCAGCTCTAATTAATCATCATAGTATTTGGACTTTGGAGAGTGTTATTTCAGTTCTGTCAGAGCTGTAGTTCAGGAGTAATTCAATGACAAAGTGTCCCCCTCCCGCCCCTTTTACTGATGTAACACTGTTCAGCCAAAGCAGAAGGGAGGTGCCCAGGTAGATTGCACAGAGGGACAATCTTCAATTAAGATGAGGGAAAAACCTGAAAAGCTTGTCAAGGGGGGCAGGGCTTTCATTGTTCTAATTGAAAGAAGATTGTCCCCTGCTGTTATCTGTCTGGTCTTACAACCAGATTCACATCTGAGAAGAGATGGCTTACACTAGGTAAAAGGGGCGGGAGGGGAAACTTTGCTTGTGAATATCTCTTAAACCATAAAGGTTTGAGAGATAAGACTTATATCGTTCTTGGTGTTTTTTTAATGCCTAGAAAATAAAATAAAGATAAAACAAAGTATTACTATCCCTTTAAGGCATGTCATGCAATCAGTTCCTTTATAGACCAATATAACCTCCCTCACTCATAGACATTTAATCCTTTCAGTGTGAGGGGAGATGGGCAGTGCATTAGTGAGCAGAGTTGGTGAGTGGGGAGGTAATACAGAGCCAAAACAGGTCGTGACTTAATGACATGCCTTAATTAGCATAATATGTGTGTTAATAAAGCAAAAATTAGTTTTTTAAATGAAAATGACTTGTACAACATTTAGTAACATATATGTTATTTTGAAATATCTTGGATTTTGATTTTAGGTGATAGGGTCCCTTTAAATAAGTGCAACTGAAGATAAAATGTACAAATCTATAAATACCAGACTTCGTTGTGAAGATGTCCTTTTGAAAGGGCAACTATTAGGAGATCTGTTTCCTTGGGAGCAGATCTGCTGATTCAGTTCTAGCTGCGTTGGGAGCCCCATAACAACCACAGTGTTGCAGAATGGGGGTCTGAAAGGAGACCACCTGTCTCCCCTCTGAGAATCCATGCTGCATCACACAGGACTGTTTCTTGTTCTGCAAGATGCAGGTCTTTGTAGACGTGCTGTATCAGGATTGTAAGCCAGACACGTTGATCTACGGGGCAATGTACACACAACCCAGGAGTCTGGCAACAAACTTACATTTTACTTTCCATCCAAGGTGGTCTGACCACATGCATGGCTGATAGGAGCCACCTTTTAGCTGCTCCGTGTAGCCCCAGGCTTTGTAACTTTGTCTACTCCCATATTTGCAGATTTGGAAAAACATTATAATTGCCCTTTAAATAAATCCTTCTGTTAAACAAATTGGGAGATGCTTAATAGTGTGTTGGAAACATCACTAGAATGTAGGGGGTGAAGACCTCGTAAGCTCTAGTTATGGCACCATCTTGGGATGCACAGTACATGAAAAGGTTGTATTGCAAGACCTCATTGATTTTCTCAATTTTCCTCAGAATATCGTGGCTGTGGCTGCCGGGTTTTGTGATGGCCTAAAATGTGGAGACAACACGAAAGCTGCTGTAATTCGCCTCGGACTCATGGAGATGATTGCATTTGCCAAAATTTTCTGTAAGAGCACCGTATCCACTTCCACCTTCCTAGAGAGCTGCGGAGTTGCTGATCTTATCACGACCTGTTATGGGGGGCGTAATAGAAAAGTGGCGGAGGCTTTTGTTAATACAGGAAAGGTATGTCTAATGCTAGCTTTCAGGGTGTTCAAAGCTCCCATTTAAATCACTGAGAATCTGGGAAATCTTTGGTGTAGCTAATTTGCTGTAGAAATGCACTGCTTTTTCATAGTACAATAACATATTTAGGTTCAATTAATTTTCATAGTGTTTGGGCCATGGAGAGTGTTATTTCAGTACTGTCAGAATTGTAGTTCAAGAGTAGTTGGATGATAAAGTATCCCCCTCATGCTCCTTTTACTGATGTAACACTGTTCACTTAAGAGCAGCAAGACTGTCCAGATGGATCGCAGAGAGGGACAATGTTCAGTGCTCATAAGGAAAAACCTTTCAAGGGGGGCAGGGTTTTCCTTATGTTCACAGTAAGAAGATTGTCCCTTGCTGTGAGCTGTCCGTTCAAGAGACCAGATTCCATATCTGAGAGGAGGTGGCTTACACTAGGTAAAAGGGGCGGGAGGGGAATACTTTATCATTCAATTACTCTTGAATTACAACTCTGACAGTATTGAAATAACACTCTCCATGGCCCAAATAGTATGAAGATTAATCTGAGCTGCTGTTTTTGTGAAACATTACTATTCCTTTAAAAGTAAATATGTCAGGAATTGGGCCATCTTTTTTACAAACATGAAAAGCCCCCCATAACAGTTGTGTGATATTTGGCTATCCTTTTCAGCAGACTTAATTGCAGATATTCTGCAAACTATATCGATATGGTTATATCTAACTGCTGTAGAAAGGATTCCTTTTGAGAGTCACTTATTTTGTAGGTATTGTTCCCCCTTTAAAGGGATAGTAATGTGTGCATATTAAAGTAAGGCCGATTATTCAATATTTTTTTTTATAACAAAGTGTACCTTTCTAAGTGTCCATAATGTTCTAGTCTTCATGTTATTTTAAATTTTCCCCCTCCCTCTGCTCTTCACTGCGTCACGCAGAGTCTCCTCAGAGCAGAAAGCCATCCATACGGATTGTGACAAGGGACAATACTAAAGAAAAACCTGTCCTCTTTCATCAAGGGGGGGCAGGGTTTTTCCTTATATAGACAGAGACAAGATTGTCCCTCGTTGTGATCTGTCCAGTCAAATGACCAACTTTCAGATCTGAGGGAAGGCAGCATAACGTAGGAAAAAGGGGCAGAGGGGACACTTTAAAAGAAAAATAACATGAAGACTACAATGTCATGGACACTTAGAAAGGTACACTTCATTATGAAAAAGGATCCTATATAATAATTCGCTAGGATGTGTGTCACGATGCAGTCATGGGCAGTAGAGACTGCCCGTGTTCGAGCAGTCTCTACTGCGCATGATTGCATCGCGTGAGTGAGGCGATGCAAGACTGGATCGCGTGGAGCAGTGAGGTAGCGGCCTCTTAACCCTTTGAGTGCCAGAGGGGTACACAACGCAAAGGGTTAACATTACCCGGACCTTGGCCTGTGTACACGGGCTTTTACACTAGTATTGAATAATCTATCTTACTTTAATATGCACACAATACTATCTCTATAATGTAATTTTAGTGTAGCAGAATCTCTACATTGAATTACATGACCCTCCAATACCATGAAGTTATATTTAATCTAATGCTGCTGTTGACTTTTTCTTCTTACATACTCTACATTTATCAAAGTCTGTCAGCTGCAATAGCAATATGAAAAATAACAGCCTTGGCATTAGTCAGAATGTGCACCAAAACTCTCACTGGAAAGATATTTTTTTCTTGTACTATTCAATCAGGGGTTGGAATCAAAGCTACAAAAGGCTGATGGTAGTAACAGAACATTTAAATTACTTTAATCTCATAATCAGTAAAAGTTTTTTTCTTCTAATGAACAGATGGTGCAATGGTAATTTTTATCATTAACAAACATGTTGTGTCTGTATCCCTCTCCACACATCTGTGTTCTTACCTGCTTGCTACAAAGACAGACAGCTAAGGATATGTGAAACTATTAGTTCAACTAACACTGGACTGGATAGTTAAGGGGTTTCTTGTTGAAATACTTATGAACATACAAATAATTTAAACTGTGCATAAATTTACTTTTGGATTTTGCACTTCAAGAATATGTAAAGTAGAATTTGCTATCTTTTTTCAGTCTTAAAGGGATAGTAATGTTTCATAATAAAAGCAGCTCTAATTAATCATCATAGTATTTGGAATTTGGAGAGTGTTATTTCAATTCTGTCAGAGTTCTAGTTCGAGTAATTGAATGATAAAGTATCCCTCTCCCGCCCCTTTTACTGATGTCACACTGCTCAGCCAGAGCAGAAGTGAGGTGCCCAGGTAGATTGCAGAGAAGGACAATCTTCAATTAAAACAAGAGAAAAACCTGAAAAACTTGTCAAGGGGGGCAGGGCTTTCATTGTTCTCATAGGAAGAGGATTGTCCCCTGCTGTTAAAGGTTTGAGAGATAAGACTTATATCGTTCTTCATGTTTTTTTAATGCCTATAAAATAAAGATAAAACAAAGTATTACTATCCCTTTAAGCTGTTCTACAGCTTTTAATGTCCTGACAGTGTGTGGCCTGGATTTCTTTCCAGAGAGCTCTCTAGCTGTCAGTGTGGTAGCAGAGATAGTGGTACAATGTAACACTTTATGGTTTGAGAGATGAACGCTTCTAAAGTTGCCCTCCCCCTTCCCCGTAGTCAGCATTCTAGCTGACTCAGGGAAGTCCAGTCAGAGATCATCAGGCGGCTCTGCAGCAGAGCCGTGATCGCGTTAACTAAAAAAAAAACCTTTCACTAAAACGGTCTTCTACGTGTGCTTGCAAGCCAAGCACATGTAGAAGACCATTTCAGTGAAAGTTTTCTTTTTTTAGTAATGCGATCCGGCTGTGCTGGAGAGCCACCTGAAAGTCGTACGACTCTCTTCCTTTCAGTCAGCTAAAACGCTGACTATGGGGAAGGGGGAGGGAGAGGGCAACTTTAGAAGCGTTCATCTCTCAAACCATAAAGGTTTGAGAGATGACACTGGGGGCAATACTTTTTTTTTTAAGTAGTACTTTGCTATAGGGATTAGTAATACTTAAGAATTACTATCCCTTTAACATTGGATTTCAAAAGGCGGCAGAGTTATCAGAATAATCAGGTTCTTGTGAGCGCCCGTCACGGTTTACAAAAGCATTTTTTTTTTTTTTTTTTTTTTTTTTTTTTTTTTCCCTCTGCTCCAGAGCATCGAAGAACTAGAACAAGAAATGCTTAATGGCCAGAAGCTCCAAGGACCTCAGACCTCCTCAGAAGTATACAAAATCCTGAAACAGAAAGCCATGGTGGATAAGTAAGTAGTGTGCATGCCACAGCTGATTTTCTTCCTTGTCCCATATCTTTGTCACAATATAACATGCAGGATTTCATGGTTTATTTTCGTTATCATCCTGTGTTATTGTATTGAGCCGATACCATAAGTCCTCTCCCACTTGACAAATGTTTATGCATTAGCTCCATAGACTAACATAGGAACACAAGAAGTGATATCACTGGAGAAGTTCTTTCCACTTTATCACCTGTTTATCACACCTTAGTGAATAACCCCCCTCTTAACATAGCGGGAGTGAAACCACTGGGGAAGGGGAGTTATAGAGGGTGGTATGTTTTACATATTATGAAAATGAAATGGTGCTCAAACTATTTTTTTAAAATAAGAAATTTCGCAAACTATTGGTGATATATACATTCTAGATACATTTTTGTATCCATTGAGCCTGCTTAGTAGGGATCTAGAACATTTTAAACTGGATGGTTTTATGATTTTTATTCATCATCTAACCATGTAGTTGAATACCTTAGTACTTTATTATCATATTTTAATTACTTCTGTATGTGTTTACATCATACATACTGTTTAAATAGCATAGTAATTTTAAAAGCGTTTTAGTTTGCATGCATTTCTGGCCCCACTGATTTAATAATTGTTTAAATTGATATTTGTTTATCTATTTTTTTTTAAAGTGGCACTATCATCAAAATATCATTGCTTCTGTCCGTTCCCTGCCGGGATTGGCGAGTGGCGTTCCTTGGTACCTTAAAGGGATAGTAATACTTAAAATGTAAAAAAAAATATGTTGTAGGGTTTATCCCCCTGAGTAAAACAAAAGTATTCCCACTGCTGAAAGGTGTTTCATTCAAAAGTTATTAATTTTCAAAGTTGAATTTTTTAGGTGCAATATCACAGTGGCCTGAAATTGTACGGTGGCGCTGTTGCTACACCATCCTATGTAGATTTATGGTCCCGGGACCAGAGCTGTCCATAAGAACGTGTAGCAACAGCGCCACTGTACAATTTCAGGCCACTGTGATATTGCACCTAAAAAATTCAACTTTGAAAATTAATATCTTTTGAATGAAACACCTTTCAGCAGTGGGAGTACTCTTGTTTTACTCAGGGGGATAAACCCTACAACGTATATTTTTTACATTTTAAGTATTACTATCCCTTTAAGGTACAGGAAGTTACTGACGGTGCAGGTGCACAGAGCTTCTATTGTAAGCTCTGTGCAGCTGATGGCTGCCACAGAAGTTTTTTCTTGAATAACGCGGGACTTATTCATCCTAATAGAAGTATGCTTTTGCCTATCGCTATGTTAGAAAGTGTGTGGGGGGCAATGTTATTTTTATGATAGTGCCACTTTAATGTAAAATGCTGAAATCATACCATCCCTTTCATATCTTAATTTTGAGATATATGATCTGTTTTATAAATAGGTGTTGGACATGTCAGTCAGTTTTTCGGTATGAAACAAATCGGGCATTATTTGAGATTAATTTGGAAGGGAATCTTTACCTAATGGATTAAATGGCTATTACCTTGGCTTACTTTCATCCAGGGTGGGTTTGATTTAAATCAAGGCGATTTAAATCACTAGTCAGTCAGACTCAATTTAAATCATGATTTTTAAATGCAAAAACTCATTCTTGCTGGTAGTTAAAACCATCAATATTTGCAACCGGGTGAAGAAGTCATATTTAGAATATAACCTGTCAGATTATTAAAACAGCAATATCAGAACTGATTTTAGTTTAATAGATTAATCACTCATATTTGGAACATATAATAAAATATAACATAAAATATAATTGCATGACTATACAGCCTTTGGTACATAACTAAGCTGTATTTCATGCTGAAATAGATTTTTTTTTTTCTTTTTTTTTCTTAATCATTGATTGTTATCCACCCTGCTTTCATCTTGCATTCTTTTTTTTTTTTTCTTCCTTGTCTTGTAGGTTTCCTCTCTTTACTGCTGTCTATCAGATCTGCTATGAAGGCAAGCCGGTAGAAGGGGTTATATCCTGCCTACAGAGCCACCCTGAACACATGTAAATTAACGAGAACTGATCTGTAGACACTTCCTATGTTTTTTGGTTGATGCAAAACTGAAAGAAGTCTTCGCCAACACACAAACCTACACATACAGTCTATCTCACTCCACTGCTAGTCTTGAACAGGGTAGAGTCTGACACCTGAATCATGTTTGTTTCACAGATCATGCAGAATCTTGTGGCACTTCTTAGGTTAATGGAGACAGGTCCTTTTTCCCAAAAAAGGAGTAATTCTTAAACAAACCAACTGCACCACAGAGAACAAATAAAACTTACCATTAATGTAAATGCGGTTTTTAACCCTTTGAATGCTAGAGAAGTCTCCAATGCATTAAAACACAGCACATTAGAGTCCTCTACCTTTCAAGCGGGTAAAATAAGGAATGAAATGGGTGAGCATTTGACGGATAATTATATCTCCACCGTGATGTAGTTGGTTTGCTCCAGAATTGAGTAAAGTCCATAGCAAATCCACTTTCTTAGGGGACCAATGAAAATTCCCCAGATTCCTATGATTTAAAGGGGAACTATCATCTGAAATAAGGCCCCCCCTATAATTAACCATCTAGCGATGAGATTACCTATAGTAATGTTATCCAGAATAATTACCTCGTTACTCAGAAATCCTACTTGTGCCTAGATTGACAGCCAGACAACAGTGCAGACATCTTTCCTTACAGATATCTGCATCCATGTGCTGTCTGTCCCAATCTCCTCTAGTAAGCGTTCCATGACACGTTTAGGTACCAAACAGGACTGAATTTGCAGGCACGTGGATGCCTCTAAAACTATGTTGCCTGGTCGTCCGTCTCGGTACAAGTAGGATTTCTGATTAACGAGGTAATTTTTCTGGATAACAGTACTACTGGTAAGCTTATCGCTAGATGGCTAATTATTTTTTTTGGGGGGGCAACTTTTTTTGGGGTGATAGTTCTCCTTTAAATTGTTCTTCTAACCCCTTGAATGGCAGAGGCGTCTCCAACATATTGCTTTGCAATGTGTTGCAGTTTCCTATCATTCAATGGTTAAAGCCTAATCGCAATCATTGGGAATGTGCATTTCTCTCCAGTGGTAAAGTTGGCTTGCTGCAAAATTGCAGCTCTGGCTTATTGAATATAACCCTTAAAATGGCACTCAAAAGATTAACCCTTTGAGTGCCAGAGGGGTACACAACATATTGCAAAGCGATATTGCATACCCCTCTGGCACTCAAAGGGTTAAGACCATAAATGACATTTCAAATGCAATAAATACAAAACGTTTAAACCCTTTGAGTGAAATAGAATTATCTGTCCTTACAGGGTTAACTTTTTAGATCTGATTAACCTTTTGAGCGCCAGGGGGGTAGGGGAAAAAAAGTAAATATGTATTCTGTGTGTTGCTTCTACCCTTTCATTGGCTGAGAAGCTATGCACATGTGACTATATGATGAAAATGTGTTCTAGGCTGCTGCCAATGAGAGGTTTAACCCTTTGTGTGTCACAGGGGTATGCCTGGCACACAAAGGGTTAATAATAATAATAATAATAATGTAAGAGAAACTTATAGATCTAACATATCGATATATTTTGATTTTATTAAGTATTTTTATTCCTATGCTTTAAATATTGTCCGTGTTGTGCACTGCTTTTTTAATCTGTTATAGCATTATTCTAATCCTAGTTATATAGGTAGAACATTGTTTCTCAGCCTGTGACACTAGTAACCCTGATACTTGGGACCTATGCAGGGGGTAATTCCCAAAGTGTAAGTCTATCTTCTTTACCTATAAACTTTAAGCCACTACTCAGGGGCGAGTCTGGGGGTGAATGAAAGTCTGTGTGAATACACAAACAATTTAATTAATCGTGAAACTGACATTTTCATATTCCACCCCTTAAACTAGGTCTTCTTGAGTTTCATTTAAACATATGGAGGGAGATAATATAATCAATGAAAAATAAATGTTAAAATAAAAACAACAAGGTCTTTGAATGGGTATATGGTGGGGTGAATGCTCTTTCATCACAGATTGCTGCCATATCTGTTTTGGTCTTTTCTCGCATGTAAGAAGATTTTCATTCATTTTAATTGTTAAAGGGGATATATCACCCCTATACAAGTTGCTCTTAAATGTTAGTTTATAGAGCGATTATTCTGAGTATTTAATTAATTTCATATTTTAAAACTCTGGGCAAGATAGAAGGAATAAGTATTGCACTGACCCTACTTCCAGAAAGACCACAGTTACCTGCTCTGTAACCACAGTCCGTCATGCTGCCTCCGCTCCCCTCACTCTATCCAGCCTCCTCCGATGCCAGAGGCTTTCTGCCTGTAAGCTGGAGCGATCTCATTGGCAGAGATTGATATCTAGCCAATGAGACAGCTCCAGCTTACAGACAGAAGCCACCGTCATTGGAAGAGACTGGATAGCGGGAGGGGAGTGACAGATTGTGGTACAGAGCAGATAACCGCAGTCTATCCAGAAGTAGGGTCAGTGCAATATTTATTCCTTCTATTTTGACCAAATAGTGTTTTAAAATAAGAAATTAATGAAATACTCAAAATAAACGCTATATAAACTAACATTTATGAACAACTTGTATAGGGATGATAGATCCCCTTTAAAGTAAAAGAACTTGAGTATTGGGGTATTTATGAAAATCTGTACAAATGCAGGGTTAATTTTTACAGAAAAGGTTGAGAAACCCTGATCTAGAGGATATTATGAACTGGATTTATATTGCAAAACTAGTGCTCTATTTAACTCCAAATTACGTTATATAATGATAACAGGAAATTGTGAGAGAAAATCCTATTATTAAATGTATCTGCTACAACAGATTCAAGCACCATTTTTATGTTACATGTATTTTAAACATATACTGTATTTTGAAGTAATTTTAGTCTTGGTGTGTTTTACATATTGCATTATCTATGTTACAGTGCTCTCTGGGTTATTGACCACCCTCTTTCTACATTATTATAAGTGAAGCCTATGAAAGTGTAAATACTGGCAAGTTGGCAGGATGTGTTGTGTATGGTCCAAACTCTTTCTCAGGGTCAATTAAAAGACATGAATGACAATATCGGCTTGTGTTTGAGTGTTTCCTGTTTACTAAAGTTATTTATTGTATATTGCTTGTTTTTTTTTTTTTTTTTAATTGATATTCTGTACCGTTCAGCAATTTATCTTAACCTTTAACCCTTTGAGTGCCAGAGGGGTACGCAACGCATTGCTTTGAAGTGTTAATTAAAGTGTTAATTACATGGACCTGGCCAACCACCTAGTATTTAATTGTCTGTGCATCTGATTAGTTCTGTTGCCTTCTTCTTGCAGTTGTTAAGAAATATGACTTCACAATATAAATATGTTTTGAATCACTTTATAACCAAAAGGAGCAGTAGAGGTATACACAGAACTTACTGGGCCCTGGGCTGAAATCTATGGCTGAATCTCCAAGTGGTTTGGACTCTGTGTCTGTCATCTGTCAGTCTTCTTCTGACTCAGAAAGACAGAGAGGGAAAAACTAGAGTAAGTAACTAAAGTAAGAATGCTTTAAAAACTAGACCAGTTAATAGTTTATATTTATCAGTTAACAAAATGCATAGTGAGTGAACAGAAGAAAACCTCTAAGTCAAATCAATATTTGGTGTGATCACCCTTGTACCTTCTAGGTACACTTGCACAAAGTCAGGGATTTTGAAGGCATATAGTCAGGTGTATTATTTAACAATTATACCATAGATTGTCCGTTTAATATGCAGGTTGAAACACAATTATTAACTGAAACAGAAACAGCTGTGTAGGAGGAATAAAATTAGGTGAGTAACAGCCAAACTCGGCTAACATGGTGAGGTTGCTGAAGATAGTTTCATGTCAAAAGTCATACACCATGGCAAGACTGAGCACAGCAACAAAACACAAGATAGTTCTATTACACCAGCAAGGTCTCTCCCTGGCAGAAATTTACACGCAGACAGAGGTTTCCAGATATGCTGTCCACGCTCTTTTGAAGCAAAAAGAAACGTGAACGTTGAGGACCGTAGATGCAGTGGTCGGCAGATGAAAGACACATCATGCTTACTTCCCATTGCAATCGGAATATGTCCAGCCGTGCCATCAGCTCAGAATTGGCAGAAAACAGTGGGATCCTGGTACACCCATCTACTGTCCAAGAAGTCTGGTCAAAAGTGGTCTTCATGGAAGCCATACCTCCAACATGGAAACAAGGCCATCAACTCAACTATGCATGAAAACACAGGAACTGGTGTTCAGAAAAATGGCAGCATGTGCTCTGGACTGATGAGTCAAAATTTGAAATATCTGGCTGTAGCAGAAGGCAGTTTGTTCCCTCAAGGGCTGGAGAAGCAGTACAAGAATGAGTGTCTACAGTCAACAGTGAAGCATGTTGGAGGTTCCTTGCAAGTTTGGGCTGCAGCCAACATAATTAAGAACTATCTGCAATGTACAGAAGAACAAGGAGTCCTGGAAGTGATGCTATGTCCCCCAAAGAGCCATGATCTCAACATCATCGAGTCAGTCTGGGATTACATGAAGAGAAAGAAGCAAGTTGGGCTGCCAAATCCATAGAAGAACTGTGGTTAGTTCTCCAAGATGTTTGGAACAACCTACCTGCCAAGTTCCTTAACCCCTTAAGGACCATTGATGTGCCAAGACCGTCACGGCGGTCCGGCACTTAAGGACCAGTGACGGTCCTGGCACAACATGGAGTTCAGGGCTCCTGGCGCAGCTGCACGCTGCTCCGGAAGCCCTGAACCAGAATTTAAAAAAAAAAAAAGCCCAGTGGTCCTCAAGTGCCGGCCGCGTGTGAGCGCGCTGGTCTTTAAGGGGTTAACAAACTGTGTGCAAGTGTACCTAGAAGAATTGATGCTGTTTTGAAGGCAAAGGGTGTTCATACCAAATATTGATTTGATTTAGATTTCTCTTCTGTTCACTCACTATGCATTTTGTTAATTGATTAAAATAAACTAACATGGCTATTTTTGAAAGCATTCCTACTTTACAGTGCTTTTTTCACACCTGCCTAAGTTTTGCATTGTGGGCGAACTTTGAGCTTTAGATTGGTCTCCATAGAAAACAGTTGTAACATTACCATGCCACCATAACACCTTAGCTGTAATAACTTTTGAATGAGGCATCTCCCAGCAGCTGGAGAGTCGCCTTGTCTTAGTCAGCAGCAAAGTCCTACCAAATAGTTTTCATAATAAAACATCTTCAACATCGTTATACAAAAGCTAATGTATATCTCTGAGAGTAACCAACTTTTCTTAATTTCTTATGGTATATATTCTGACTGAGCTTTGCAATGCATTGTAGACAAAGCAAACAAAAAATTCTTATGGGGCAAGATATTGTAAGATCATAAAAGGCTCTTCCGAAGAGGTAATCTTGCACATTTGGCAGTAAACCATCTTGTCACTAAAACCTTGCATTAGTTACACCACAAATGAGCTCAAATTACTCCATTTTATTCCATCTGAATTGTCTTATAGAACTATTAAAATATTTTAATGAGGTTGTTTGCTATTCTTGTGGGCATGTAATATAATGGTGTCATACTAAGGTTTCCTGGTCTACACTGAGGTCTGAAACATTTCAGATGGTGTCCAAATAAAGGAAAACAATCTCTCTTCTGTGAGGTTGGCAAAATCGAAATGTCATTGCAAAGAAACTGGGTGTGGGGGGTAAAGCTGGAGGAAGAGAGTCACTGCCTCAGAGGCCCTGCCTTTTTTAATTGCTCTGCCCTCTGGAGGAGTGGAGCTTACTTTGTTCCATATGGAGTATGAGTAAAGGATTTAAATGTCACTAAAAAACAATTTTTTCTTGATATTAAGAAACCTTTGATTTACACTCATCAGTTCAAGGCACAGAATACTGATGCCTCTGATATCCCCCACCATATATTTATTTACAGTGTTTAAATACTGTATCATCTCCTTTGCACATAGAGGGAGATATCAGTTGGCTACTGATCAGGCTGTGCAGTGCTGAGGATTTCCTTGCTCTGCTTTTGTGACAAATTGATTATAAGGTGGCAATCATAGTATGGCTATAAAACACAGTTATAATTTTATTGTCTAAGCAAGAGCTATATAATTTTTTTATCAGAGCATGATCAATCATTCATTCTAAACCTTGGGGAGGTATAATTTCTACATCAGGTAAGTGTTTGAAATGAACACCAATGCTGACCAAACCGCAGTTTGGAAGGTCAGATGGTTTTATTCTGTATAGGTATGCATACTTGCTATTCATTGCTATATAAAGTGTTTTATTTAATTCTTTCATTGTCATTTATTTGAAGACATTGTAAAATATTGTACTACCAAGATATTTTCTTTGCCGTCCAATTGGATCCCAGGACCCATGGGATAAAGTTCTGTCCTACTGGAGGACAGGGAATTTCAAAAATGGTAAGCCCTCTGAGACGGAGACTACCCTCTTCCCTCCATTTTACCTATGCCTACTCTCAATTTCAAGTGACCCGCCTCAAGAAAGGACAGTTGAGCACTGTTCTCATATTTACATTTATTTTTACTGTTAGTAATATGGGGCTATATAATCCGACATTAGGCAGGCTCCCACTCTCTGGCATACTTGGTCATGGATTGTCTCCTTTACAGGTGCATTTTAGCATCTTTGCTTGTGGAGACTGACTTGTTCTCTAAGTTCTTACCTCAGTGTTGAGCTCTGAAGCTCTGCACGTTATACAATAGTAGACTGAAGCTGGGTGAGTTAACCTTTTGAGTGACATGGTCCTATGCTTATGTCCATAGCTGGGAACCTGCCGGATTTCATCCGGAGACTCTGGATTTAGAGCAGTGTCTCCGGGCCTCCGGGTGAAACCTTAAATTCTCCGGGCATATACAGTATGTGCGCATTTGCTGCTCCTGCCTGCGCACATTTCATAATTTACATCAATTTCGTCAGAGCCCTGCTCTGGCATCGCGGTCCGCGGACAACTTGGGACCTGTGTCATGTGATCATGACGCTGCATGCCTGGTGTCAGGACAAGAGGAGAGCGAAGAAGCAGCGGGAGCGGAGAACCTGTACTGGCCTGGTCACCAGTGGTGTTAGTAAATTCTTTTTACTTCATTCTTTCACTGTGATGTGATAGATGGGAGTGAAGTTAAATGCTACTTTAACCCTTTGAGTGGCACTCAAAGGGTTAAACATTGTACTTTTTCTTTTTTTTTTTAATCTCCGGGTGACCTATTACTGAAAGTTCCCAGGTATGCTTATGTCCCTATTACGTGATATTTCTTCCTATATTGCACTGTATTTTTTTTTTTTTACTCAATGTGTGTATCAAAGATCTCTGTATTCACTGTAAGCATCCTTAAAGGGGAACTATCACCATTATACATGTTTTAGCTTATTTTTATTTTAAGCGATAAGATTAAATCGTTTGTTATTTTTGTTTAGAAAATGCATGCTGTGGTGAATCTACATTGCTTGGGGAGGGAACAGAAGAAGATTGACAGGCTGAGGTTCAGAGCCATAACAGCAGTCTGTCCGGAAGGAAGGCATAGGCTCGTTTTTAACAGTGTAGATTCCTCCACAGCATGCATTTTTTTAAAGAAAAATAACAAATGATTTAAGCTTTTCGCTAGATAAGGATTAAAATAAGCTAAACTTGTATAGAGGTGATAGTTCCCCTTTAAAACTTTCTGTTCTCTTTCTACCTATTTCTGGGACTTTTCTCTTTGTTTGTGAGTAGATGTCTTCCTTCACTTTTTTTCTACCATTTTGCTTTATTCTTATTCAGTACGGACCCCTTGGAGGTAACGTACGTGGTTAGCCTGGCTACGGGGATCTTCAGACGAAAGGCACCCAGTGGAAGGGTCTGTTGACGTTAAATACTGCCTACAGCCCCTCCCACAAATACAGGCCCAGCCTTATACTTGTGCTCAGGGCTGATGGATGAATTGGAAAGTATCAGTGCTTACCGGGAATACAAACCCCCTGAAGGTAATGTACTTGGTTAGCCTGGCTAGAGGACAAAAGGAAAACTACAAGCAGATTTTTTTTAATAATAATTTGCTTTTATTTCATGATTTAATTAGTGAGAGTCTGAGCTTGGTTTATTTCAACTACTGGATTGTGACGGTGCCTAGTAAAACCGTTTCACCTCCATCTCCCCAGCCTCTGAATAATATGAGGTGGAACTTTATTTTTGGAGTTTGAGGAGGCGACCTGATATGAAAAGAGTGACCAGGGTATAAATCTGGGTTTTTTCCATGACGAGTTAGTAATAATATTATGTATTTCACAAAATATGAAGTTGTAAGGGGACCATTATGAAGAGGTAACAAAGGGCTGTCTGCTGAGTTGGCCGATATTAAAGCCTCTAATTTTTTTAAGTGCCCTGATGGGGCACCACTTATTGAAGAAAGGGTAAAAAGGAATTACTGCCCCTTTTCCAAATTGATCTGTTTTAGACCGAGGAAGGGGAAGAGTAAAGTGATTAGCATGAAATGCAATACAAATGGCTGCAGCTATGATTGTACTAAGATATTGAGCAAAGGGATTATTGACTAAGAGGTCTAATAGTTGGCGCATTAGAGAACCTGTAATAGGGAGGCGGGGGCGGGTATGATTTTGTGTTAATTTGTACAGGCCTTTGAAAAATACCTTGAAATGGTAATTTGCAAACAAAGAGGGTTTGTGTGACTGAGCATGGCTAAATGATGCTGAATTCCTGCTAAATATGATTATATTTGGTTGGAGATAAATAAAGAGTGGTATGGCAGTAAGCTGCAAATGCCAAGATGGTATTTGATGAGAATGGTGTTAGTAGCTTAGTAAGGGATATTAATTTGTTAAAAGTGTGCCAGGCAGTGGTGTAAGATCTTGTTGTATTAGGTGCTAAAGCTGCGAGCATTATAACATTGGCTTGATTACTGAAGATGTTCAGTGCATCATTAGATCCTTTGTATCTGGTGGATGGACTGGCTGCTTGCTGGCGTCTCGTCGACACTGGAAATTAAAATGTGACGACATAAGCTGCGGAATTGTTTGAATGGGGATGAGAGAACTGTGAATTTGAAATTTGTGATATAGTGAGAACCACGTGAGTTTCCGAAGTAACACCATAGTAATTAAATTAAATCCTAACCATTTGTCGCCCCATACTGCTGCTTCTGCAACAATGAGATAGATTTCAAGCAATTGTGGGTTGAACAGGAAATGTGGAATTGAATTGGTCTCTTGAGGCTAAGGCTCTGCTAACCATTCGTCACCCCAAAAAGGCCGCAAATCCATGGGCTGAGGAGGTGACTGAGTAAATTGTAGCGGATGAAGGGGTAATAACTGGTGGAAACATAGATCAACCATTTCAGTGTGTTAAGAAGTTATCCCACATACACAGTTCCGCTTCTGCAGACAGATCTATGGGGCAACTTCTTGCAGACTAGCATTGAGGCAGAATAGTGAATAAGTGGGAAATAAAGGACCTACCGTGCGGAATTATATGCATGGTGTAACTTAGGTGGCCTATGAGAGACTGAACATCTGACAGAGAGGTATACTCTTTTACAAAGAAATCATGTGCAAGTTGTTGGGTTCTAGCCAATTTCACTGACGGCAGGCTGGCTGAGTCCAGCATAATCCCTAAGAATTACACTGTCTTGGCTGGCTCTATAGTTTTATGATTGGATAATGGAATATTCAATTGTCTAAATTAATCTATTAGTTTGTTAAGACTGGAAAGGTTGTGTGAGGCTGGTTCTAGCAAAAGGAAATCACCCAGGTAATGGATGACTGAATGACACCTACAATGATTAAGCGATAACCAGCATAGAATATCAGCAAATTTATCAAAAATCTTGGGGCTATTTTTTGATACGAATATTAATTTTGTTGTGAAATAATACTGACTTGCCCACTGAGTACCCTGAATGTGCCATAATGAGGGGTGAACCAGAAGTACTTTTAAAGGGGTCTTTGATATCTGTTTTTGATAGCCAACACCCTGGACTTCCTTGGTGTGCGAGGGAAATTGCATTGTCTGTGGAAGAGTATTGTAATGAATATTCTTCTGATGGAATTAAAGAATTTATACTCTGTATTGCTGAGGAATGAGGGGCTGAAAAATCAATAATCTTTGTTTTGTTAAGTATTTGTGAGGGGCTAGTCCGAGTTGATTTATTCTCCAAGTAGGAAAAGGGGAGGGGGGGGGACAATCATTCGGCAAGGAGGGCAGATACTTTCTGGGGATTTTTTGAGGCTGAGAGTAGATTGGGGCAGTTAACAGGTGTTGCTGGGGAGGCTACAATACCTGTATGAAAGCCTTCTGTAAAACCATTGATAATGAAGTTTACTAGATATTTATCTGGGTGAGAATCTAACAAAGACTTTAGCACTTCAATAAAGATTGAACTTGAACCTTTATTTGAATTAGAAACTCTGGGTCAAATGGTTCTTGAGTCTGCGTAACGGCAGAGTATGTATATCTGTAGCATTCTGCAACTGCTAAAAAAAGCATCCCGTTCTATTAAAATTATTGCATATTGGGGTCAAACCGAGGTAGTGAATAACCCTCCCTAATTTGTCCCTAGTCTAGGGAGGCGGGGGGTGGTGGCATTGAGCCTTGAGAGTTAGAAGGATTGGCTGGAATGACTAAGTTCTGAGATGCAGCGGCAGCTGGGCAGAGATTTGGTGAATGGTAGGCAGTCTGGCAGGTGTTACAGATAGGAGCCCTAATGCCAGCAAAATGCAGGCAGAATAGCTCACTGTCCAGAAAGCCCCAATCTGGCTGCTGCTTTGGCCGAGAAGGAATGGTGGTAATTGTAACGGAAGCTACGAAGGGACAGTGTCGCCTTCCACCATCGTTCCCGGGTCTCTCCTGCTCGACTCCGGACTGGCGCCATTGGATGCACCGGTTGAAGTACGGACGGTCACTGAAACAGTTGCAAGATCGCTGGAAGCAGGGAAGCATGGGCAGTAGAGAGTGAGGCCTCTACTCCCGGTCAAAGGATCACTGGAAGATGTCGCAGGAACACAAGGGTGAGAAGATGGAGTCCACGTCACCGCCTGACAGCATACGAAGTCTGGTCGCAGGAAGCTGGCAACAGGTGGTCGATGATTCAGGATACTTGGTGCAGATGGGTATAAGAGTGGACACTTTTCACACTAACCCATTGTTTGGAGACCCTGATTTGTAACATACCGAAGAGTCAATTCCATAGATTGAGACAGAATTGTACAAAAGACTCTGACTACCAAAGGTTATCTAAGGATCTTAAAAATAAGTTTGTAACAAAAGGATATCCAGAAAATCTGGACAAAACTTACCTGGAATGCAAAAATAAGAAGAGGGAGGAAATCCTGTACTCTAAAAGAGAGGAAAATAATGAGAAGAATCTTAAATATATACAACCAAAATTTATAATAAAATATAGTACAGATAATTAATATCAAAAATGTTTTAATGACTCAGACATGATTACATTTCAGATGCAAAAGGGTTTGATCAACAAAGACTTGAGGGCTTGAACGAATTACCACACGGCAGGGGGTCTGACTGCAGTTCATAATGGCTTAATTAACACACAGCAGGAGGTCTTGCTACAGTGCATATAGTCACTGGCTTGAGGGACTGCAATACACATTGGAATAATTAACCCCTCACTGCCTATTCCCTTGGAAGCAAGCCACCAGTCTAACACAGGGCAGTTTTGTGTAATAAAGTCAATTTCCCCATTCACATAAAGTGTATCCAAAGTCTTCTAAGTGCACAACCAGGGCAAAATGTCCACAGTCTTTGGCTAAACAACTTATGGCCAGACAAGGGCTCAAGTAACGGGTAGGATCCGTTACAGTAATCATAAAAGGATGTGCCACCGTACCTATAAGCCAGATCTGCTACCAGGTAGAGAAAGGTACCTAGCTTCTGCCATCTCTGGGGGAAGGCCGAGCACAAGATGTCACGAAAGTTGCTGAAAGCGAGGACGAACTATGTAATTGACAATCTTTTGCATTCAGTGTTACGGAGATGTCCATGCAGCTGACAGTCATGAGCTCGGCCAAATCCTGTGACGTAATGAGGAGGGAGAAAAGATTGACGTCTTTCCCTTCTATGTCTCTCCAAAGATGGGAAGGGAACACGTGGGCAGGATTAATACGGGGAGACTGCAGTATGGCGGTACCTGGCTGAGGCATAGTAGCTGAGGTAGAGGAGGCTGAAGTGCCTACTGTAGAAGTATTTTCCAGCACTGATAGTCTTGCCTGGATGTCTGCCAAAGCTGAACCCATGTTAGTATATGAGCGAGTTCACCTGAAACTGGTGAGGGAGAGGCTGGGGGGATGGGATTAAGGAGAGTACATGGCTACTGGAAACAAAAGGCAAAATAATTCTGCCTTTCTTGCAGATGCCAAAAAGAGAATGTGGCACCTTCTTAATTCCATCATCAATTTTGCCAATCCATTCTGTGAGGGATGGGCCGGGTGTTCTTCGTGTCTCTGGTTCTTTGATAGGCGTGTTCAAGGGGCTTGCCGAACATTCGCCTTTTTGATTCTCCATAGTTGGCTAAGAGAAAATTAGGGAGCATTTGCCACCTATGGAGCTGTCTGAGCTGCTCACTTGTTATTGCTTAGATTCTGGTAAGAGGAAGGACACCACTCTGGGAGTGCAGGTAAGTAATTATAACAGTTCAGATAGATAGTGATATAACCGGCTGAAGCGCTGACTGCCCAAAAACAGAAGAGGGTGAATTAAAATACATTCTCCTGGATGGTAAAGGGGCGCTCGTATCAAATAATCCTTTGAGGAAAGTCTTCCCAGGCTGCTGCTATCCTTTTAGTCCAAATTGGACTACAAATAATGGTAAAAACAAGAAAAAAGGAGAGCGCCTGTTTGGTCTCAAAAAGTATTACACACTTTATTGTGGAGTGAACACTATCAAATAAACAATATTCTTATACACATTTATTTAATAAAATACAAATCATATACATACTATAGAAATTACAAATATATTATGGTACCATAATTCTCTAAAATCAGTAATTAAGGGAAATAATGCTATTCTCTTATAGTTGGAGACACTATCATAATAAAAGTTCCAGTAACGTTCTGTGTATTGATCAAAGTCCAATACACATGATCTGTAATATTATTTTGTAGGAGATCCTACAATGTTGCAGTGTTTCAATGTTTTAATCTTTCAGAAGGCAAATTAGTCAAGCTAATTGAAACAGTGATAGCACAAAGCACCAGTGTTGCACTATTAGTGTTCACACAGTCGATCAATATATATATGTGTGTATCCTTCAAGCTACAGTCTTCCAGTTCACTGGAGAATGATTAATATTAAGGAGCCAACTCGGCACTAAAACGGTATATTTCTCTTAACAATAAATCCCCCATCTTCAATTCCCAACTGCGGGCAGAGTGCTTTACCTGGGGTATATGATTCCGCCTCCAGGTCAAATACCGTTCTTTACTCCCAGTCTTAACTGCCGGTCTTTCCAGACACTTTGCTGTGGGCCGTCTGTGTTGTCAGGATTAGCACTGTGTGTTGCTTCCTCTCCCTTCTATATGGCTTTTGCTTTGCGGGCAGAGTTCACTCGGTGCTGTGCTTACAGCAAATTGGGGTCTCCCATCTCCAAACAATGGGTTAGTGTGAAAAATAGCTATAATTCAACGTGCAGTAACTCTGTTCTCCAACGTGTTTCGTACTTGTGACCGAGAAAGTACGGTCACAAGTACTAAACGTGTTGGAGAGCAGTGTTACTGCACTTTGAATTATAGCTATTTTTCACACTAACCCATTGTTTGGAGACCCTGATTTGTAACATACCGAAGAGTCAATTCCATAGATTGAGACAGAATTGTACAAAAGACTCTGACTACCAAAGGTTATCTAAGGATCTTAAAAATAAGTTTGTAACAAAAGGATATCCAGAAAATCTGGACAAAACTTACCTGGAATGCAAAAATAAGAAGAGGGAGGAAATCCTGTACTCTAAAAGAGAGGAAAATAATGAGAAGAATCTTAAATATATACAACCAAAATTTATAATAAAATATAGTACAGATAATTAATATCAAAAATGTTTTAAAAAAACACTGGCTGATACTTTTGCAAGAACCCATGTTAAAAAATCAAATAGGTAATGTTCCAAATATAGTATTTACCAAAAATAAAAATCTAAAAAATATACTAACAAAAAATAAGCCACTAAGAAATCAAATAAATACCTTTGGTATTAAAGGGATAGTAATCTTTCATAATAAAAACAGCTCTAATTAATCATGATAGTATTTGGACTTTGGAGAGTTGATGTTCAAGAGTAATTCAATGACAAAGTAACCCCCTCCCGCCCCTTTTGCTGAACACTGCTCAGCCAGATCAGAAGGGAGGTGCCCATGTAGACTGCAGAGAGGGACAATCTTCAATTAAGATACGGGAAAAACCTGAAAAACTTGTCAAGGGGGACAGGGCTTTCATTGTTCTCATAGGAAGAATATTGTCCCCTTCTGCTATCTGTCTGGTCTATAGACTGCATTCCACATCTGAGAAGAGATGGCTTACACTAGGTAAAAGGGGCGGGAGGGGAAACTTTGCTTGTGAATATCTCTCAAACCATAAAGGTTTGAGAAATAAGACTTATATTGTTCTTCATGTTTTTTAATGCATACAAAATAAATAAAGATAAAACGAAGTATTACTATCCCTTTAAGGGCAGTTTTAGATGTAATTTTAGGTGTATTACTTGTGGATTTCTATCAGAAAGAAAAGAATTTAAAGATAATAAAAATAATGTATATCAGTTTAAACAATATATAAATTACAACACAAAATTTGTTCTATACAGTATAAAATACCCCTGTAATAAAATATATGTGGGAAGAACTAAGAGGAAACTAAAAGAAAGGTTCCTTGAACATAGAATATGTTGTCCACTGATAAAAAGTATCCCTTAAGCCATCATTTCTCTAAATGCCACAATAATAATAATATCAAAGGAACTAAATCAATAACCCTAGAACATATACCTAATAATCTTGCACATGGTGATAGGTTTAGAATGTTAAGTCAAAAAGAAACTTTCTGGATCTATAAATTGGAAGCATAACAACCAGAGGGTTTAATTGAAAAAATAGATACAATTACCTTTATATAGTCTAATATAAATTAGGGCAGTTATATTCCCTTATATTATTAAATATTAGAAGATTTTTTTTTACCAAATATAAGAGATTATTAGTATTCTATATGAGGTCATTCTCTAATCAACATATTAATAAATAACATCCCTTTAAGTCCCTTTAATGATTCAAAAGCATTATGAATAGGATCTATGTAGCTTAGTCCAAATGTATGGATAAAGGTCTCTATGAAATCATTTGGAATAATTATGTGCGACTTTATTTAGATTTATGGGTGGGAGTGAACGCTGTGCCCCCATTTTATAATGCAAATAGATTTCTTTCACATATATTCACATATTTTATTTATTATTTATATTTATGATTTTATGTTTATTTTATTAAACATATACAGTATTGCAATATTATTGACATTATAGTTATATCTATATGGATGATTTTATGAAGAGCTCTCTTGAAACTGAATAAGTATCATAAGGGTTAATATGGAGATTAAGATATCATCTCATTAACCCCTCAAGGACTACATGACGTACTATGACCGTCATGGTCCTTATACCCTGAAGGACCGATGACTGTCATAGTATGTCACATACTTTTTACGCTGTAACTAAAAATCGGGCCTAAAATTGACCGCTCCAAGGCCCCGAAGCGGCTTGCCGATAAACGCAACAGGTCACGTGTACCAGCGTGTCGGCGAGGATCAAAGCGGTCCTTATAGGATGGAAACATCCCAGGACTGCTGGTCCTTAAGGGGTTAAGATGTGCTTTCACTCAGTTTAACATAGTGATAGGATGGTTTGAATGTAAAAGTATCAGAATGTCACATTTTTATTCTCTGAAGAAGTGCAGTTTTATAGCACGAAACAGGTTAGAATCCAAGTCCCACCTTGTACCCTGAACTACTGAGACAGTGGTCTGCTGAAACAGTAAACTCTGAAGAAGTCCTAAATCAGAGTTTAAAAGGATAGTATTGCTTGCAAATAATTTTATTTTATATTGTAGAGCTTAAAAAAAGCATTAAAAATGATATGTCTTATCTCACAAACATTTATGGTTTGGTAGATATTAGCAAGTAAAGTTTCCCCTGGAGTGACGTCACTGCTCAAGCCTTCAGATTTGGAATCCGATCTGCAGACCGGCCGCGGCGCTTCAGCAGTGCCGAGATCACGATCTTTAAAAAGAATTCCTTCATTGGAATGCTCTACAAAGTGTGCTTGCAAGCCAGGCACACTTTGTAGACCGTTCCAATGAAGTAGTTACAAATATGTCCACTAGATGGCAGACTTGCCTGAAACAGCCAGGAAAATGGATATTTACTTTTATTAATATTAACTTTACTTGCTAATATCTCCCAAACCATAAAGGTCTGGGAGATAAGACATATCATTTTTAATGTTTTTTTAAGGGCTACAATCTAAAGTAAAATTATTTTCAAGCAATACTATGTGTTTAATCATTAATGATATAAGGAGAGTAACACCGGAACTGTTGGAGAGTGAGGAGGAATAAGGAGGCACATCCAATATGGAGGATTACGGCTAATCCTCGCGGCTAATACTAAGCTGACGAGTCCGGAGTTGAGAAACCCTGCCCGCTTATTAACCCTTTCAGTGCCAGAGGCTCGGGCCATTTTCTGAACCCTGCAGGCCAGACACTTTTTCAACATTTTTGCTATCCTTCCGTTTAGGCTTGATTTCCTCTGGGGATTTTTAGTTAAATATGGAAAACTATATATTGTTTTTTTCAGAACGAATTGTGCTTTCTCGTGATACCTTACATGAAGAGAATTTTACATCGTGCAAAAAGCTATGATGTCATAATGACAAAAAAAAGTGAAAATTTACTCATTTTGCTAAAATCACATACTATGTATCAAAAACATTTACCTTGATTGAAAAAGTTTCAATTATTTGAAAAAGCCCAGAGTCCCCCGAGTAAAAAAATACCAAATTTGTATAGTTTTACCCAAGTCCAAGGCTAGCGTAGAGCCCTAATCACCAGCAGCGCAAAATGACATTTTCAACTTTATAAACTAAAATGCACATTCTAGGGTTTTTGTGGTAAAACTACCCTAAAACAGTGGAATAACTATATAAAACTATATATTTCTGAAAAGTAGACAACCTGCCGCATCTAATGAGGGGTAACTTGCCCCAAGCCTGTGGTACCCAAATGCTTCCAGAAGGTGGCACTATAGGAAAAAAATGGCATTTTCTTACATTTCTGCCCCTTCAACTGTACTGAAATCTGTGAAAACCATGAAATTTACAACTGTATTCATTAGCTAGTGCTCTTGGGAGAAAAATTACACCCCATTGGTTTGGGTTCACCTACCACAGGGGATGCTAGAAGTGCAAAAAGACACCTACTACAACCTCTAAATTTTCTAACATTTTCTCAAACATTACTTGTCTATACAAAAATGGTTATAACAACTAGAGAATTAAAGAAAGGCTACACAAACCATACCATTTTGGAAAGAAGACAACCTGCCGCATCTAATGAGGGGTGAATTGCCTTCTTACCCCAAGCCTGTTGTGCCCAAATGCTTCCAGAAGGTGGCACTATAGAAAAAAAATGGCATTTTCTTACATTTCTGCCACTTCAACAGTACTGAAATCTGGGAAAACCATGGAATTTACAACTATATTGATTAGCTAGTGCTCTTGGGAGAAAAATGACACCCCATTGGTATGGGTTCACCTACCACAGGGGATGCTAGAAGTGCAAAAAGACACCTACTACAACCTCTAAATTTTCTAACATTTTTTCAAACATTACTTGTCTATACAAAAATGGTTATAACAACTAGAGAAGTAAAGAAAGGCTACACAAACCATACCATTTTGGAAAGAAGACAACCTGCCGCATCTAATAAGGGGTGAATTGCCTTCTTACCCCAAGCCTGTTGTGCCCAAATGCTTCCAGAAGGTGGCACTATAGGAAAAAAATGGCATTTTCTTACATTTCTGCCCCTTCATCTGTATGGAAATCTGTGAAAACCATGGAATTTCCAACTGTATTCATTAGCTAGTGCTCTTAGGAGAAAAATGACACCTCATTGGAATGAGTTCCCCTACCTTAGTGGGCGCTACAAGTACCAAACTACACCTATTGCAACCACTAATTTTTCTAACATTTTCTCAAACATTACTTGTCTGTACAAAAATGGTTATAACAACTACAGAAGTGAAGAAAGGCTACACAAACCATACCATTTTGGAAAGAAGACAACCTGACGCATCTAATGAGGGGTGAATTGCCTTCTTACCCCAAGCCTGTTGTGCCCAAATGCTTCCAGAAGGTGGCACTATAGGAAAAAAATGGCATTTTCTTACATTTCTGCCCCTTCATCTGTATGGAAATCTGTGAAAACCATGGAATTTCCAACTGTATTCATTAGCTAGTGCTCTTAGGAGAAAAATGACACCTCATTGGTATGAGTTCCCCTACCTTAGTGGGCGCTACAAGTACCAAACTACACCTATTGCAGCCACTAATTTTTCTAACATTTTCTCAAACATTACTTGTCTGTAGAAAAATGGTTATAACAACTAGAGAAGTGAAGAAAGGCTACACAAACCATACCATTTTTGAAAGAAGACAACATGCTGCATCTAATGAGGGGTTAATTGCCTTCTTACCCCAAGCCTGTTGTGCCCAAATGCTTCCAGAAGGTGGCACTATAGGAAAAAAATGGCATTTTCTTACATTTCTGCCCCTTCATCTGTATGGAAATCTGTGAAAACCATGGAATTTCCAACTGTATTCATTAGCTAGTGCTCTTAGGAGAAAAATGACACCTCATTGGTATGAGTTCCCCTACCTTAGTGGGCGCTACAAGTAACAAACTACACCTATTGCAACCACTAATTTTTCTAACATTTTCTCAAACATTACTTGTCTGTACAAAAATGGTTATAACAACTAGAGAAGTGAAGAAAGGCTACACAAACCATACCATTTTGGAAAGAAGACAACCTGCCGCATCTAATGAGGGGTGAATTGCCTTCTTACCCCAAGCCTGTTGTGCCCAAATGCTTCCAGAAGGTGGCACTATAGGA
The DNA here is from genome assembly GCA_037306005.1 of Rhinophrynus dorsalis. Lineage (NCBI taxonomy): Eukaryota > Metazoa > Chordata > Amphibia > Anura > Rhinophrynidae > Rhinophrynus > Rhinophrynus dorsalis. The sequence goes on from CM074723.1 coordinate 359,944,818, forward strand.
AAAAAATGGCATTTTCTTACATTTCTGCCCCTTCATCTGTATGGAAATCTGTGAAAACCATGGAATTTCCAACTGTATTCATTAGCTAGTGCTCTTAGGAGAAAAATGACACCCCATTGGAATGAATCGACATACCTTAGGGGTGCCAGAAAAGCATAACTACACCTACCTGTTTGCTTCTTCGAAAATTGCTGCTTGTACTAAAATGTTCATAACTGTTAGAGACATGATGGAAAGGTATAAAAGGTATACCATTTTGGAAAGTAGACATTCTCCCGCATCAAATGAGGGGTCACTTGCCTTTCTACCCCTGGGCTGAAGTGCACAAATATTTCCAAAAGGTGGCGCTATGGGAATAAATACATGTTTTTTTTACATTTCCACCACTTCAAAGATACTAAAATCTTTGAAAACCATAACATTTCCTGCTGTATTCAGTACCTGCTACCAACATGAGAAAAATGGTAGCCCATTTGTGTGGCTTAACATACAATATGTGGGTGCTAGGAACACGTACGTAAACCTGACACTTTTGTTTCTTAAATTATCTGCTTGCACTAAAATGGTTATAACCATAATAGATATGCAGGAAAGGTAGAAAACAATGCCATTTTGGAAAGAAAACAACCTGACGCATCTAATGAGGGGTCACTTGCCTTCATACCCAAAGGCTGGCATGCACAAATGCTTCCAGGAGGTGGCGCTAATGAAAAAAAAAGGCATTTTCTTACATTTCTGCCCCTTCAAATGTATGGAGCTCTGTGAAAACCATGGAATTTTCAACTGCATTTGTTAGCTAAAGCTCTTAGGAGTCAAACGACACCCCATTGGTATGAGCTGAACTATCTTAGGGAGTGCTAGAAGTAGAAAACTACACCTACTACAAACTGATGTTTCTAACATTTTCTCAAACCTGACTTGCCTCTATGAAAATGGCTATAACACCTTCAGAAGTGAAGAAAAGGTAGATAAACTATACCATTTTGGAAAGAAGACAACATGCCGCATCTAATGAGGGGTCACTTGCCTTTTTACCCCTAAGTTAGTTGGCACAACTATTTCCAGAATGTGGTGCTACAGAAAACAAACAAACATTTCTTTTACACTTCAGTCACTTCAAAGATACTAAAATGGTTCAATGGCGTGGGATTTCCTAGGAGGACTTCTTGCCAGCCTAAGAAAAATGGTACCCCACTGCTGTGGGTTGACATACCAATTTACACTACAGGAGCGTAGCTACCAGTGAAACAGGAATGGGAAAGCAAACAGTGTATGTGTGATTTAATGGCTAACAAATGAAAGAAGCTAGGGCGTCAGCCAGTGTACTCGCGGACCTGTGACTACCAGTGTAACAGTGTGGGAGGGTGAGGGATTAGGCAGTGTGTGTGGGTATGAGCAGAGGAGGAAGGATGGTGGAGATGGTGGGGCAGTGTCTGAGAGTGTGTATGGGAGATCTGTGACTACCAGTGTGCACTGTATGTCCCCCTCATACAAAGTTTGATTCCCAGCCTGAATCTAGTGCATAGTGGTACTCCGAGTCTACCAATAGGCAGTGGAAACAGGCTGGGGGTCAGGCTGGGGAATGGAACTGCCAGTTGGCTGTGGAACCAGGCAGGGGAATACGGTACGTGTGTGTGTGGGGGGGGGAATCGGAGGCATTTTTTGTGCATGCCACAAGGGTGCCCAATGCACTGCAAAGCAATGCGTTGGACCCTCTGTTTCACACAAAGAGGTTTTTTTTTTAATTATTATTTTGTATTCATACCTCGTTGGGGAGGCGGTGTCAGGAACATTCCTGGTGTCCCCCATCCAGGTCTAAAAACAGAATAATAAAAAAAAAAAAAAGTGTGTGTGTGTTACAGGGGGTCCAACGTATTGCAAAGCACTGCGTTGGACCCCCCCTGTGGCACGTGCATTTTTTGGGGCTTTTCCCCCAATATTTTTGTGTAGACCTCGTTGGGGGCATCAGAACCCATACAATGAGGTCTAAATAAAAAATAAAAGGGGAAAAAAAATAATCCTTTGGGTGCCACAGGGGTGTCCAATGGATTGCAAAGCAATGCATTGGGCCCCTGTAGCACACAAAGGGTTAATTTTTTTATCGATACTTTGTATTCAGATGGCCACCAAACAAGCTCTGATCACAAAGTAATGATAAGAAGTCCTGTGTGTGTGCCACAGGAAGGGGGTCTGCATTGAACCCCTATCCCAGTGGCACACACAGGGTTAAATTTTTTTAAATTTATTTATTTTTTTATTATATACCTGATTGAGAGGCATCAGGACCCCCTGATCCCTCCCCAATGAGGTCTTAGTAAAAAAAAATATATATGTCCACAAACGGAGTGACCCTGTGAGTGCCACAAGGGTCTCCAGCGCATTGCAAAGCAATGCATTGGATCCTTGTGGCACTCAGAGGGTTAATTTTTTTTACTATCATTACTTGGTAATCAGAGCTTGTTGGGGGGCCATCAATCCTGATGACCCCCCCAACAATCTCTGATAACAAAGTAATGATAAAAGCCCTGTGTGTGCCGCAGAAGGGGGGCTGCATTGCCCCCCCCCCCGTGGCACACACAGGGTTCATTTTTTTTTTTTTTTTACTTTTTTTTATTATAGACCTCATTGAGGGGTATACAAACCCCCCTGATCCCCCCAATGAGGTCTTACCAAAAAAAAAAAAAAAGTTATTAAAAAAAGTTTCCCTGTGAGTGCCACCGGGGTCTCCAGCGCATTGCAAAGCAATGCATTGGACCCTTGTGGCACTCGGAGGGTTAATTTTTTTTTTATCATTACTTTGTAATCAGAGCTTGTTGGGGGGCCATCAGGAGCAATCCTGATGGCCCCCCAACAATCTCTGGTAACAAAATAATGATAAAAGCCCTGTGTGTGCCACAGGAGGGGGGGGGTGCATTGGACCCCCACCTGTGGCACACACAGGGTTAAATTTTTTTTTTTTTTTTTTTTCCAATTATAGACCTCATTGAGGGGCATCAGGATCCCCCCTGATCCCCCCAATGAGGTCTTTAAAAAAAAAAAAATCCCCCCCCAAAGAATTGACCCTGTGAGTGCAACAGGGGTCTCCAGCACATTGCAAAGCAATGTGCTGGGACCCTGTGGCACTCACAGGGTTACTTTAATGTAATTTTTTTTTTTTTTATTTTTTTAATACACTTTTCAGACCTCGTGGGGGACATCAGGACCCCTCCTGGTGTCTCCCCAGTCATTGATCTCCCAGCCGATAGGCTGGGAGATCAATGATGCGACCGCAGGAGAGCAAGAGCTCTCCTGCCCTTCACTCCTACCACCGGTAGGAGTGAACAGGATCGGGGAAACTTCCCTAACGTCATCGGTGACCATGTCACCGATGACGTTTGGAGGATTCCCCCGGTCCCGCCCACTCCTACCCGGAAGTTCGGGTAGGAGAGGGGGGGAAGGAGAAACTCCGTTTCTCCTTTGTGTTCATTGATCTCCCAGCCCGATCGGCTGGGAGATCAATAACTGGGGAGGCATGAGGAGTGATCCTCATGCCTCCCCATGAGTGCCAGGATTTTTTTTTTTTTTAATGCGGCCACTGCATGCCGGTTATACCGGCTCATGCAGTGACCGCATTTCACTCTTACGCCGTACGAGCGTGGCACAGCAGGTACAGCTGTGTCCACTCGTACGGCGTAAGTAGCTGGCACTCTAGGGGTTAACATCGGAGAAATTATTTGTAATCTGTATCTTCAATAAAATCAAAGTTGGGAGGAAGTGAACCCTGCCAGCTGATACATCAGCGAAGTACGGACGGTGACTATAAAAAAAGTTCATATGATGACATATTGCCTTGCTTCTAAAAATCCTACACACGGTGACAGATAATTGGATTTCAATAAGGAGAACTGGTATTTATATTTAGATCAGAAGAACAAAGATTCCTCATTCAAAAACAGTCTATGAAATATTTCTTTAACCCCTTAAGGACCGGGAAAATCTGAGGTGGATTTCACTTAAGGACCAGAGCAATTCTGACCTTTTTGACTATGTCTCTGTTCAACAGTGTTTTCCCTCTAAATACTTTATTGCAATGGGTTAAATTTTTATGGACACTGCATAAAAGGTATGACCGGTCAGTCATACCTACAAAATGGGCAGTTTTAAGTGGGTACTGTCCCCCTGGGTGAAAATCCCCATGTCCCTTTTTCCCACCAGAACAGCAGTGAAGGGGTTCATACCCCCAGCTGCTGATTTTTTTTTAGACCAGTAGGTGTTTCCTTTCTGCTTCTCTGTTTGCTGGTAAGGGACAGACGGGTAGAGACTCAGAGATGGTGTGTGTGAATCACACTGTCTCATTCACTGAGAATTCCGGTACATGTGATCGCTGCTTCAGCGATCACATGACCCGGCACAACTGAGAAGGGCTGAGACTGAGCGCTCTGGTACCGGAGCATTCAGTCTCGGCCTGGAATAAATTATAGCAGCGTGCACAGATGCACGCTGCTATCATTTATCCCATGACGGTCCAAGACTGTCATGGGTCCTTAAGTAGAATCTACCCATGACGGTCCTGGACCTTCATGGGTCCTTAATGGGTTAAAGTGTTGTTACAAGAACTGTGCATATTGCGGGTAAACATTCTGGATCTGAGAAAGAGATAGTTATTTGGGATATATTTATATCATTTGACTACACACTTTTTATAGAGTATTATTGATATCATTGTTTTTAGGATTATTATATGTATTAATAAATATTTTCTTCTACTATTTCAGTGCCAAATATTTATTTTAATATATTTATATCTATATGTTTGATATTATAGATGTGAGCGCTTTACCCACAACCCTATTTTTTGTTTAGAATAAGTGGGAGGGGAAACCTTTGGCCTCTGCGAAGAGGTAAGGTGAAAGAAATGGAACCTTTCGCCTCTGTGAAGAGGAAAGGTTTCACATGTGTGAGGGGGCCTTCGGCCTCAGAAATGAGGTAAGGCATACAAAAGAAGGGGAGATTCTGGCCTCCGCCAAAAGGTGAGTAATGTGAAGAAAGGGAAGAAGCAGGAGAAGATAGAGGGTGAACAAAGGTACGGAAATTGAGCACATGCAGGTCTGGAAAATGACTGCTGATGTGACAGCTTGCAGGTATTTTAATAGGTTTATATGGGAAAAGATGGAGGGACAGGTAACTATAAAGACTGAGTATAGTCAACGCCAGTGAGACTTCCAATGAATAAAACAAAGAAGCGGCTTCTGCCTCCAAAAGGAGGAAAGAAATTAAAGTGGTGATTGTCTGGACTGGCAAGGCAAGAAAAGGGGTCCTTGAATTTATCAGTACATCAAAAGGTGAAAAAAACACGTGCTTATTTAGGATTAAAACAGGAGAAAATAACAGGTGCGACTTCAAGGACTGAGTAGAAAGAGAGGGATTAACTAATAAAGGAAGACATACAAAAAGAATAATGTTTCTTAAACTTACCTGTTTAGAATGAGGCTGTAACTATATCTGCAGCTGTTAGGAAAACCTAGACTGACAAGCATCAGTTCACTTTAAGTAAAAGGAAAACAAGATAACATTAAAAAGTGGGTACTGACTTGAAGAGTCACTAAAACAGAGTTGGTAAAAAGCAAATGCTATGAAACCCACCTGCTTAGGTAGGGTGATGGCTTAATGATGCAACAGCTGCTAGGGAACATTTAGACTGTGAAGCATAGGTTCACTTAAATGAAGACAAGCTGGGGGGGGATACAAAATAAACACATAATTAATTGAGCCGAAGTAACACTTCGTCAGAGAATTGAAAGAGGAACTTACCTGAAATATTCCTCCCAGAAAGGTAGCGAGGCAGAGAGAGCCTGCCGCAATGCTCCTAAACACGAAGACAGGACAGAGTCTGTATGGAAGGACGGACAATAAACTTTATTTATATTAGAGTACTCAGGATAGAGGAAAAATGCGAAGGACAGTAAAAAAGACAGTATAATTAAGAAAATAACAAAACCGAATGTGACATCAATGGCTTTAACTTCCCACACAAACTATTGTCCAAATGGAGGGGGGAGGACAAAACTTAACTTATTAAGTGAAAGTTTCATGAGAGAGGGAAACTGAGTAAAAGTGTACAGCATAAGCTAATTGTGCGTAATATTGAAAAGAAAAACATTGTACAATAATGTGAGAAAAAAGATACAAACAGGTAGACTAGAAAGGACACACATTTATATCTTGTTTGATATAGCGAAGATGGCTATTTGAGTGTTACAGTTAACAGAACGTTTGACAGACGCCCAGTGGAAAGGGCTGATGTTAATACTACCTGCAGCCCCTCCCACAAATACAGGCCCAGCCTTATACTAACTTTTCAAAATGTTAAAATTGTCCAAACAACACATTTTAAAGGGATTCATATACCACAGGTTTGTGAACCAAGTTTTAGACTAAGCCCCGGCTCCATCTTTAGATCAGCCTTAGTTCACCATTACATTACATTTTTAAAGGGATTCATATATCACAGGTTTGTGAACCAAGTTTTAGACTAAGCCCCTGCTCCATCTTTAGATCAGCCTTAATTCACCATTACTTTAATCTTTTGAATGCCAGAGGGGTACGCAACGCATTGCGCACACCCCTCTGGCACTCAAAGGGTAAACTCTACTGCTAACCGTAATCTGTCACACCTCTCACTGCAGGTCCCTAGTGCTGTCTGAGTCCATACTTCTTTGTAGCTTACTTAGATGCAGTATTCAGAAAGACCAAACTAATTAAAAACTGGAGTAATCCTGGAGTAAACCAACTGCACCATAGGGGACAAAAAGAAATGCCCACTGATTTAAATGGTACTCTAAACTCCTTAAAGGCTGGATGTCTCCAACTCCTTGCACACCCCAATGCATTGGAAACATGTATCATTTAAAGGGTTAAACCCCCGTTTAAATGGAGAATGCTGTTTGTAACCTATGCTTAGGTTGGTTTATCCCAGAGTTGAAGCAGGTCTTAGACATCAGCCTCACTATGTCACAACTTTTAAAGGGATAGTAATGTTTCCCAAAAACAGCAGCTCCAAATAATCTTCATAGTATTTGAGCCATAGAGAGTGTTATTTCAATATTTTCAGAGTAGTAGTTCAAGAGTAATTGAATGATAAAGTATCCCACTTCCTCCCCTTTTACCCAGTATAAGCCACCTCCCCTCAGATATAAAATCTGGTCCTGGGACCAGACAGCTCACAGCAAGGGACAATCTTCTTACTGGGAGAACAATTAAAGCCCTGCCCCCATTAACATAACTTAGCATATGGTGATGCATTCAGAGAGCTCCCTTTCCTGAAATAATTAGCAGTATAATGAAACATAGCACTTATTCTTTTCCTGAATGTGCCAGTATAGCTATATAAACTCCATTTTTGAAAGTAAACTCTTCAAGGGAGGGTCTTATTTCATAGTGGCATATTACTCACAAGGGTTATTTATGAAATCGTATGTAGCACATAAGAAGCAGATAGAGGACCATGTGGTCCAGCTGCTGAAAGATATGTTTAGGACTGGAAGTCTTAAATCTGATTTATGTTATCCAATGTGGAACACAGGGACCACGTAGTAAAATTCACTCCTAAAAAAAAAAAAAAAAGGTAAAGTCTCCCTCTGATGGTTGGGCACTGTTCTCTTATACTTTTTTTTTTTTTAAATTCTTTGTAATACAGTGCTATATTATTCTGGCTTCAAGCTAGAAAACAATCCAAGGCAAGATTTGGTCCCTATTCTATCAGTAGTGTGCTGAATGTGGATTTTATCCAGGACCTTTCAGTCTTCTGGTGGTTTTGGATTTTCTTCAAGATGGTGTTTGCAAATGCCTTGGTGCTATCAAGGGACAGACCTCGACTCTGTTCTTTTGCAGCAATGCACTGCTTTATGATGTTAATGCCTTGCAAGAGGCGGGAGGGGGTAGCAAACACCTACCCCTTTTTTTTTTTTTTTTTTTTTTAAATCCTATTCCACCGTAGGACTTTAATATGGTATTGGAAGTGCTCCAGCAGCATCCTTTTGAACCTCTTTCATTTGCACCTCTGCATCTTCTAATGTTCAAGACAGGTTTTCTTTTGGCCATTGGTACTGTTCGTCAGGCAGCCAAACTTCAGCCTTTTCTTGCAAGTCTCCCTTTCTATTTTTCCACCAGGACATGGGAGTTTTGCAGATTCCTGGGGGATTTTTGCCTAGGGTTGTTTAAGAGTTTCACGACAACCAAAAATTGTCATTCCTTCTTTCCATCTAGCTCCTTGAAATAGACAGGAGCAGGATCTTAATTTGTTGGATGTGGTATGTTACTTGAAGTTCTACTTTCATCAAATGCAGCCATTTCGCAAATTTGACTATTTGTCATCCCTGATAGCCCATGTGCTGGCCAGGCTGCATCTAAGGTTACCATTGTTTGCTGGATCAAAGCAACCATCCAGCAGGGTAATGTCCTCAGGAAGAAACCTGTTCCTTTTCAAGGCACAATGCACTCCACCAGGTCAATAGATGCCTCTTGGGCCTACAAGATTTATGCATACTGTTGAGCAGCTGTTTAAGATGGCAACGTGGTGAACTGCTCACCTTCACCAAACACTACCATGTGAATATCCTGGCCTTGGCTTAAGCCAGTTTTTACTGGAAAGTCCTTCAGGCTGGGATGCCTGAAGGACTTGTTTTTTTTCCTCTTCAGCATTCTGAACCCTGTAGTTCTTATTCAGTTGTTTGGTATATAAGTTAGGTGTCCGTTAACACCCGAAGTTCATGTTGTACTAGTTATTCCTGTGGAATACAGGAGTATTTAATTTTTTTTTCTTAATTTAACAGGTTGTCTTACCTAGGTATGTGTCCTTCATACAACAGTTTAGTTATTTTTCTGCAATGTATCTGCAATTTCCTGTATATGATGATCTCTACTGAAGCTGTCTGTAGGTCCCACCAACTCTCTACTAGTAATGGGCCTCAGCTGGCCTGAATGGCACCTAAGGGTCACTAGGCTTTATCAGATAATCAATAAACTGAAATAAGCAATCCGCTACAAGAGAAACCAAATGCAATATTATATGTATGTGTAACAGTTGTCTGTTGCAGGACACTTATCTAGGTTAGTCCTGCTGTTATCAAACAAAGAATCACTTATTCCGTGTGTATAATTCCCCTTTAATTTTTTCTTCTGCTACATATTCTGGTTTTCTTTTGCATTACTTTCATCCTCTAATAGAATCTGATCCTGACAATTGTGCCTGTATGCAATGATAAGACATTATTAATTTCATTATTCCCTCTTAAGCACCATGCAAATTAAAGAATGTTTCCAAAGGGAAATATTGAAAAGGCAGCTGTAAACATGCCAATCAATAACATTCTAATTACAAAGTTCAACTTGGCTTAAATTGTTTTGCAATTTTCTTTCATTCTCAATTTACTGCTCATATTAGCTAAATCAGCAGATACAGTTTCTGAACTGTATGTAATAATACTTTTCACGATCGCACTTTTTTGATTAACCTGTAAATTAAATATTTTAATATGGCCCAGGGGCTATCTGTGGCCCTCAGCCATGGTTAGTCTGGCCCTTCATACAAAAGAAGCACTTAATCTTAAAGGGATAATAATACTTAAAATATAAAAAAACATGTTGTAGGGTTTATCACCAGCTGAAAGGTGTTTTATTCAAAAGTTAATACAGCTCATACTTGAATTTCAGCAGCACTGATGCAGCTTTGTTGTACTTTCTATGAGTCCAAGTGGCCCTGCATCCATGGTGAATTCTGTATCCAACTGAGGAGGACAAGCAGAGAGGTGATAACCATCCTGAGGTTTATACCAGAAGTGCTGGATATACTTAGAGGCAGTGCATGAGCCTATAAAGCACAGGGGGAAAGTATCCTCAGAGGAAATACTAATCTTAATAGAATTGTCTGCACTGTTTTTTCTTTCTTTTCTTTTTGTTTTTGTTTTGTTTATACTGCAGTTTGTGTCCTTTGAATTCCTACCAAATATAGAGCTACTAGGATTTCTCTACTTACAAGAACCTTTCTGAAATTACTTGTTGACCAGGCATAGTATTTTATGATATTATACTAGTTATATTATCATAGTTGTTTGTCTTGTGTGGCGCTTCCTGTAGTGTCCTACAAAGGACACGTTTTATTGGCGCCCTTTAGTGGGACACAAATTGCTGTTTTAAAATGGGTGGAAGAATTTTATTCAGTTGCAAGGATGAAAGACAACAACTGAATGCAATGTCAGAGGCTGTAGCATTGTTGGAAATTTTTTGTAGAAGATGTAGAATCAATGAAAATTGGCTTATCCACAGGGAGATCTGGGGTAAAAGTTATAGAGATGTCGCCTCAGATGTGCTCTGTCTTCCCAAGATGAAAACCAATAATTTTTTCCCTGTTAATTTACTTATGTAGCTAATAATTCCTTTGTTATAGATTGAGGCCTTCCCACTTGGTGATTGAGAAACTAAAAGATACTGTTGCCACACCCTACAATCTCCTGTAAGTGCTAGCCAATGCCACGCCGTCTCTGACATTAAAAATGCAAAATCCCATATAAATGATAGAAAACTGAAGACTGTACACGGGCCACAGTCCCAACCAGCAACGGCCGCGGTGCAGTCATGCACAGTAGAGACTGCCTGTGCTGCGGCTATTGTGGAGCGGGGTGCTCCGAATTCAGACCGTACTCCTCTCTGCAAATCAGCCGCAGCACAAGCAGTCTGTCCTGTGCATGACTGCAGAGCGCACATGACGGCTTCTGACAAACACACACTTAGCAAATTAATAAATAGGATGTGTATTTGCCCCATGTGATGCATTTTGTTTTTGTGCATATGTTAAGCAAATGAAGGGGCACTTATTCCGAAAGGAACATTTCCAATTTAAAGAAGACTTCCAAATCCTCCCCTCAGTGGGAGCCATCATCTTGAAAGGATTTGTATGATTATTCTTCCTTATTAATTTATTCCACCTAAGAATGTAGAAGATGGTGTAGATGACAGTCTGACTTAAGGCTAGTAAAATAGAGTATCATCTGCACATAGCTGGTATATTTTGATGTGACTAACACTACTCCAAGATCTGTACAACCCTGAACTTGACTATTAACCCTCTGAATACCAAAGAGCTATTCACCACATTGCAATGCAATGTGTTGGATACCTCTCTGACACTCACAACGTTAAAACAGCTCACTGGACTGACTAAGTGGGCCTGACATTCATCTTTAGACCATAAACCATCTATTATATCCCCATAAAAGTACTTTGTGAAGCACAGAGATCCAGTGATTGTTCTCCAATATTATTACCATAGCCATTTTCCATGTTCTTTGCAGCCACCCAAACCCATTTTATTCCATTAGACACTGCTGAAGTGTCCATAGAAGCTCAAATCTTTTGAGTGTCCAGGAGGAACAAAGACAGTTTAAGACTCCATAGGGAGCTAGGCGGGATCCCCAGACTGCACACTCTTTGCCCTTTGTCTTTTTGGGTAGAGGTACTAGTACCAACTTAATAAAAGGCAAAAATAATGCTTTAAATATATTAAAACTGGACAACAGAGCTTATCATTGAAATGCTGCTGCTACATAAGTGATTTCATAGAGCTTACAGTTGAGATCGGGCTACATTGTGTGTGTGTTATAAGCCATGTTTCCATAATAAAATTAGTTGAATGGTGCCAAAACATGTTTTGCCAACCGCCCACTGTTTTTATTATGGAAAAATTCATTGTAAAACACACACATACATGCACAATATAAATAGTCCTTGCATTTAGTATTGGGGTCCAGAGAGAGTGAATGAGGGCTGAAAGAGAGAATGTAGGTCTTGGGAGGATGGGGGCTGAGACTGGCAGACTGGATTAAGAATATTAAATGGGATATTTATGTTTCAAAATAAAAGCAGCTCCAATTAATCTTCATAGTATTTGGACCATGCAGAGTGTTATTTCAATACTGCCAGAGTTGTAGTTCAGAGTTATTAAATGATAAATTAGCCCCCTCCCACCCCTTTTACCTAATGTAAACCACCTCCCCTCAGATGCGGAACCTGGTTTTAAGACCAGACAGCTCACAGCAAGGAACAATCAGGTTTTCCCTTATGCTAATTGAAGATCGTCCTCCTCTGCAAGCCATCTGGACACCACCTTTCTGTTCTGAGGTGAGCAGTGTAAAAGGGGCAGGAGGGGGATACTTTATCATTCAATTACTCTTGAACTACAACTCTGACAGTATTGAAATAACACTCTCCATGGCCCAAATACTATGAAGATTAATTGGAGCTGCTTTTATTTTGAAACATTACTATCCCTTTAAGGCTGAAAGGAAATATGGGAGTCTAAGAATATGAATGGGGGTATTATACACGATGGGGGGACTGGGATAAATGATGGGGGGAAGAGAGAGAGGGTGGGGGATGGGAGCAGAGAAAAAAGATGGGGCTGAGAAAGAGGATGAGGGGGAGGGGAGCAGAGAGAAAAGAGAGGGCAGACAGGACTGGGGGCAACTTAACCATGCGTGCAAAAGGTCTATTTAATTTAAAAAATTGTTGGCCCAAGTCCCATGGTCAGAGTCACACACCCCAGTTAAGCTTGTAAGCACATACAAACAAGTAATAGGGCCAGCAAAGCACAGAAGCTGGTGGTGATGATTCTGAATATATATTACATGATGCATTTCAGTTAGCACCCATAATACCGGGATCACAACTAGCATAAAAAGGCTGTTATAACTCACAATCCCCCCCCCCCACACACACACACACGCACACCAAGGAAATGAAAAATTGCTAATATATAAAAAAAGTGAGAAGGTCCAATCTATTTGCATTTATAAACACTGCAGAAAAACATAGACTAAAATAGCATCCACTTTTTTAAAAATATATAGTAATGAACCTAAGACAACTGTGGCCACCAGAATAAAAACACACACACACACACACATATATATATATATATATATATATATATATATATATATATATATATATATATATATACAGGGCTTAAAATTTTAAGTCCCTTGCTACTAGCCAGACCTGAAAAGTTACTCGCCACTGCAAGCCATAGCATACCCACCAGGGCTGAATTTCTACTCGCCATGGCTGAATTTTCACTCGCCCCTGACTAGTAGAGAGTGGAAATTTTGAGCTCTGATAGCCCTAGTGGGCTAAACCTCCAGATCTACACAAACACACGTGAATTGATAATGACCATAAATAATAAAATAGAAGAAAATACCCTCTATAAAACGTGTCCACGGGGAGGTCCGACCCATCGTATATCAGAGCACATCAGGTTTAGCCCACTAGATATTGAAGATTTGTATAATATATAATATACATACACACATGCAACAGACATGCACACAGACGCACACATGCAACACACACATGCAACAGACATGCACACACAAAAGACACATGCGCACACACAGAGCTCCAAGTAGCCTCCATCTGTTCCTTAACCCTCTGAGTGGAAGAGGGGGTCCATAATGCATTGCAAAGCAATGCATTGCAGACCCTTCTGGCACTCAAATGCTTATTGGCTATCCATGTAGTTATGCATAACCTCTGATCGACACTTAAACGTTCACAACAAATCCTGCAGAGATGGTGACCAGTTTATACACACTCAATACATAATAAGTTTAATGACTGTAGCAATCAATTTGGAGTGATAGGTGAGCACACAAGCTGTAGTTTGCAGGGATAACCCTAGCGCTTACTATTTGATGAAACCCTTAGGAAATACTCATTCATTTCGATCAGCATGAGCATGTGGCATTGAGTAAAATAATCAGAGAATCGAGGTCTGCATTGGAAGCCGCCAAAGGGTCTCCTGCACATTGCTACATGGTAGCTCATAGTTTTTGGGAAAACGGAACATGCCTGTTATTTGTGTTGTCGTTACTGTGTAGTGTAAAGCTCCTTCCATGTTTTGTGTAGTGTGTGGTGCAGTTCGTCATCAGAATCTTCAGTGTGAGACAGATTTTTGCTGTGGTTGGATTAGCGGGCCTGTGTACAGTCCGTAGTGTGCAGCTGTGAGTTGAAATGTGTATCCATACAATGGGTGGCACCCAGTGTAATATCAGTTTGTGGTGCATGAGTAAAAATCTGCATCTGCCACTGTCACCATCCATAGCGGCGGGAATGTGTTGAGAGTTGGCAGGAGGTGTGATCATAGGGGCTGGGGTGTGGAAGTAAGAATTCGGCACTGATACCATCCTTAGCGGCGTGAGGCTGGATCAAAGATGGGCGCAAGGCCGAGGTAAGGTTTGCAAGAGGAGAGGGAGTGTGTGTGTGAATTTATATGGATATATGGTCTTTATTTTGTAGGGTATGTGTGAGTGGAGCATGTGTGTATTTTAATTTTGCAAGTTTGTTGCCCATTTTTTTTACTGTTCAGGCGGATGTTGTGGGAGGGCTAACTCATTGCAGAAATTTTGGCACCTGCCCACTCCTGTTAAGATCACTCCCCCTGTATCTCCAGGACTGGCAGTATAGAGGAGCTATGAATATCTCCTCCTTACTGCCGCCCTTGGGTGTGTGTCTGTCTCCTGAGGAGACATAAATTATGCAATGAGGCTTTCTCTTTTATATAAATAGATATAGATAATACTTAATACTTAAAATATATCGTAACAATTCTAATCCTACCTATACGCTATTGTGCATTCTGGAGAACTTCTGCTGGATCAGCTCTGTGGCTACCTACCACTGCTTCTATCACCATTGATTCGACAAAAGGAGTGGTGGGTAGGAGCTTTTTAAATTTATCTTCCCATACGTGCAAACATATGCTAGGACATTAGGAAGAGTCCTGGCAAATGTGTCCTAAGTTGCGGTTGCATTGCATTGCTGGGACAAGTCAGACAACAATTGCTTCCCCTCACCCCTGTCCAGCTTTGCATGCCAGGGCAGGCCACCAGGCCTCACAACTCCACTGCGCCCTATGCAGCTGTCTAGGGTGCCTTGTCCATGATCCGGCTATGAAGAAAAAGTAAGTAGCAACTTAAAGCAATAGATGTAGTAGATGTAGAATTCACAAAGACATTTCATACAGTGCCACACAGGAAGCTGGAGTATAAACAGAGAAATTTGGTCTAGAAAATAACATATGCAAAGGTATAGAAAATTGGTTGAAGGAAAAGGAACATTTGTGGTAAACGGTAGTGTTGAGCGAGCATGCTCGGCCGATGCTCGGATCGGCTCGAGCATCGCTCTGCTCTGCACATGGCGGTACTCGTACGAGTACCGCCATGTGCTCGCCCGACATGTTCGGGTGAAGAGGATCTGTGCCGGAAGAGGCACAGATCCGAAGACGCTCCGCTGGACCACCAGGGAATGGAGGTACGGGGGCATTGCGGAGATGAAGGGGGCATTGCGGAGATGAAGGGGGACATTGTGGAAGAGGGGCATAGACTCTATGCCCCTCTTCCACAATGTCCCCCTTCATCTCCGCTATGCCCGTCTTCCACAATGTGCCCCTTCATCTCCGCTATGCCCCTCTTCCACAATGTCCCCCTTCATCTCCTATGCCATAGAGGAGATGAAGGGGGACATTGTGGAAGAGGGGCATAGCGGAGATGAAGGGGGACATTGTGGAAGAGGGGCATAGACTCTATGCCCCTCTTCCACAATGTCCCCCTTCATCTCCGCTATGCCCCTCTTCCACAATGTCCCCCTTCATCTCCGCTATGGCATAGGAGATGAAGGGGGACATTGTGGAAGAGGGGCATAGCGGAGATGAAGGGGGACATTGACCAGGCACCCTCCGCTCATCAGAGCAGGGGGTGCCTGGTTTAATGCTCGAGTGCTCCCATTCATTTGAATGGGGCTCGGGTGCTCGGCCGAGCACTCGAGCATCAGGGGGTGCTCGGTCAGAGCACCCGAGCACCCGAGCATCGGGGTGCTCGCTCATCCCTAGTAAACGGAGATTGTTTCAATACTACCCATTGCTTTAGATTGGCTTTTAACTCCTAGAATGCTAGAGCGGTCTACAATGTATCACTTTTCCGTACTTTGGAAATCGTTGTAGCATTCAAGGAGATAAAAAGCCCCCTTCAAATCAATGGGAATTTTCATTTCTGCCCTATGGTACAGTTGGTTTGCTTCAGAATTAGGCCTCTTTAGCTTTCTGAATATGGACCTTAATTGGAGGGCTTAATGAGGGTTATTGTCCACTAGAGGTCACTCTGTGTAAAGTAAATTCCCTTAACACTGAGCTCTTGTTGGTGACAGTACTCTGATATGAACAAAACAAGTGCATGATAAATCTTAGTCATTGTAGGACAAGGGTGTCTACCTATCGTCCTTGAAGGCACCAAACAGTTTTAAGATTAAGCATAATCGCTTTTTAAACATATTTCGGTCATGCACAGAGATCAACAATGAACTCATCAATGCTTGAACAAGGATATTCTGGGGTCATGGGTGGAGGGTGAATTGTATATCTGGGAAGTCAATAAAAGGCGTATTTCCCAAGACATATCAGACTTTTCAGCATTTAAAACAGGGTAGCCATATCATTGTTTTATTAAGAAACACTCCTAGAAAAAAATGTATATTTAGTAGTGCTTCCTTTTTGTTTGCCAGTAAGATAGCTCAGTTGGTTAATGCACCAGCTGTATAACCTGTTCAAACTGCAAGGGTGCAGGTTCTAATCCTGACAAGGTCAGCTCAGTCTTTTACCCTTTTGAGTTAGATATATTGAGTCCAGGACATACTTGAAAACAATGTATTATTCCTTGTAAAATGCTTTAACCCCTTAAGGACCGGCCATGTGCAATTAAGGACCACAGACCATTTTTTTTTTTTTTTTTGGGGATCCAGATTCAGGGCTCCCTGAATGGAGTGCAGCCGCATGAGGAGCCCTGAATTCCATGACATACATATACGTCCTTGGTCCTTTAGGGACATCCAACCCGTGACGTACATTTACGTCATGGGTCATTAAGGGGGTTAAAAAAAAAAAAGTAGCATATTCTTCATTGGTAATATTGCAGTCCTAATACAACTTTGAATCATTTTAATATTCCACCTAATTATTTCTGAAAATAAAAAACTCCACTTAGTTTACTGAATATCCTAATTGTGTTTATTGATGTAACATTGTCTACAAGTACAATGTATATGTCCCCAAACATTTTTACATTACAGTAAATAGGAAAAAAGTAGAGCAAAGGTGATATACAGTGCCTTGCAAAAGTATTCACCCCCCTTGGCATTTTTCCTATTTTGTTGCATTACAACCTGGAATTAAAATGGATTTTAATTTTGATTTTATGTAATGGACATACACAAAATAGTTCAAATTGGTGAAGCAAAATAAAGAAAATGACTTGTTTTAAAAAGATGGAAAAGTGGTGCGTGCATATGTATTCACCCACTTTGCTATGAAGCCCCTAAATAACATCTGGTGCAACCAATTACCTTCAGAAGCCACATAATTAGTTAAATACCGTAAAGTCCACCTGTGTGCAATCTAAGTGTCACATGATCTGTCACATGATATCATATATGTACACCTGTTCTGAAAGGCCCCAGAGTCTGCAACACCACCAAGCAAGCGGCACCATGAAGACCAAGGAGCTCTCCAAACAGGTAAGGGACAAAGTTATGGAGAAGTACAGATCAGTGTTGGGTTAAAAAAAAAAATCCCAAACTTTGAACATCACACGGAGCACCATTAAATCCCTTATTAAAAAATGGAAAGAATATGGCACCACAACAAACCTCAGGGACCAGGCAAAGAGGGCATTAATCAGAGAGGCAACAAAGAGACCAAAGATAACCCTGAAGGAGCTGCAGAACTCCACAGTGGAGATTGTAGTATCTGTCCATAGGACCACTAAGCCGTACACTCCACATAGCTGGGCTTCATGTAAGAGTGGCCAGAAGAAAGCCATTGCTTAAAGAAAAAAATAAGCAAACACGTTTGCTGTTCACCAAAAGTTATGTGGGAGACTCCCCAAACATATGGAAGAAGGTACTGTGGTCAGATGAGACTAAAATTGCATGGTGGCGGCAGTATCATGTGTGGGGATGTTTTCATTGGCAGGGACTGGGAAACCGGTCAGAATTGAATGAATGATGGATGGCACTAAATTCAGGGAAATTCATGAGGGAAACCTGTTTCACTCCTCCAGAGATGTGAGACTGGGACAGAGTTTCACCTTCCAGCAGGACAATGACCCTAAACATACTGCTAAAGCAACTCTCAAGTGGTTTAAGGGGAAACATTTAAATGTCTTGGAGTGGCCTAGTCAAAGCCCAGCCCTCAATCCAATTGAGAATCTGTGGTATGACTTAAAGATTGCTGTACACAGCGAAACCCATCCAACTTGAAGGAGCCTTGAAGAATGGGCAAAAATACCAGTGGCTAGATGTGCCAAACTCATAGAGATGTTCTCCAAGAGACTGTAAGCTGTAATTGCTGAAAAAGGTGGCTCTACAAAGTTTTGACTTGGGGGAGGTGAATAGTTATGCACACTCAAGTTTTCTGTTTTTTTGTCTTA
The DNA here is from genome assembly GCA_037306005.1 of Rhinophrynus dorsalis. NCBI lineage: Eukaryota > Metazoa > Chordata > Amphibia > Anura > Rhinophrynidae > Rhinophrynus > Rhinophrynus dorsalis. The sequence goes on from CM074723.1 coordinate 359,963,330, forward strand.
TTTCTTGTTTGTTTCACAATAAAAAATGTTTTGCATCTTCAAAGTGGTAGGCATGTTGTGTAAATCAAATTATACAACCCCCCCCCCCCAAATTCCAGGTTGTAATGCAATAAAATAGGAAAAACGCCAAGGAGGTGAATACTTTTGCAAGGCACTGTATATCTTGTAATTTACCCTAGCACACCAGGCAGGTTCGGTGCAGGAAATTTTACATCACTTCAATGTAAAAAATACAACATTTTGGTGTCACCTGACGAATGGGCATGTCCCCCGAAATGTTGTGTTTTGTACACTGAAGTGATCTAAATGAAAATGCTCTGTAAAGCAAAGGTGTTACCATTATTTTCTGAACAGTCTAGAATGTAAGCTTTAATGACCACTTATGCATCTTCAAGCATGGTAAAATATACTCATGTCATACTAAAAGCTTGCACTTTAACCCTTTGAGTTCTTTTCAATGCATTGGATACATATCTGGCACTGAACGGGTTAAACCTCTTTTTCCAGTATCATCTTTGCTCCTCTTATTCCCTGCTTTATCCAAGGGTAACACTTTCGCTCTTCATCTTTATTTATAAAAGTGCAACTTTTCACATAAAAAAAAATTCTTTAAAGGGATAGTAATGTTTCATAATAAAAGCAGCTCTAATTAATCATCATAGTATTTGGACTTTGGCGAGTGTTATTTCAGTTCTGTCAGAGTTGTAGTTCAGGAGTAATTCAATGACAAAATGTCCCCCTCCCGCCCCTTTTACTGATGTAACACTCCTCAGCCAAAGCAGAAGGGAGGTGCCCAGGTAGACTGCAGAGAAGGACAATCTTCAATTAAGATAAGGGAAAAACCTGAAAAGCTTGTCAAGGGGGGTAGGGCTTTCATTGTTTTCATATAAAGAAGATTGTCCCCTGCTGTTATCTGTCCAGTCTATGGACTGCATTCCACATCTGAGAAGAGATGGCTTACACTAGGCAAAAGGGGCGGGGAGGGGAAACTTTGCTTGTGAATGTCTCTCAAACCATAAAGGTTTGAGAGATAAGACTTATATCATTATTCATGTTTTTTTAATGCCTACAAAATAAAATAAAGTTAAAACGAAGTATTACTATCCCTTTAACTCAAAGGGTTAATATGGCTCTTACACAATATATTTATATATAGGAGCACTACTAAATATCTAACAAAAGGTTAACCTATATGCAATATAATATAGGGTGCTCTTAATCCAAAATAATAATACCAAAAAAAAAATAGAGAAAAAAAAAGATAGGATCTATACAGAGCACTTCAACCAATCAATAATTCCATAGAAAATCATATTTATTATAAATGTAGAAAAATCATTTATTAAAATATAATATAAGCAGGTAAATAAGTTTCAGTGTGTAGAGACATAACAAAAAAAATGAAATACCTATAACCTCTAACCCATATACAAAATCGACACATATATAAGTTACCCACAACCTAAAAATAAATAGGAACTAAATCTGGCACCAGACAAAAATGAAAATTCTAGCGTCCAAAAGAATCGTTGGAGCTCATATATACAGTCATTACTTTGATGAAATGTACATATGCAATGAAATGAGATGAAATTATGACAATCATTCAAAACTTTCTTCTTCCGTTATCCCAATTGTATATCTCACATACAGGACAAATGGAGTGATGAAATAATGAAGAATCGTACACATATGAGGTTAGGGACACATCACCTGTAATCCGTAGCGATCGAGTCTGGCTTCTTGTTATATCAATGGAAGGCCCATAAATCGGGTATACATTTCTCACCCATCAATGCTCCTCTACTCAGCATATTTAAAGCCTCCATATATCATCTACTCACAGGTCGCTATAATGATTCCGTCCCACCTTTTCAACCTCGTGGTATACAACCAACACTCGGTTCCTCCGATACTGACTCTCCTCCTGTATGCACCATATGTATGGCTCTTTATAGTTCTCTGTGGATTGGTATAGGCTGCTTGCTGTAGCTTCTACAAGACACCTAGCACAAATGGACAGCTCTCTCAGCAACAAGACCTCCTATGGATTTAAAGGACTATGGTAGAGGCATCCACGTTTTTTCAATAGTGGGCCACATAATGAAAGACCATACGCGTTAGGGTCACATTCAATTTTTTTATTGATAATTATGGTGAATATAGCTTGTCAGGTATTCACAAATATGGATTTATTTATCAAGTCAGTGACAAAACTGCTATTTAACAGACAGCTTTTCTTGAGCTGTAAGGTATTGGCAGTCGGTTAGGCCTTAGTGGTGTACTAACGTAGTGTGTTAATTGATTAGGTTTTTTAAAAAAATCTCAGGCACTGGGGTTTAGGTGGGACAAATTTGGCTCGCGGGCAGCACGTTGGACACCCATGCACTATAGTGTGACTTCCAGATATGTGTCTATAGGTGAATATTTCTGAATAAATCGCATATGAAAAGGGGAAACTGTATGAGTATGATGCAATATAATATTAGAACTGTACTAACAGTGTATTGTGCCAGCAGAGAGCGTAAACTCCTGGGAAGATTCTTGCGAGTTTGGAAGGGGTGCAGTACCAATGCATCAGAAGTTTAAAATTTGTATCTCTCATGAGGATGTTAGGTAAACATTTGGCACTTATGCGGAAGGAGGACTCCCGTTGGGAATCAGAAATGACAGTGCCCAGGTCAGTCTCCCACACCACCTTCTGTGGGAGCGTCGTGGAAGAGTTTAAGTTCTTGGTCATTGTGTATATGCCTTGGGGAAGGGGGGTAGGTAATAAGACTCAAAGGGTGAGAGTGTGTGAGGTAAGTAAGGGTCATTAGGAAGCCTAGAAAGGAATTGCCTGATCTGATCGTATTTCAAAATCTCAGAGTGTGGAAGTTGATGTACAGAGCACGTCACGGAAGTGGGGAAGTGTGCCCGGAGGAGGTGGTCCAAATTAGTCAGGCCACAGAGGGACTACGACCGAAAAGCCTCTTTATGTAGACCAGGCGGGAAAATTGGATTGCCTACTACAGTGCAGAGAGGGGAGGGGGAGGGAGCAAGATTGCGTATGGAGCTGTACAACCTCCAAGTGTCTAGCAGATGGGAGAGCATGGTGTTGCAGTACAGAGATATAGGTATGTTTATGGGATCTGCCCACAGAAGCTGGATGGGAGAGATAGGGCCAAGAGTGAGCTGAAAAAGAGAGGGACAGTCAAGAGAAGGGGAAACCATACATAATTCCTGCAACATGGAAGGTGCCACCTCTTTGTAATATGTAATACCTTTAAGGACTGGATAAAGTGGAGGATCTTATCCTGGGATGCTTACATGATGGGCCACGTGAGTAAAATGCCGAGATAATTAATAGAGGGTTTACTCCATGGGAAGGGGTGAGATGATTGTAAGTGGCTAATGGAACAGACAGGGACTGTTAAATTTAAGATCTCAGATTTGTTATAATTGAGCTTGAAAGAGTAGAGAGCTCTGTATTCCGACAAGAGGTAAAGGAGGGAGGTAGATCTCCAGTCTAGAGATAAAAAGAAGAATATCGTCTGCATAACTAGTGAGTTTAAGTTCCTTAGAGGCAATCTTGATTCCAGTTATAGAGTCAGTGAGGTGTACTAGGGAGATGAGCAGCTCTAGGACAAGAATAAATAAAAGCAGAGAGAGGGAGTCATCCCTGTCTAGTGCCATTAGAAATAGGGAAGGGGTCTGACAAAAGCCCATTAACTCTGACCTGTGCAGATGGAGAAGAGGATAGATAAGATATCTATAGCTATATGGTACTTAGCCCTAGTCTTCCGCAAGAGTCTTACCACATATATCACCATGTAAATAATGCTTATATTTGAACCACATAGAAGACCTCAATACCTGACTTCTTAGAAGATCTGACATTTGAGTAGGTATCTCATGCAAGAGCGGTACAAACAGAACCATCCTGGTTAGCATTAAGTGCCAAGGTAAAAAAATAAATTCCATTTTTTCCTAGATAATGCATCTGCTATCCTATTATCCACTCCAGGTACATGCTTGGCCTTAAAGGAAATATTATACACCATACAAGTCAATATTAGATGATTTAGCATGTTTGCCATTGACAGCAATGTGGATGACTCATTAAAGGGATAGTAATACTTCGTTTTAACTTTATTTTATTTTGTAGGCATTAAAAAAACATGAAGAATGATATAAGTCTTATCTCTCAAACCTTTATGGTTTAAGAGATATTCACAAACAAAGTATCCCCCCCCCGTTCAACCAGATCGGAAGGGAGGTGCCCAGGTAGACTGCAGAGTGGGACAATCTTCAATTAAGATAAGGGAAAAAGCTGAAAAACTTGTCAAGGGGGGAAGGGCTTTCATTGTGTTCATACAAAGAAGATTGTCCCCTTCTGTTATCTGTCTGGTCATACAACCAGATTCACATCTGAGAAGAGATGGCTTACACTAGGTAAAAGGGGCGGGGAGGGGAACTTTGCTTGTGACTATCTCATAAACCATAAAGGTTTGAGAGATCAGACTTATATCATTCTTCATGTTTTTTAATGCCTACAAAATAAAATAAAGTTAAAACAAAGTATTACTATCCCTTTAATAACAAAAACTACAAATATGTTTTCCATCTAGAACACAACTTGGCTAATAAAGAAATTATCCTTCCATTGTTCGTTTGCTATTAGGATGGATAGAGCACCAATAATGACACATTCCTGGTGAGTCCTATCACATACAAGTGGACTGACAATCTGCTGGCACATCATTGACCCTGGAAATATGCCACAAAATCCAATTTCACCTAAGGCAGCAAGCTACCAAGAAATGCATCCACAGCCTTACACCATTAAACTCTTAAAGAACAGTCCCAGACCATCAGATCACTTCCATCTGCCTCAAAACCCTTACTTTGACATTGGCTCTCCTCAACCCAGGTGTGGCTTTTCCAGCCTCCTACTAAACATTCTTTCATTGGGATACTCATGAGACAAAATTTATGAGAACCAGAAGAGCCTCAACACTTTCAGCATCACTTTATGAGTCTCCAAACTTCTGACCTGTCACACTTGCCTTTCAGCATGCTGGTGCTTTGTGTTCTCATCCACTCCATGGACCGGAGCGGTTGTTGTGTTCCGGGATGGCCGTGTCACATCTGTCGTGATGTCATCAATCGGCACCTATATCTAGGTGGTTCCCTAGCAGCTCGGTGCACTTACACAGTGTACTGTATCTGCGTTTGTTACTATTGCCTTGTTCCTAGTGTTCCTTGTTGCTGACCCTTTGCCCAGTCTTTGAACTTTCTTCTGCCTACTGATTTAGATAGCTTCTGACCTATAGTTGCTGACCCTGGCCTGGCTCCTGATGCTTCTCCTGCTTCCTGATTTGAATACCTTCTGACCTGTAGTTGCTGACCCTGGCCTGGTTCCTGATCATTCCCCTGCTTGCTGTTTTGAATTTGATTGACTGGTTGTTGCTGACCATTCTTCCATCACCTGCTATAGGTGCACTAAGATTCCTTATCACAGAACCTCATTAGGATCCTGACCTCTACTGCTCAAGTGTGTAACCCTTTTACATTGTATGAAACCACTAAAATTGTGGCCCTTGCATACTTTTGTGAACATGGGGTACTGAGGCTGTATATGAAAATACCAACGGTTCAAACCCCCCTCCCCCCAAACTGGTCCCTCTGGTTTAAGTATCTGGCCATGCTGTATTTTTGATATGAGGGCATTGAGAGTGCAGATTGAGTATTTTTGGTATTCTGGGGGTTGTTCACTGCCTCTTCAGAGACTGTGTCAGCCTGGGAATCACCTGGCTCATCCTCCAGAATAGTCTCACAAGAAAGATGCACTTTCTTGTGAGACTTACAAGGAGGTAGTAAACTCTCAAAGGAAATGATGTTCTAGCCTAGGACGCAATTCCCCACATTTTGTACCAAGATGGATGTGCCTCAGTGTATAGGGTCAAAGTCTGGCTCCAGACTTCACTTGAATGTAGAGGGCGGCAGGCACGCAGGGCCCTTCTGAGAAAAAAATCAGTAGGGCAGAGAAGAGACTGGAAGTCCTTGGTTGGGCTGTGAGTAACTCAGAGGATTTGTTTGATGATGGACTGGGAGGGGAGATGAACAATCCTGTCAAATGGACAGAGCTACAGCTGGGAAACAGTAGGATATGGGGTTGGAGAGGTTGGAAGCTGCAAAAACAACTGAAAGAGGACAAGGTGCACTTTGCAGTGTGAATACTTACAGTTCACAATATGTTTCTTCTATAAGATCCCATGGACACTGTCTGGACCATACCCCTTAGAAGATGTTGATCCCAAAATGCAGTTTCCTCCTCTTCTGTAACTTTATTATTATTATTCTTTATTTATATAGTGCCACCTTAATCCGCATCGCTGTACAATAGGGAATAGACGTACAGAGATATTAAATAGTAAATCATATGTGCAGAACAGAAGGATCAGAGGGCCCTGCTCGTGAAAGCTTACAGTCTAGAGAAAGGTAGTTTGGATACAGAAGGTGAAAGTGCTATTGGGTGTGTCTCCTGCCACATGAGCTGCCGGTCAGTGGATGGGAGAGAGAAGTGCTATTGAGTGCAGTGGCCCAGGGAAGGGGTGGTTCTTGGGTATAATGTTTATGGAGGTAGATGATATGCTTCCCTGAGAAGGTGAGTTTTCAGGGAGCGTCTGAAGATCTGAAGGCTAGGGGAGAGTCTGATGGGGCAGGAATTCCAGAGCTCGGGTGCAGCACGGGAGAAGTCCTGTAGATGGGATTGGGAGGATGTAATAAGAGCTGTGGAGAGGAGAAGGTCATGTGCATAATGAAGATGGCGAGTGGGAGTGTATTTGGAAATGAGAGATGCAATATAGGGGGGTGAGGTGTTAATAAGGACTTTATAAGTTAGCACCAGAATTTTGAATTTAATTCTATGTGCTAATGGGTTCAGTGTAGGGATTAGCAGAGGGGGCTGATGTTAGAGAAGTGGTGGATGAGGTAGATTAGTCGTGCAGCAGAGTTCATTATGGACTGTAGTTGGGTTAGTCGGGTGAGAGGAAGGCCAGTTAGTAGTGGGTTACTACTGGACACTGTACAGCAAGGCAGGCACACATCTTCTTAAACTGATTCCCCTGAAAAACAAAAGGTTAACAACTAACCCCTATCCCTAACCTATGACCTAACCACAGCACCTTTTCCACAGCCTGAAGGGGGGATGGCACCCACCAAAATTATTACCTCAGTGGGCTGACACTCACCAGCCAGCAGGGAAGAAGGAGGTATTGGCATAGAGTATCATAATGTTCTCTGATTCACTTTGATCCATCGGCCATCTTGAGAATGATGCACTAAGAGGAAGTGCAGCAATTCCGGAGAAAATCAACTGCACCATAGAAGGCAAATGGAAAAATGTTCAAACTTCCAAGTCATTTAAACATAGAGATATAGATTTTGATGGCAGAAAACCCATATGGCCCATCAAGTCTGCCAGTTTCCTTATCTAATAAAATACACTGAATTACATATGTCTCAGAATGGACTTACGTCTATCCCACACATTATTTAATTCCCTAGCAATATTTGTCTTCTACTGGGGGGATGTTCCATGGGTTTATCACCATTTCTGTAAAGTAGTACTTACACACATTATTTCCGAACCCTCTAATTTTAAATCATGATTCATGAGCTATTTTTCTGAATCATATTACATTCCTTAATATATTTGTATGTATGTATGTATGTATGTATGTCTTTATTTATATGGTGCCGCACAGTGTACACAGTGCCTTACAACAGAAATATGTAACAATAAATAAATGGGGATAAAATAAGTGTCACAGTCATAGAAACAGTAGGAGAGAGGTCCCTGCCCCAAGGAGCTTACAGTCTAAATGGGTAATAGAAGACAGACAACAGGGTATGAGGGTGTCAAGTGCTGAGTTTACTAAAAGGTAGTGCATAGTACTAAATGTCTCTGTCATATCACCCCCTCTCCATCTTTTATTCCAAGCTGTACATATTAACCCTTTGAGTGCTAGAGGGGTACGCAGACATTGCAAAGCAGTGCATTGCCTACCCCTCTGGCACTCAAAGGGTTAAGTGATTTGAGTCTATCATGCTCCCATATGCCATGAAAACCCTGGCACATTTAATTAATGCACAAAGATGGAAAAGCATTGTGCAAATGTCAGTTTACAGCAAAAATTAAGTGAGTGCTAGCCCACACAGGGCTAGATCCAAGCGTTTATGGATCACACTCTTTTAGGCTAGGGGCAGTAAGAATGGCAGCATTGCAAAGGTATTCAGAAATAACCATTATACATATAGTAATGGCTAAAATAAAGAAGATCCCCGGCTCTTCATTATGGTAAGCATAACACATTGCTTAACCCCTTAAGGACCCATGACGGTCCAGGACCGTCATGGCTTGTTTTCACTTAAGGACTGATGACGGCCCTGGACCGTCATAGAATTCCGGGCTCCCTGCACAGCTACACGCTGTTCGGGGAGCCGGAATCAGATAGTGGGAAAAAAAAATAGTCCGTGGTCCTTAAGCGACCTCACTGTGCGTGCGCAGCCGGTCCTTAAGGGATTAAAGGGATAGTAATGTTTAATAATATAAGCAGCTCTAATTAATCATCATAGTATTTGGACTTTGGAGAGTGTTATTTCAATTCTGTCAAAGTTGTAGTTCAAGAGTAATTCGATGACAAAGTCTCCCCCTCCCCCCCCTTTTACTGATGTAACACTGTTCAGCCAGAGCAGAAGGGAGGTGCCCAGGTAGACTGCAGAGAGGGAAAAGCTTGTCAAGGGGGGCAGGGCTTTCATTGTTCTCATAGGAAGAAGATTGTCCCCTGCTGTTATCTGTCTGGTCTATGGACTGCATTCCACATCTGAGAAGAGATGACTTACACAACGTGAAAGGGGAGGGAGGGGAAACTTTGCTTGTGAATATCTCTCAAACCATAAAGGTTTGAGAGATAAGACTTATATCATTCTTCATGATTAATGCCTACAAAATAAAATAAAGATAAAATTAAGTGTTACTATCCTTTTAATAACTTACATTGCTTTAGTTTTAAAGATATTCCATGTAAAAAGATCACTCTCACCCCCTTCTGGCCGTGTCACTCTCATCCTTGCCTGATCCGAATGGAGAGCAGCGAGGGGCAAACTTCAGTAAGCAAAGGAATATCCTGTCCTCTATCGTCAAGGGTGCAGGATTTCCCTTATACTTACTGTCTTAAATTTGTTCCTCGCTGCTCGCCATAACCGGATTGTGGCTCTAAGGGGAGGCTGCCAGAAGGAGCGGGAGGGTATTTTTACATGAAATATCTTTATAGCAATGAAAGTTATTACACATAGCACAACGTGTTATGCTTACCATACTGATGACTCAGTGTTCTACTTTATTTTAGCCATTACTATCCCTTTAAATGCTTGGGTAATTGGAAGTCACAGGCCTATACAGTATACATTCATCCTATGGGGAGTTTTAATCAGTGAATATGTTCTGGGAGAGGGAGTAGCTGTGTTGTTCTGGAGAAGCTGTGATGGTTTGTGTAAGTTTAACTGTTAACATATTCTTATTTTTTATTTTTTTTTTTCAATACAATGGGAAAGCAAACAAACGTACACATACTGGGACATTCATTTGTGCACTGGGTGGAATGATATACCATTTATGGTCAGCTAGGTCTACACGAGTAGTAGGTAAAGATCAACTGGTTTGATAAGGGGGTTAACAGTGGGAGGAGATGGACTTGAGCTTCAAAATGGCATGAGGGAATTGGGTAGCCCTGACATGGTCATCTTGCAGACAGGCAGCAATGACCTCACTTCCATTTAATTGGTGTGCCTAATAAAGAGCATTCACATATCATGCCAGATAATCAAGTCCATATGCCCATATTTAAAGCTTATGTGGTATGAGATCAAGCTTAGGCTGAGCATGGGGTGGGGAGATCACATGCTGCCATCGAGGCATCTAGGAAGAAGGTATACTTCACTGTCACATAGTTTATTCTTCTCTACAGGGGTACATCCTCAGACACAGAGGCATTACATTTAAGGTGTCCAGCATTTTCCTGGCTGATGGTATACATCTGTCAGGACAGGGTCTAGATTCTTTCAACAAGGCAATATGCAAGGTCATAGAAGATAACTTGGGGTCACAGCAATAGAAGGTAGACTTTAAAGGGATAGTAATACTTCGTTTTATCTTTATTTTATTTTGTAGGCATTAAAAAAATATGAAGAACGATATAAGCCTTATTTCTCAAAACTTTATGGTTTGAGAGGTATTCACAAGCAAAGTTTCCCCTCCCACCCCTTTTACCTAGTGTAAACCATCTCTTCTCAGATGTGGAATCGAGTCCATAGACCAGACAGATAACAGCAGGGGACAATCTTCTTTCTATGAAAACAATGAAAATCCTGCCCCCTTGACAAGTTTTTCAGGTTTTTCCCTTATCTTAATTGAAGATTGTCCCTCTCTGCAGTCTACGTGGGCACCTCCCTTCTGATCTGGCTGAACAGTGTTACATCAGTAAAATGGGCAGGAGGGGGAGACTTTGTCATTGAATTACTCTTGAACTACAACTCTGACAGAATTGAAATAATGCTCTCCAAAGTCCAAATACTATGATGATTAATTAGAGCTGCTTTTATTATGAAACATTACTATCCCTTTAAGGGTCCCCCTTGGGAGTCGCCTCTGTGGATAGCAGCAATGTGGAGCTCCTCGGCCCAGCCAGTGCGGCTTAGCCAGGAAGGTTACGGTGCTGGTGGGTACTGGCCCGGTGGTCAGGACACCACTAGGGCAGGCTAAAGCCATGGAAGCACCGAGGCACAGTGGAGGCATGGCAGGCTAGCCAATTCCAACTCTTTTCCTTAGTGGTTTCAGGCAACCACCTCTTGGGGTAGGGTATGTGTTATACAGCAATGGTGTCTGAAAGTTCCTCTCACTCAGTTGAAGCTCTGGATCCAGGGCAGCACACTGGGGACTGGCAGGACCTCCCAGGGGTTCTCTCATAAATAGGTCAAAAACTATTTAATAAAAGCTGTGACCACCTTCATCTTTGTCTGTGTCTTCAGTTTTGGTGTGTTTTATTGGTTGGCTTGGAGGGGTCAGGGTATGAAGGGAGGGTGTTTTTTTGTTTTGTTTTTTAATGAGTCAAAGGACATTTGCACCTTATTTATTTTTCCATTGGTGATGGCAGCTGCTGAAATCCCATATAGCCTTATCAGATCATGCCACACATTTACAATTTCTTTAGAGAGCTTGCATTTTTTCAAGAGTGGAATGTTTGGAGGAAGAAAGGAACAGGAGGAGTCTGGCAGAATTTAACAGACCCAAAGAAATTCAAAGAAGAGTGAAAATATAAAAACAACCTCTGTACATTTTTAAGGTTTATGGGGCCACTTGGAAATGTCAGGGATAAGGCCTCCAGCTCTGTATTTGTTAATAAAAGTATTTTTATTTTTTACAGAGATGGAATCTGCCAATTTAACCCTTGAATGCCAATGAAGAATCCAGCACATTGCTTCTCTGGCACTCAAAGGGTTAATTGACTGTTAACTGCATGCTTACTGCAAATTACTAAATGAACAATGTTTTAATTGTTGCAGATGCAGGTGCATAAGATTTAAAACTACATTTAAAGGAATAGTAATGTTTCACAAAAACAGCATCTCCAATTAATCTTCATAGTATTTGGGCCATTGAGAGTGTTATTTCAAAACTGTCAGAGTTGTGGTTCAGGTGTAATTGAAGGATAAAGTTTCCCCCTCCCACCCCTTTTACCCAGTGTAAGCCATCTCTTCTCAGATGTGGAATCTGTTTGCTAGACCAGACAGATAACAGCAGGGGACAATCTTCTTCCTATGAGAACAATGAAAGCCCTGTCCCCCTTGACAAGTTTTTCATGTTTTTCCCTTATCTTAATTGAAGATTGTCCCTCTCTGCAGTCTACCTGGGCACCTCCTTTCTGCTCTGGCTGAACAGTGTTACATCAGTAAAAGGGGCGGGAGGGGGATACTTTATCATTGAATTACTCTTGAACTACAATTCTGACAGAATTGAACTAACACTCTCCATGGTCCAAATACTATGTTGATTAATTAGAGCTGCTTTTATTATGAAACATTACTATCCCTTTAAAAACATTTCTGTTAACCCTTTGACTGTCAGAGTTTTCCAATGCACTGCAAAACAATGCATTCAACTTTCCTCTGGAACTAAGAGTTCAAATCAGACCATTGTCCAGAGCATAGATGAAAGTGAAAAAAAAATCTCTATTCTACCTTGAAAGCACTTTCTAAATAAAATAAATACAAGACCTTGGTTATCTCCTGCCAGTTAGCTATTCATTGCTATAATCATATGAGACTGGCAGAAGTGCACTGTTACTGGCATAAGGACAAATGCAGTACTCCCCACAGTGACCTTTTCAGTCCTGTGATCCATGATTAGGACTAGACCCAAAGACATTTGACAACATAAAGCAAACAAGATCTGTTTCACAAGGAATGTCTGTGGTGATAATGTTGGATAAACAATGGGAGCTACTATCATGAAAACAAACATGGACTGTTTGTAAGTACAACATTTAGATTACGAGACACTAAAAATGCATTTAGATGACTCTGTTGTAGATAGAAACAAAAAAATGTCAAGATGAATTGGACTGAAGTACAATATCATGCATTGTGAAAAACACTGAATACAAAATGCTATTGTTTTTGCTTGTTCTGTATTTAAAGTAGCAGTAAATGTTTTTCTTATGAAAAAATAATAACTAATAAAATTGTATACACATACACACACATCATACCTCCCAAGTGTCCCTCTTTAGGAGGGACAGACCCTCTTTTAGACCCAAATCCCTCTGTCACATTTCTCCACAGTAATAAAACTCACATTGATGTTTAAACATCAGTATGTGTGTTTATAAATTAGTCTGTGTAAATAAAATACTTTGATCTCGTTATAAGTAATTTATTAGGTTACATAAGGAGGTGGCAACAAGTCATGAAATAGCCTAAAACTTCTTGCTAATGCCCTGCCCACCAGCAACACCCCCTGTCCCTCTTTGACAATTTGAAATGTTGGGAGGTATGACACATAAACACACATATATGTTTGTGTAATTGTTTTCCTGCTCAGTAAACAAGGGATAATGTGGAGCTTTTTTATTATATGATTATTTTTTTAATAATACTTTCAGTGCCAGCAAGGTATCCAACGCCTTGCAATGCGTTGTATACCCCTCTGGCACTCAAATGGTTAAACTGAAATTTTTCTTTATCAATCAGGATTGCGTAGCTGTCTGGCACTCATATTGTCAAAGGGAAGCTCTTATTAATTGAACAAATTAATTTACTTCGGTAGGTGCCAGTCAGGCCTATCAATATACAGTGGGCTACTTTATTAGGTATTCCTGCTCGCTAACACAAATAGCCAAACAGGGAATCATGCTGCTTCAACTCAATATATAAAGCATGCAGACACGGCCAAGAGGTTTAGTTGCTATTCAACCAAACATGAGAATGGGTAAGATGATTGATCTAAGTGACTATGACTTTGGTATGATTGATGGAGGTCATAGAAGAATGGCTACGTTCATTGAAACTGATAGAAAGGACACAAATACTGAAATAACCACCTTTTACAGGAGTGGGGTGGAAAAAGGCCTCTGAACTCACATGTTAAATCTTTCAGCAGATGGGCTACAGCAGCAGAAGACTATGGCAGGTTCTGCTCCTCTCAGCTAAGAGCAGGACGATGAGGCTACAATGAGCACGATCACCAAAACTAGAAGAGTGGAAAATGTTGCCTGGTCTGACGAATCTCAATTTCTGCTGCAACATACAGATGGTAGGGTCAGAATTTGGAGTAAACAGCATGAATTCATGGATCCATACTGTATTATGTAAAAGGTAAAGACTGATTCTAGTGGTGAAATGGTGTGTGTAATGTTTTCTTGGCACACATTAGGCCCCTTAATGCCAACTGACCAGCATTCGAATGCCAGAGCTAAATATTGTTGCTGACCATATGCATCCCTTTTTGGCCACAGTCTACCCATTTTCAAATGGATGCTTCCAGCATGATAATTCTCCATGGAACGAAGCATCATCTCAAGCTGGTTCCACGAACATGGCAGTGACTTCAGTCACTGCAGATCTCAATCCAATAGATTACAATTGGGATGAGGTGGAACAGGGGGTTCACAGCAGGGATATGTGGCTGACAAATCTGAAGGAACCGAGTGTTGTTATCACGTCAGCATGGTCAAAAATCCCTAAGGAATGTTTCTAGCACCTAAGGAACTTTTCCTAGTACCTTGTTCAATCCATGTCACAAAGACATCAGGCTGTTCTGCAGGCAAAATGGGATTCTAACCAGTACGAAATAGGTGAACCTAATAAAGTAGCCACTGGGTGTAATTTTGCATTATATCTGCTGTTTCTGTTATATGATGAATTCTATTTAACACCTCAGTGTAAACAGTGAGCTTCAATAGACTTGAATGACTCATAAGGGGAACAAGTTGTTATTAGATTTTAAAAATAAACAATTACCAGTGGATTACAATTGAGAAAAAATACACAAAAATAAACTACATAGATGTCCCTGACTGCTGTGTGAAGGACATTTACCGTGATAAATAATTCTGGAAATCCAATGGTAACAAAAGTGGCAACACAAAAAGCCATAAGCAATTAAAGCACAATGCATGGTTTAGTATAATACCAGTGCTGTATTTAACTTTTATTATTTCACGCATAGCAGTACTTGCTGACCATGATCTTCCTCTCTTATCTGTTACACTCTGTGTTACGTAAACAAAACCCCCCATGTAAGTCCATGGAAGTTGCTTATCAGATCAGGAAGGATTAACTCAGATGATGACAGTTAAGGGCTGCTACATCTGTATACACACACGCGCACACACACACACACATTATATATATATATATATATATATATATATATATATATATATATATATGTATAAAAGTTGAAGTCCTTTGCTACTAGCCAGACCTGAAAAGTTACTCGCCACTGCAAGCCATAACATACCAACCAGGGCTGAATTTCTACTCGCCAGGGCTAAATTTTCACTCACCATTGGCTAATGGCAAGTGGAAATTGTGAGATATATATATATATATATATATATATATATATCATAGTAAAATAGGTTGAAAGGACACAAGTTCAACCTTTGCCTCATATAACAGAAAAATGAGAATTATATAAGCCTTCCTGCCTCAAAAATAAGTATTGTCCACTTAAAGAACTTCCTGTTTTACCTAAAAATATACAATATAACCCTGTATGTTCCCTCCTGAAAGAAATGCATCTAATCTTTTATTAAATGTATCCATTGTATCTGCCATTACCACATCATTGGGCAAAGAATTCTACAATTTAACAGATCTTACTGTAAAAACCACCTTCCTCTAATCATAGAGGGTGGCCCATAGTTATTTGGTCCAGCCTTGGAATGAAAAGCTGACCAGAGAGATCCCTGTATTGACCTTGCATATACATATATACATAATCACCCAAACCCATGGGCGGCAGTAAGGAGCTGTTATTCAAATCTCCTCTATACTGCCTGTCCCATAGCTCTATTATGGGAATACCTGGGATCTCTCCGGTTTTGCCTCGGAGACTCCGGATTTCAAAGTGAATTACCGGGTCTCCGGGGCAATGTGTGAATCACCGGGTGGGCAGAGTTTAAGTAGAAACTCTGCCCACTTGTGCTCCATCCCGCCCGGTTCCTCCCACTCCCTGCCCTCTTACATCCATTTTGCAGGGGGGTTTTGTGTTTTTTTTGTCCCGCCGCCCCGTGACTAAGTCCCGCCCCCTTTATGACGCAATTCGCGTCATTTTCCTCCCTCCGGGTAACCCTGTTTCAAAAGTTCCCAGGTATGATTATGGGGAAGTGATTTGCACAGGAGTGGCCAGGGGGGCAACCCCCCCAGTCACTTTGTGAAAATCTCTGTAAGGAATTGTGGGGCCTTCTACACACACACGCACACACAAGCTATACACAAAATGCTATATGCAAAACAATATGTGCAAAACACTATCCACAAAACACTACATACAAAGCGCAAAACACTATATGCAAAATGCTATATGCAATTTATAAAACACTATACGCAAAATGCTATGTGGAAAATATAATACACAAAATGGTATGTGCAAAACATTTTACTGAAAACGCTATATGCAAAACACTCTACGCAAACTCTATATGCAAAACACAATATGCAATAAGCAAAATGGGGTATACAATACACAGATTGCAATACTCAAAACAATACGCAAAACGCTATATGCAACCCACAAAACTCTATATGCAGTATACACAAAACAAACACATTCACGCTCCCACACACACAAACACTTTCTCACTCTCATACATTCACTCATGCTCATACACACACTCATGCTAACTGATGGAGAGTTGTGTATCACAATTCTTTGCAGTGAGTGCACACCTTTTTGGAGCTGAAAGAGCTAAGACCTGAAAATTCAATGAACTAGTCACTGAAAAATTGCCTCCTTTCTGGTTTCACCTGGATGTCAGGTGAAAATAGTCCTATACCTATGCCAGATACGTATCCAATGCATTGGGTTACAAACTTGTGGATAACACACATAATGGCTTCTCCTGTTTAGGATGTCTACTGTAGTGTTTGTCTTCATAACACACTTCCTTTATACACCGTTCTGTCTATTTAGTCATACATACAATTACATGGGACTTTTGTTTTTAATTTGTTTTAAAAACTGGATGGGCAAAGCCATGCCAATATCAAGATAGATATCTAGATAGATAGATAGATAGATAGATAGGGATATTTCAGAGGGAGGTGGACACGCTAACAATAAATGAGAGTTGATGCTTGGGAGTAAAATCCATGAGAAGACTATTAAAATGATGAGGTGGCACTCACAAGGCTTTTTAAAGTGAAAAGAATGCTAGGGTTTAAAAGCCCCTGTGTGTGAGACCCATTCTTTGTATATATGTAGTCAGCTGTCTCTTTAGCCAGCTAGAGCTCTACATCCACAGGTTGGAGAGGATAGGAATTACAGCCTGCAAAAGTGGGAGGTTTAGCAATTGACTAGCCCATGTTACCAACAGCTTAATCTCATTGCTTTTGCATTGGAGCCATGAATTGCCCTCCACCTTTACAGCAGTACATTCTTCTATGCAGAGTCACTGTGTACCAAGCAGATGGAACTGCTTTTGTGCACAAGAAATTGCTTTTGGCTATGCACCAAGGTGAGAGAAAGGAGGGAGAAATCATAGTTCATATGTTGTTCTATGGAGCTTGCACCTTCAAGAGATCAAAGTGCATAGGCACCATAGAATAACATGGAAATTGGAGAAGTTTCCTTCCCTGGATGAATCTGCTTTCACCTTTATCTCATCTTAATGCTTTTTAAGTATAAATGCTAAAATGGAGCAATTATGAGCCAAAGCAACTGCATCACAGAAGACAAATCAAATTACCCAAAGTCCCATTGATTTTAATGGAACATTTAACCACTTGAATGCTAATAAGGTCTCCAGCGTATTGCTCTGCAGTGCATCTGGAACATTTCTAGCCATCAGTGGGTTGAAAACCTAATTTAAATTAAAGGGGATTTTTATTTGTTGGCTATCATGCAATTGTTTGCCCCAGAATTACTCCAGTTTTGTTTTGTACATATGACCCAGTGCGGGGCATGCTTGCAGTCAAGGGATCTAATGTGAAATAACTACTTTTTACAGATTGTAGCTGGAAGTATATGATATTTAAAATTGTATAACCGATTTCATTTCTGTGTGTTTCTGTCCCCTTAAACTGTAAATCCCTCATACTATTTCCCACTATTCTGTGTAAAAAGGGGGTCAACCTTGTAAGAATTACTACTTATAAAGTCACTCATGTCCATAAACCTTTCCCCTATCTTCCTACCAATTCTGACAACCAGAGAAGGGAGAAGAAGGCAGGTGAGCCCTCAACGTTATGTGGCCTCTTGTAGATGCTCACCATACAAGGCTGCAGTGATTGTTACTGGGCTACAATGGTTCCTATGTGGCATGGCAGCATGCATTTTTCATATGTCTCTATTTTTAAATAGCTAGAAATAAAGGGCAGCATCCTTGGGGTTTGTAATGAATATTGCAAAAAGTTTAACAAAGCAAAATACAGGTCAACGTTTCAGTCCACATAAAGACCTTTCTCAAGACAACTGAAAAGGAGTCTCACCTTGTGTTTTAAACTCCAGTCTGTCCCAGCATTGCTCTCGTTACTGGTGACGTCATCTCTCAGATCGCTATGATAGGCTAGCGTTGTGTGGACATACCACTTAGGTCACAGTAACGATTTTTAAAGATATGCTCTGACAACCTTAAGACTAGTAGGTGTTGTAACCTAAGGGTAGACACCTCTGATTTTCCTGAGCTACCATCAGTGCATTTTTTTCAGGATATCCTTGAATGAGTACAAGTAAATTAAGTGACCACTAATTAGTCCACCTGTGGTCCAGCTAGGAGATCCTGGAAACATGCACTGTTGGTAGAGCTTGAGCAATGGCTGAGCAACGGTTGGCAATCCCATAACCTTCAAGCTGTGAAGAGACTAAGTTTGAACTAAGTATTGAGTGATTTCAATCAAATGCTACATATCAACAATAAACAAACAGAAGAAGCAGTAATGTGGTGTAGCTAGCTTAGGCTAGAGCTTATTTACTGTGAACAAAACAAATTTGTCCAGTGAAACAGGTTCCTACATAAGAAAGGATTAAGCTGGATAGGGTGTGATTTTGTGTAATGTGGTTTTGTTTTGTGACTATCTTTGTGGCAAAGAAACTATATATACCCCTCTAAGGTTTTAAAGAAGAAAGATGGTGATGTGAAAAAGAAACTCATAACTTGCTTAACAAAATGACTTTCTTAGTTTGGACTCCATTATACAGCAAATAGGTATATCTATACCTTTTTGCATAGCATGTGCTGTTAATTGTTATCTACTGATCCCAATTTTAGTCCAACCAACAGACAATAGGGGTTAACTGTATGAATGAGAAAACATATGTAGAAAAGCCACACTGATGCTAAGTCTTTGAGTGCCAAAGGAGTACGCAACGCATTACTTCTCTGGCACTCAAAGGGTTAATTTAGAGCAGTGGCGCTCAGTCCATGCCTCCAGAAAGCACTAACAGGCCATGTCTTTAAGCACTCCTCCCAAGTGCCCCTCTTTAGGAGGGACAGTTCTTCTTTGAGACCCCAATCCCTCTGTCACTCCTTTCTACCCTTTTGTCCCTCTTTTTAGGAGATCAGAATGAGTAGTGTGTATTACATTACTCCACAGCAATAAAACTCACATAATGTTTAGTTAATCTTTAGTATTTGTGTTTATATAAATCTGTGTAAATAAAATTATTTGGTACTGCTCTAAATCATTTATTCAATTACACAAATTAGTTGTAATGCCCTCCCACCAGCCACACCCCCAGAAACACCCCCTAAAACAAAAGTGTTCCTTTTTGGCAATTTGACATTTCGTGAAGGTATGCTTTAAGATTTCCCAGGATTAGCACATGGGGGCTGCTACAGTTCTGTAGCTTGTGCAATAAAGCCTGCTGTATGCCCAGACATTCTACTGTTTACAGTAATATAGTAAAATAAAAGTCTGGGGGAGGCTTTACCAGTGTATGAGTAATATGATTACAACATAAATACAAGTCAAACAGAAAAAGGATTGGTAGGTCATTACGTACTAACTGAACACATATAAAAAAATGCATGCTGCAGGGCTGCAGTGAATATTACTAGGCTACAATAGCTCACATGCATCCATGGAGCATGCCTTTTTCATATGCGTTCAGTTTTTAAAGTGTGATCTGGCAACTCTAAATATAACAAGCAAAACAGTGTTGTATACAAACTGAACACTTAAAGGGATAGTAATACTTCATTTTAACTTTATTTTATTTTGTAGACATTAAAAAAAACATGAAGAATGATATAAGGCTTATCTCTGAAACCTTTATGGTTTAAAAGATATTCACAAACAAAGTATCCCCCCCTGTTCAACCAGATCAGAAGGGAGATGCCCAGGTAGACTGCAGAGAGGGACAATCTTCAATTAAGATAACGGAAAAAGCTGAAAAACTTGTCAAGGGGGGAAGGGCTTTCATTGTTTTCATACAAAGAAAACTGTCCCCTTCTGTTATCTGTCTGGTCATACAACCAGACTCACATCTGAGAAGAGATGGCTTACACTAGGTAAAAGGGGCGGGGAGGGGAAATTTGCTTGTGAATATCTCATAAACCATAAAGGTTTGAGAGATAAGACTTATATCATTCTTCATGTTTTTTTAATGCCTACAAAATAAAATAAAGTTAAAACGAAGTATTACTATCCCTTTAAAAGAACCATCACTAACACTATTTTTTTTCTATAAATGTTTACTGCTTTTTACTTTTTGTGCTCTCCTTTCCTAATTATACATATAGGAAGGCACATGCAGATGACTGAATCAAAATATAACAACATAAAAATGAAATAAAAATATTAATAAGCAGAAACAAGTTAGGATTATCACTGATACCATATTCCAATTGCCCTTTACTTAACTGTTCTTTTTTCTGCTTACCCTCGGTGATGATGTCAGCCAGACATGCCACTGTTTGGAACATAGAACAATTGCAATCAGTAGTGTGAATAATCATTTGGGAGCAGCCCTATAGCCAACTGTACAGTTGTCCTCTGCTGCAACCTCCCTGCCTTCAACTTTGAAAACATGGTAGTTGTAGCAAGCTGCATTCATAATGGATCACACAAGGCAATAGTCACCCACGTGAACAGCTCAATTATGGTGATTAGTTCTATTTTGGGTAATTAACACATCAAAAGATTTACTGTGTTAATGTCACCCATTGGACCTAGGCCTTGGGCAGAGATTCCATTCTAGCTGGAAATATTTGCCAAATGGTAATTTTCCAGCTTGTCAGTTCTGCAGTCACCTTCTGAGTGAGGCATCTAATAAATACCCCTTTGGAATCTTTTTGTAATGCTGAAAATCTCTCCAAAATGAGCCAAAAGTGATTAGAAAGTCATATGAAAGAGGTCAGATTATGGCCACTTTCCTTGTGCTGGATCAGGCTGGGGAAACGTATGGCAATAGCCTCCTGCGGGTCACCTGCCTCATATCTCATATGTATGAGTTCCTTCCCCACATCCCTGCCACTGTGTTTAACTCCTCAACTTACAGATTGAAACAATCTCCCCGCTTCTGTAATGGAGGGGTTAAACATCAAAAGAAATAAAAAAAAAATCTCCCCTCCTCCTCCTCCAACTGCTCTGTAGAAATGGTTAACTCCTCCATAGCCAGATTGCAGTGATCTTGCTGCTCTGGCAACAGAAGGATTAATCATGAATGGTCATCCCCCACCCATCCAAAAACATTATTAACTTTTTTAAAAAAATGCAAGGTTCAGCCTACCCATGCCTACCCATAATAATTTTGAGTGTAAAGGTATGTAATAAAATTAATAAGGGGTCCAGAGTCCCTTCCATTCCCCAACTCTGCCCTTAGTATGATGTGAGTATGTGTTCCCAGGGTTATCTTGGAGAAAGAAGACAGGGGTACTCTCTACCCTTTCAAAGCTTCAAGTGAAATCTTCACCCTCTGCCCTCTTTTTCTGGGTCATTGAGATATTAGCAAATAATTAATCTTACAGTGTCTCTTCACTTTTGTCATCTTTGTAAAAAATACAAAAATATGGCAATTACCTTAAACTGTTCAAATTTTCAACTCTTGTGACAATTATTTGTTGATTTTTTTGTATCATTGATATATCTTTAATAATTAACAATGTTCTATATTAACAGTCCCAAGGGGAATCACTTGTTTGCTACCTGGGTGCACATCAAAGATATAATATAGAATGCTAAATTCTATTTCTCCACGCGTTGAGCGTTATTTTAGAGTAGTTTTATGTTTTCTTTCTGCAGAAAGAAGAGCAATTGCTCTTTAATATATTGTAGTTATTTATTTTTTGTTTAAAAAAGTATTTGTTGAATACTGGAATAAACCTTTATACGAATTAAATAGAACCCGTGCCCCTACATTTTTTTTATAATAAGACACTCTCATTGAAACAATAAGAGATCACTATTGTGATCCAGTAAACTGTCAAGAGGGGAGACCCCTAATACAAAGTCTGGAAGGAAAAGATCCACTGCTGAAAACCTGAGTATATCCTGTGGAAAAGCCATACAGAATAAAGAGGGAGACCCATTGACAGAGAGGAGTAACCGTCCTGGGGTTATGTACCAGGGATGCTTTTACACTGAGGGGTAGTCCTAACCTCTCAAACAAGTGAGTGTATTTCTTGTAGAGCATGTGATGAAGGTGATTCAGTTCATAAGATACTACACTTAGGGCCGTATTTTCAAAGGGATAACGACAAAAAATTGTCGAATGAAAGACAAAAATAAGTAATTTTATGCATGAACTACATATTTTGTATAGAGTATACAACAAAAAACTGGTAATGTCAGTTGTGTACGACAACTCCAGAATTGATGGGCAAAGGGGCAAGGGCGTGGCTAAACTATTCTCCAGTGTCCTATAGAGGAAAAGAAAATTTGCCGTATATAACAACAAAAAATGTCTTCCAAAAGACAAAATTTGTACGTTAAGAAAAAAGTGGAGGGAATGTGTTCTGAATGTGAGAATTTTTGTCGTTAGTTAAGACATTTTTAAAGACATTTTTTTTCATTAGTTAAGACATTTTTTTGTCGTTACATACGACAGTTTTAGTCAGGACAAATGACATATTTCCAATCACAACCGACACTCTGAAAATATTAATGATCCCAACGACTTCATACTTTGAAAAGTCGTTGCAAACGACAAAAGCTATTTCACTTCTTTGAACATATGACCCTTAGAGGAATTTCTTCTGTGCTGTTTTTTCTTGTTTCTTGTTGCAGTTTTGGTGTCTTGGAGGGTCTCCGCCTCCTTTCTACAGCAGCGAAGAAATCTCTGAGAAGCAAAAGACTTGTGTCTCTGTAAGTAGGGAAAGATTAGATACATAGACAAGTCTTGGTATTTGTGAATTTTATAATTTAGTGCGTGGTGCTTTCTTATATCCTGTTGGGGGCACTGAAACTTAATGTCACACAGCAGGATAGACAAATATAGTTTTTGCCCTTTGGTTGAACAACATTTGCAGGAATCAGTCTGATGAGGGTGTAATAAAGTCACATTTATTGTGTCATCATTTCAACCATGTTTTGTGACCTTTCCTTGAGAGGTCACAACAGACAATTGAAATGTTAACAAAATAAATGTGACTTTATTACACTTTGAACAAATACATTCCTGTTACTGCTGCCCAAAGAAAGGGCCATTCTGCATGTCCACAGAAACTATACACTGTTTAAGTAATGATACTATTGTCAGTGCTAAATAAAAATAATCTAGATAATGAAACTCAAGTTACTTGCAAGAATTCTGTTAGTGCTGTATAAGAATAAGGCCCCTTTCCCACTGGAGACACAAACACAGCAATGGTGCACAATGCCTTCCCCTGGGAAAGGTACTATGATAGGCCATTGTGCCTTTCATAGGGTTGACTAATGTCTTATGGATGTGACATATTTCAACAAACCTCATCTTTATTGTGTTCATACAGGTCTGCAGTAAAAATGCAGCAATAAAGGTATGCACAGTATCCTATGAGACTACTGTCA
This sequence comes from Rhinophrynus dorsalis, assembly GCA_037306005.1. Taxonomy (NCBI): domain Eukaryota; kingdom Metazoa; phylum Chordata; class Amphibia; order Anura; family Rhinophrynidae; genus Rhinophrynus; species Rhinophrynus dorsalis. The sequence goes on from CM074723.1 coordinate 359,987,087, forward strand.
GACGTATCAACAGACATATCACACACAAGCAATGCTGGAAGTTACAAAGCTCATCTCAGACTTCAATAATTGGCAAACCGTGGGGAACCAACCAGTAATCTTGGATTGGTGCTCACACGGGCTTGCCCTCAGACATACCCCTCTAGCATTTTGATTGGTGGTGGAACACATAAGAAAGGGGAGTTTAAAAACAATGCAGACAGAACAGCAGCAGGGTTATGTTAACCCTTTGAGTGCCAGAGGGGTAGGCAACACATTGCAAAGCAATGCTTTGCCTACCCCTCTGGCACTCAAAAGGTTAACTGTGTGAAAGAGCCCTAAGAGTTCTTACAAATGGGAGAATTAACTTTATCTGCCCCCCCCTCTACAGTTACATCATCCATGTTCATATACATCCCATCTGTGTTCCCTGGTGATCCCATCATGGGGATGGGGCATGGCGTGGCCTTCAGGAGCATCAGCTAAATATTACGGGAGCAAAAAAAACATACTAGGTATCTCAGGCATGGGCCCTTGATCTCCATGTGCCAAGAGAGAATCAGCAGCATCCCACTCATGAGGCGCACAAATGCCAAAACGTACATCTTGGGTTGTGTTGTTTCTCTCATGCAGAGAGGAATTGCCTGATATTTCATAGCTGGACTGTGTGTGGACAGCACTGATCTGATATTTATATGGACATTTTCCCTGTGTAATAGCACTTGGGAGTGAAAAAACATAACTTGAGCAGCACCTGAGAGGCTACCATGCCTTAGAATAAAGGACTTAATTTTGTTCAGTCTCAGTGTGTGTTCATCACGCTCTTGTTTTCTATTAAGTAGATAAACTTTAAAGGGATAGTAATGTTTCATAATAAAAGCAGCTCTAATTAATCATCATAATATTTGGACTTTGGAGAGTGTTATTTCAATTCTGTCAGAGTTGTAGTTCAAGAGTAATTCAATGACAAAGTACCCCCTTCTCGCCCCTTTTACTGATGTAACACTGTTCAGCCAGATCAGAAGGGAGGTGCCCAGGTAGACTGCAGAGAGGGACAATCTTCAATTAAGATAAGGGAAAAACCTAAAAAACGTGTCAAGGGGGCAGGGCTTTCATTGTTCTCATAGGAAGAAGATTGTCCCCTTCTGTTATCTGTCTGGTCTATGGACTGGATTCCACATCTGAGAAGAGATGACTTACACTAGGTAAAAGGGGCGGGAGGGGAAACTTTGCTTGTGAATATCTCTCAAACCATAAAGGTTTGAGAGATAAAACGTATATCGTTCTTCATGTTTTTTTAATGCCTACAAAATAAAATAAAGATAAAACAAAGCATTACTATCCCTTTAACGATATTTTTGTGTTTAAAATATGTGTTTTATAGACATTTAATTGTCATTATTAGATTTGTATGATGTGTTTATGTTAATTATTGCACAGCACAAATAAAGCTACATAAAATATAAATTAAATAATGAGGGGATGTACGAATCTGTCAGCTCAAATCATTTTCAGAGCAGGGACACTGGCTTCCCACTCAAGTGACTACACACCAGGGTATGTACTAGAGCGAATGATTGATTTAGTGTATACAGGTACATCTTCACCATAGTTAAAGGGGAACTCTCACCTATATTAAAGTAGTTTTAATCTGAATCCTCCCATGAAGTGAATCTTTGATCCTGTATTTCTTTTTAATATAGTGCTGCATTATCGGACATATTAGCTTTTAACGTGAAGCCTGTGACGTCAGGTATGTACAGGCCGCAGTACAGCTCTGTGCTGCAGCCTATCAATCTTTGTCTGTTCCCCTTCCCAAGACTTCCCTTCTTCCCTCCTCCTCCTCCGATGATGGAGGATTGTGGCATGTGGTTTACTTTTAAAATGCTCAGTGTCATTCTGCATGTAGAGAAGGGGAAAGAGAGCAGGGACAGTGCTCAGCAAGACTGGGATGAGGTGAAGTGCCACCTGTGGATATACCAGGGCACTCAGTGCCATTTGATCCCCGTATTACTTGGAAAGTGGCATAAGATGGGGCACGCAGAGATATCATGCTTGGTAAGGATGATGGGAGTTTAAGTGCAATATGTTGCTTCTACATACATTGATGGCGACCTTGCATAACGCACCATGAGAATCTGGCGCTTTCCTGCAGTGCAAGATTCTTATGTCGCCCTTTTAATGTGGGTGACATGCTCAATGCGCCCAGTAGTCACAAGATTTTTAGCGTGCGACATTTTAAAAGGATACCATGGCATGTGACCTGGATCGCTCTCTTGCTAGTGTGAGTCCAGGTCATTGTATAGGCATTGACTGAATGCATGAATAGGCATTGACTTTCGTTCATACGCTCAGTCTTTTATAAAAAGTCCTCTTGCCTCTGCTTAGTTCGGCTACTTAGTAAGACTATGTTAATATAGATGAGAGATCCCCTTTAAGACTTTAGTGTGAGCACTTCCCTAATTGCCTCCCCTATAACGTGCAGAAAAATGGGGTAAAGTAACACAAGTTTCCACTGAGTCTTGGTGGTACATAAAAGTTACAGAAGAAAGAAATGCACTGAAATGGCCATACTTTTCTCCAGTGCCCTGGGGTGTAATAAGCAGAGTACAGAGGACAATTTTCTGTGTAAGTGAATTGATGCCAGGAAGACATCGCTCTAAAGCATTGGTTCCAGCATCCATTTTAGTAAGGAACTGTATTGGTACATCCCCACTAATGTACAGCATAACATACAGGTCCTTCAAGGGTTAAAATGATCCTCTCACCCTAAGATATGTTTATGTAATTTAAACTTAAGTAACAAATGCCTATATGTTGTACTAGCAATTCTTGTAATATAAATAGTTTTTGAGAAATTAACATTTATTTGTTTTTGGCACAGTGTGGTACTTTATGCTAACTCGTTTCTGTGCTGAACCAAAATTAAGCCAAAAAATGACGTGAGAGGCTCTGAGCACGAACAAAAGCACAATGGCCTGTTCTCAGGCTACTTACCGCTCAAGAGCATCACATTTTAGCTCTCTAGTGCCATTACAGAGGAGAAATTTCCACATACACATTAGACTAATCCCGCCCATAAGGGCAGTCCAGTACCAAAATAATGGGCAAAACCCCTCTGCATGGAAAAACCAGCTAACCCCAGACGTACATTTCGGCCTTATTTGGGCCTCATCAGTGAGGTGCAGTTGGCTTCCCTAGGCACTGAGAGCAAGGGGTCCACGTCTGGATTACCCTTTACACTTAGAGAGAGACCCTAAGTATTTTGCAGAAACAAGCCAAAAAATGATGTGAGAGAGGCTCTGAGCACGAACAAAAGCACAATGGTCTGTTCTCTGGCTAGTCACCGCTCAAGAGAATTACATTCTAGCTCTCTAGTGTCATTACAGAGGAGAAATTTCCACATACACATTAGACTGATCCTGCCCATAAGGGCAGTGCAGTATAAAAATGATGGGCAAGTCCCCTCTGCACGGAAAAACCAGCTAACCCGAGACATACGTTTTGGCCTTATTTTGGCCTCGTCAGTGAGATGCAGTTGGCTTCCCTAGGCACTGAGAGTAAGGGGTCCACATCTGGATTACCCTTTACAATTAGGGAGAGACCCTAAGTGTTTTGCAGAAACAAGGCAAAAATGATATGAGAGGCTCTGAGCACGAACAAAAGCACAATGGCCTGTTCTCCAGTTAATCACCGCTCAAGAGCATCACATTTTAGCTCTCTAGTGTCATTACAGAGGAGAAATTTCCACATACACATTAGACTAATCCCGCCCATAAGGGCAGTCCAGTACCAAAATGACAGGCAAATCCCCTCTGCACGGAAAAACCAGCTAACCCCAGACATACGTTTCGGTCTTATTTGGGCCTCGTCAGAGAGGTGCAGCTGGTTTCCCTAGGCACTGAGAGCAAGGGGTCCACATCTGGATTACCCTTTACACTTAGGGAGAGACCCTAAGTACTTTGTAGAAACAAGCCAAAAATGATGTGAGAGAGGCTCTGAGCATGAACAAAAGCACAATAGCCTGCTCTCCAGCTAGTCACCACTTAAAACTATCACTTTTAACTCTCTAGTGCTATTACAGAGGAAAAATTTCCACATACACATTACACTAATTCCACCCATAAGAGCAGTCTAGTAGCAAAATGATGGGCACATCCTCTCTACACAGAAAACCCAGCAAACCCCAGATGTATGTTTCAGCCTTATTTGGGCCTCATCAATAAGGTGCAACTGGCTTCCCTAAGCACTGAGAGCAAGGGGTCCACGTCTGGATTACCCTTTCCACTTAGGGAGAGACCCTAAGTGTTTTGCAGAAAGCCAAAAAAAATGTGAGAGGCTCTGAGCACGAACAAAAGCACAATGGCCCTTATGGGTGGGATTAGTCTAATATGTATGTGGAAATTTCTCCTCTGTAATGGCACTAGAGAGCTAAAATGTGATGCTTTTGAGTGGTGACTAGGCTATTGTGCTTTTGTTCGTGATCAGAGCCTCTCACATAATTTTTGGCTTGTTTCTGCGAAGCGCTTAGGGTCTCTCCCTAAGTGTAAAGGGTAATCCAGACATGGACCCTTTGCTCTCAGTGCCTAGGGAAGGCAGCTGCACTTCACTGAAGAGGCCCAAATAAGGTAGAAATTTATGTCTGGGGTCAGCTGGTTTTTCTGTGCAGAGAGGACTTGCCCATCTTTTGGTACTGGATCGCCCTTATGGGTGGGATTAGTCTAATATGTATGTGGAAATTTCTCCTCTGTAATGGCACTAGAGAGCTATAATGTGATGCATTTGAGTGGTGATTAGCTGGAGAACAGGTCATTGTGCTTTTGCTCGTGCTCAGAGCCTCACATAATTTTTGGTTTGTTTCTGCGAAACACTTTGGGTCTCTCCCTAAGTGTAAAGTGTAATCCAGACGTGGACCCCTTACTCTCAATGGCTAGGGAAGCCAGCTGCACCTCACTGACGAGGCCCAAATAAGGCCGAAACGTACATCTGGGGTTAGCTGTTTTTTCCATACAGAGGGGACTTGCCCATCATTTTGGTACTGGACTGCCTTTATGGGCGGGATTAGTCTAATATGTATGTGGCCGGAGAACAGACCATTGTTCTTTTGTTCGTGCTCAGAGCCTCTTACATCATTTTTGGCTTGTTTCTGAACCAAAATTATTAACCCTTTGAGTGCCAGAGGGGAATATAACTCATTGCTTTGCAAAAGCGTTGCGTATTCCTCCAGTACTCAAAGGATTAAACGCTGTACTATGATTAAATCTAAAGATAACCCACATACTGGGGCCATTTCTCATAGCACAGAACTAATTATCACACTGTTCATGGAATTAACATGAAGTACCAGACTGTGCCACCAAAATATACAGATTAGTTTCTGAAAAACTATTTACTTTACGTAAAATTGGCTACTACAGTATACAGGTAGATTTTAGTTAGTTTACATAGAATTAAACTTGTCTGAAAGTGACAGATTCACTTTAAAGTGATAGTAATCATGGTTTTTATCAAATGTTAATATTGTAGACATTAATAATATTAATACAATGAGGTATGTCCCATCTCTCAAACATGTATAGTTTGAGAGATCTAAGCGTCTAAAATTCCCCCCTCCTGCCCCATTCATAGACGTCAGAGCTCTAGCTGACAGAAGCAGATCCTGGTCCCGGGACTGGCCGGTGGCTCTTCAGCAAAGCTGAAATAGCATCATATAGAAAGAAATACTTAATTGGAAAGGTCTACAAAGTGTGCCTGGTTTGCAAACACACTTTGTAGACCATTCCAATGAAGTATTTCTTTCTATATGGCGCTATTTCGGCTCTGCTGAAGTGCCGACGGCTGGTAATAGGACCAGGATCTGCTTTTGTCATCTAAAGCGTTCATGTCTATGAAAGGGGCAGGAGGGGGGAATTTTAGACACTTAGATCTCTCAAACTATACATGTTTGAGAGATGGGACATACCTCATTGTATTAATATTTTTAATGTCTACAATATTAACATTTGTTAAAAACAACCATTACTATCCCTTTAAAGGGATAGTAATACTTCATTTTATCTTTATTTTATTTTGTAGGCATTAAAAAAACATGAACTATATAAGTATTATCTCTCAAACCATAAAGATATTCACAAGAAAAGTTTCTCCTCCGGCCCCTTTTGCCTAGTGTAAGCCATCTCTTCTCAGATGTGGAAACTGGTCCATAGACCAGACAGATAACAGCAGGGGACACTCTTCTTCCTATGAGAACAATGAAAGCCCGGCCCCCTTGACAAGTTTTTCAGGCTTTTCCCTTATCTTAATTGAATATTGTCCCTCTCTGCAATCTACCTGGGCACCTCCCTTCTGGTCTGGCTGAGCAGTGTTACATCAGTAAAAGGGGTGCGAGGGGGATACTTTGTCATTGAATTACTCTTGTACTACAACTCTGACAGAATTGAAATAACACTCTCCAAAGTCCGAATACTATGATGATTAATTAGAGCTGCTTTTGTTATGAAACATTACTATCCCTTTAAACTCTATTAGGGTATGAATATAGTTATACATATACTTATGAATGCAATATAATCTTTAGTATGACAAAAATAGTAATTTAGCATTATTTTTCCTTTTAAAGCCTGCTATACTTATCACCCAGATACTTATGTGCATTTTAGGGTAATATATTTATTATTATTTAACCAATACATTTTCAAATGGTTTTAGTTTTCTCAACATTGAGCATAGCCCTGACACCAAAACGGTTAAGCCTTGAGGGTCAGATTATTGTTCAGTAAATTGTCTTGTAATGTGTTGTGCGTCCCCCAGGTCCCCACAGTATTAAATTAAGGTTCTAGGGGTGGGAAATTATATATATTAAATGATCATGAAGTCATCAGTGAAAGTTAACTCACCAATCAAAAACCTGTCACAAAGTTATTGTGTGGAGTCTAGCTATTAACCTTTGAGTGGTGCAATGCATTGGAAAGCTCTCTGACACTCAAAGGGTTAGACCTTTGAGAAGCAGCTCCATACTTCCCAACATTCCAAATGGCCAAAGAGGGACACTTACCAAGAATTTTTAGGTTATTTCATGACCTATTGACACCTCTTTGTTTAACTAAATACATTATTTAGAGCAAGACCAACGTGTTTTATTTACAGAGACTAATTTATAAAAACATATACTAAAGTTTAACCAAACATTCATGTGAGTTTTATTGCTGTGGAGCAATGTGATACACTTATATACACACCACATAGTCTGATTTCCTAGAAAGAGGGACACCAGGGTGGAAAAGAGAGACAGAGGGATTTGGGACTTAAAGAGGGGCTGTCCCTCCTAAAGAGGGACACTTGGGAGATATACCACTCATTGTACACATCTGGAGCTAAAATTGTTAAAATGTCTAAAGAGAAATCGCATTGAGAAGTGGACTTCATAGAATGACACTGGATTTTCATTATTATGATCATTACTATATAATTTTAAAACTCTTTGATAAAACTAAGCCTGGTGTTTAGATGGTGCTAATATTAGCAGGCTAAAAGCCCTAATGTCATTGCAGCTCCTGTGTAAATTACAAAATGAACATGTTGCTCAAAAAGGGTGCAAAACTGGATTTTTGGAGACTTTCCTATAAGTAAGGGGAAACACTAGCAACATAAACAAGAAACACAACTTCTTGTACTTCTGTGATTCAGAGGACTGAGGTTTGTGTTTTCAGTTTAAACAGCTTGGCTGGAGAGAATTTATTAACGCAAGTTAAGACTGGTTTCCTTTGGCACAAGCCTGGTATATTTCACGTCTAATATGTTGAATCTCTCTCATTTATCCGTGTCACAGACTGCAATATCCTGTTGGACTGTAATGCGCACCATCAATTATTTACCCTGTAAACATGTCTATTGAGGTACGGTGAGATCTAGGCTGCTACTGTGCGATAGCTCTTTTGTAATTGTTCAAATATTAGAAGCTTATTAACCCTTTAAAAACCAGAGAGATGTGCAGTACATAGCATCACATGTACATTTGTTTGAATTTTGTAGGATTTCAGTTTGCCATTAAAATGTATTATTTTATTCAGTTTCTTTGCACTGCTTTGGATGACTTGTTAAGATAAAAGTAAACAGAGATGAGGAAATACATATTACATAAACAGGATTTGGCCCATCCATGCAGGATACTGACTATAGCCAGGATCTTTACTGTGGGGAAATCCAGTGATACTCAGAATAGGAACCTTTTTTCCATGGTGTGGCCATGGATGATAGGGGAGCCAAAATATTCTTATCTAGGGGTGTCTGAGGTATAAATCTGCCAATGAATACAAATCTCCCAATCATATAAAAGCCATAGTATAATCATTTGTTTAAGGGGTCCACAACATCTGCTACAAGGAAACCAATGAATCAGGTCACTGTCAGATAAAATATATCTGGATGATATATTTGAAATAAACCACCCATAATGCCTCTTACCTGACAGTGACTCCATCCACTTAAAGGGATAGTAATACTTCATTTTATCTTTATTTTATTTTGTAGGCATTAAAAAAACATGAAGAACGATATTGGTCTTATCTATCAAACCTTTATGGTTTGAGAGATATTCACAAGCAAAGTTTCCCCTCCCACCCCTTTTACCTAGTGTAAGCCATCTCTTCTCAGATGTGGAATGCAGTCCATAGACCAGACAGATAACAGCAGGGGACAATCTTCTTCCTATGAGAACAATGAAAGCCCTGCCCCCCTTGACAAGTTTTTCAGGTTTTTCCCCTATCTTAATTGAAGATTGTCCCTCTCTGTAATCTACCTGGGCACCTCCCTTCTGCTCTGGCTGAGCAGTGTTACATCAGTAAAAGGGGCTGGAGGGGATACTTTGTCATTGAATTACTCTTGAACTACAACTCTGACAGAATTGAAATAACACTCTCCAAAGTCCAAATACTATGATGATTAATCAGAGCTGCTTTTATTATGAAACATTACTATCCCTTTAAGACAGTGGAAGGCAAAGTGAAGCCATCCAACTGTTGAGGGACTCAACTCCCATCTAGCAATATCTGGAGACACTCATGTTGCCAATACCTTATTTGACAAGCTAATAGAATACCTACACATACCATAAGGTTAAAAATATTAGAGCCTTGATAGAAGTACAATACCTGTTACAGTAAAAATATGGAGGATAAGTATAACTAAATTAATAAAAATAATGTCCTATAGCTCCTGAGGAGTGATAACACATATCAGTAAATAAAACAGTCCTTCTAAAGAAGTAAATGTGCCAAAGCAAAGATGGTACATAATATACTCTTTGGGGGTTGATTTTTAGGAGCTCCATTCCCGCAGGAAAATGTGAGGGGACAATACCTTCCCATCCAAACAATAGGGAGATCTTTCCTGCTGTGGGGATGATGATGATGACCTAGTTCGGATCATGGTTACATAACAAATTAGATTTAAAAGAAAAAAGACACAAGTTCAACCTGGTATAAATTAGAATTTTTCAGCCACCTGTACAGAGACCCAATCGGTGTATTTGTTGCTTCAATTGAGCAAATCAAAGATGGTAGTCACTAGAGGTGGTCGAAAAGTGTGAAAAATTTCCCACGTGACTTTTTGCGAAAACATGCCGATTTTTTGCTTTTCCCACAAAAATTTTGCCTTTCCGCTTATGTAAAAAGTTCCTCCTTTTCGCCTATTTTAACCCTTTGAGTGCCAGAGGTGTACGCAACGCATTGTAAAAGCAATGCGTTGCGTACCCCTCTGGCACTCAAAGGGTTAACAAATTTTCTGCCTAAGTTAACACATTGTTTGCCTATTTTAACACATTTTTCACCTATATTTCCTATAGGTAATACATTTCCCACTGTAATATTACTTCTTCTCAGGGCTGAAGTTTAGAAATAAGTGTCTGAAAGTCAAAGCTGTGAGTCCTACAGCAACATATGCCTTGAAAAATGTGTTAGCATGCAGAATGCATTTGTCCTTTGCCCACAACAGTAACTTCCTTTGTAAATTACACTGGCACATATTCATGATGATGTCAAGAGATTAAAAAAAAATACATCCTACAATGTGGCAGATGTGTATTGTAGTGGTGGTAGTGGGTGACTGGCTGGTATGGTTGTGATCAGGGCAGGATTTACCATTAGGAAAAGCAGGCACCTGCATACAGGCGCACGCCAATGAGGGGCGCCTGCCATTTGTATTTTTTTTTTTTTTTTAATATTCTTTAAAAAAAAAAAAAAAAAAACTAGCCGCCTCGCTGGCTGCGCCGGCGGCACCCACTCACATTGCCCGTCCCCCCAAGTCTTGTACCTGATGGAACTCTCTCATCGCCTCTTTAGGAATGCAGAGCGCTGGGAGATGACATCATCTACCAGTGCTCTGCATTCCTGAATAGGAGACCGCGCGGGAGCTCCGTCAGGTACAAGACTGCCAAAGGAGACACGTACAGATCTCCTACCAGGGAGGTAGGAAACGGACAATGGGGGGAGGCAATGTGAGGGCAATGTGGAGCTAATGGGGCGCAAGTTGGAGCCGATGGAGGGCAATGTGGAGATGGTGGGGGCAAGTTGGAGCTGATGGGGTGGAGGGCAATGTGGAGCTGATGGGGGCATTGTGAGGGCAATGTGGAGCTGATGGGGGGAAATGTGAGGGCAATGTGGAGCTGATGGGGGGCATTGTGAGGGCAATGTGGAGCTGATGGGGCAATATGGAGCTGATGGGGGCAATGTGAGGGCAATATGGAGATGATGGGGGGCAATGTGGAGATTAGGAGCATTGTGGAGGTATCCAGTGCAGATGGCCCACTGGGGGGAGCGCTTCAAATTTCTGTTCCTACAGGCTCCTGAGATGTAAATCCAGCCCTGGCTGTGATTTGTGCATGTATATAGTTTTTACTATTGTCATTTTGCATCAAATCTCTATCCTCCTTCTCAGATTACTGACACACATTACTTGTTGCTCATAGCAGTGGTCCAAAGTGGGGTAGATGGTGGCAACCCTTCTTCACATCCTTCCTCCACCTCCTCATCTGTGCTGCTGGTAATATATTTGTCCTGGCTTTGTCTGTCATGTGTGGTTTCTGCTACTACTACTACTACTACTGGAGATGGATGTTGATGTAATTCTACTGCCACTACTGCTAGGTGTCAAAGGCAGCAGCACCAGAGGTACTCGTCATATCTAACACTGTGGATGTTAACATGTGTTGCTGTTGCTGGGTACTCAAAACAGTGTGGCTGAGTGGGACTTGGACTTTGAAGAGGCCATGATGATGATGATGATGATGGTGATGACTGATAGGGTGACTGTGTGCTTTTTGACATCTGTAGTTGTCCAGGATTGTCAATGGCTTTCTCAAACACTTTATAGACAGGCACAGTGCTTCTTAAAAGTGGTGGAAGATACAGCCTTTGACTTTCTGCTAACCTTATAGCCCTGCCATCATCCTCAATCTCAACTTCATCTGTATTTGAACAAGAGAAGGATGCTTGAAGGATATATTCTAGATCTGCATCATCATCAGTCCTCATTAGGTCATCCTCAGCAGCATCAGCATCACCTGACAGTTCTTGCCTACTACTACCCTTATATTCCTCTAAGCTTTTAGAGGTCTCAAACAATTTCTTTTTACTTTTACTGTAACAAAATTCACTACTACTTTGAGGACAGGTGTGGTTGTCCCACTGTCTGATGCAGCAGGCAGTTCAGCTGCTACACCTTCCTCTGTTATGCTATTGTCAGCATCATCAACACTCGAATGCGACTTGTTGTTGTTTTCAGTGTTCTTCTTATATGGTTCTATATTACTAGCACTGGTGGTGCTGGATCTAGTTTTGCTGGAACCTTGACAAACTGCATCCTCCCTTGGAGTAGAGGGATCATCATCATCATTGATTGCACACTCTGCAGCAACCATTGCTGCAGTCAGTTTTTGAACTACTACTTTACTCTCACGTCTCTGCACTGCTCCACCCCTCCCCCTTCCCCTTGTGCGTTTGCTGGACAATACGCAACTACACTGTTTTTTTAATGTACGGTACACAACACAGCTTATGTACTGTATGATGTCTTGTCTAAGCCCAGTCAGCTTTCTGTCTCTATCACCTAAGATATTTAGTTATTTATTAGTTTTTATTTCTTTATTTATTTTTTTATAAAAATAACCCTCTTGTCTTATCACAGTCTGTCCAAAAAAAATTATAACTGAAAACAAAATCAACAGCTTCTTTCCCCAGACTTCCCCACCCAGCACAGGGACAATAACAGCAATCTCAGCAAGTAAATAGGTCCCTCGCTGCCTGTGTCTTGCCAGTCAGTCACATGGAATTTTGGAGTATTTGGGGGTCAACCTCCTTCCTTTCTTATCCCCCATTGTGCCCCTACTACAGAGAACAAATGTCTTACCTAAATGACTCCCTCAACTAAGCTTCAATTCCCCTTTATTTTCCTATCTCCTCTAACTCAAAAACATGCTGCTCTCTCCTCTCACAAACACAGAATGGCTGCTGTGAGAGCCTGACAGCCTTTTATATGGCTGTAGAAAACTTTCATGTGGTGGAGAAATATTTTTCTTCCCACTGATTTCAATGGGCAGAAAAGGCAGGAAAAAGAGGAAAAACTGCACTTTTCATGAGAAATTATTCGCCAAGCAGAAAGTGCCATTATACGATTTCAGTTTGAAGTGAAAATTGTCTACCATCCCTAGTAGTCACTTACATTTTCAGAGGAGCAAAAACTCAGCATGGGGAAAGATTTCTGTTCTGCACATCTGATTGTACTATTTAATACCTCTGTATGTCTATTCCCAATTGTACAGAGCTGTGGAATTAGTTGGCGATATATAAATGAAGAATAATAATAATTTCTAACAGCACTTTCATTCACTTTTTCTATAGAAGAATGATTCAGCGCCAAATTAATTAGTAGTTAAACTATTTTATCAGATGGATGCTAAATAGGTCTCCAATGCATTGCAGACCTACTGGAAATATCTGGAAATATCTTTACCATTCACAGGTTTAAAGTAGTATCAAAAACAAATGTATTTGAATGCTAGTTGTTACCTATCAATGTAACTAACTATGCTGGGTTGGTTATTTCACTATTGGTGAACTGTAGCATGTTAGATATGGTGCGACTCACATGGGCTACTATTGTCTCATGCGATCACAGCAATTTCCAGCATGCTGTAACGTTATTTAATTCCCTCAAGACGGCAAGCTTTTCACAGAGCAGTTGATATGTTCATCACAACCGCCAATGAATACCCAAACCATGTGGATAACAGCCAGTAATACTGGCTGGAGTTCATGTGGGACAGTCATCAGATAACCCTCTCCTGAATCTCATTCAGAGGTGAAACACAGATGAGAGATGGGTGAAGCAAAAAAAGAGTATTATGGGTGTTGTTTATTAACTTATTTGATTTTGCTGGTCTAAAAGCTTTGGTAGCAAAGACATTTTGAAGCAAGAAAAGACCTACTGAAGCACCAATCCCACCCCTATAGGGCTAAATGGTACAATCCATGGAAATTATCATAAAGTGCATAGGGGAATTAATAAAATATTTTTATGTATACATAAAAATTCTATAACTATTTAAAAGAAAACAAGTCAATTAGATTTTTTTTATTATGGTACCTGTATGCTAATATTATTCATAATGCACAGGAATCACAACAAAAGCTCAGCAGAGTATGGTGATTCAAAATCACTGTGGTCAGCTATGGTATTTTGTTAATTACAGTTTATACTGGACCATTCAAAAATAATCTGCAGGTGTTAATTCACACCGACTAGTCTGATTGATTCAAAGATGTAAGGAATCAGGCCTTGGGAGTTGTTAAGTTCCCACAAGGTTGTAAATGATATACAGAGTGTTAGCACAAGGGATGTCCATGTAAACATAAAGATAATATGTAAAGTATTAACTCTATGATTAATTAAATTATTTGCATATATTCCAGTGCCAGTATCCTCTGCTTACTCCAAATCGCATTACTGGCAAAAAAATCAGGCTTTTAGCAGCTGTCCAAAGTCATTAGGTGGACAGATGGACATCTCATGTAGAGAAATTAAATATATTGAATAGTCAGAACCATGGCAGCTTTATAACATTAGAGAATAGACTTAAGTGAGCCAACCTTGATATATTCATTGAGCTTTTGTTGTGATTCATGTGTGTTATGAACAATACTAGCATATAGGTAACAAAAAATTTTAATTTTTATTTGCTTGTTTTTAAATGTTTTTAGTATTTTAATGTATACTCAATAAAAGTTATGTTTTATTAATTCCTCTATGCCCTTTATGATCATTGTCATGAATTATACCATTTTGCTATATAGGGATGGGATTTATGCTTCATTAGGTCATTTGTATTTATTCAACATGTATTTGCTATCTGAAGTGAGTAAGAGGACAATAACCACAGAACTGTTGCAGTGCTCTGCAACAGTTTTGTCATACCTCCCAAATGTTCCTCTTAGGAGGGACAGTCCCTCTTTGAGACCCAAATCCCTCTGTTCCTCTCTTCCACCTTATTGTCCCTCTTTTAGGAGATTAGGATGTGAGGTGTGTATGTAAGTGTATCACATTGCTCCGCAGCAATTATATCTCATATCAATGTTTGTATAAACTTCTGTATACCGTATGTGTTCATAAATTATTTTGTGTAAAATAAATACTTTGGTCTTGCTCTAAATCATGTTTTCAGTTACACAAAGAGGTGTCAGTAGGTCATGAAATTACCTAAAATTCTTGGTAATACTCTTAGCAACACCATCTAAAACAAAGTTGTCTCTCTTTGGCTATTGGAAATGTTTGGAGGTATGGTTTTGTTGCATGTGTGAAAGAGGCCTAACAATTTCCCTGTAGTTTTATACTTGAAGTAATAATTGTATGTTATATAAGATAGGTTTCAGTGTAGCAAAAAACTCACAAGAGTGCTATAAAGGTGATGCCTTTTAATGACTAACTGAGGACTTATAAAACGTGCAAGCTTGCACTTTTTATATCCTCAGTTAGCCATTAAAAGTTATCACCTTTATATCACTCTTGTGAGTTTTTGCTACACTGAATCCTATGTACTCTACTGGCTAACATGGTGGTGCCATCTTTTTTTCTGGATGTTATACAAGAGGAACGCAATATCCTCTCAAAAATGCCTCACAGTGCCTTTTCGGTCTCTTACACATAGGCAACATTATCACAGCAGCACAAAAAAAATGCATGCGTTGTGAATCATTGTGTCCTATGGGGTATTTCACACAGGTAACATGGTCTGTGATTGTTGCAGAGAGACACAACACCATGCATCCTTTCACACAATGTGTGATAACATATCTGCAAGTTCATAATTTTGATTTCAATGAAATTGCATTGAAATTAAACAACTGTTGACGGTAGCTACCTTTCATTGTGATGTAATCACTTCTGTCTCTGTTACGAGAACAGGATGCTGGGAAAACCTTGACACAACGTAGCACTAAAAATGCACCAACATTTTCAGTTACTAGATAAAAAGTTGAGCTACAATGTCCATGCCCATGTGACTTCTAAAAATCATTTCAAACATCATCAAGAATCGTGAAAACATTACATATTCTTAGTATATTTTCCTTTTAAGGTGAAGTACTACAGTATCAGATATAGAGCCATATGCACAAAGACACAGGAGCAATTTCGAGGCAAACCATCTGAACCACAGGAGAAAAATAAAAATTCCCAAGCAATGTGTTCAAGACATCTCAGCATTTAAGGGGTTAAAAGAATATTTACGTGTATGTGGATTTGGGGATTGTTTTTTTATTTATCTTCTGTGGTGCATTCTTTGTATACATAGCTCATAGGGTAGATTTCATTTAGCAGAAATTTTGGCTGAGATTACATTACAGACAATTAGTTATTTGTGATTCCCAAAAGACAATTTTTGTCAGTACTGATATCACATTGTGGCTGATGGTCTCCTTGCACTCAAATTGTATTTTTGCATTTAGTACCTCCAGCTCATTGAAGGCTAATACATGACTACAGGAAGCACCTGCATTGCATTGCAAAGCTCTGTATACCTCTATATTCATGAAGTGTAAAAGCACATTTAATGAGAAGTCACATGTGCTCGCTGTGCTGTTATTTGTCACGAAATTGGTATTTTTGATCTATAGTACATATGGCCTATTCCTAAGTCAAGGGTGTAGTCAGCCATGGGGTTTCCAGCTGTTGTAGCATACAGCTCAAAGCATCCCTTAACAGTCACTGACTAGCTGAAAGTTGTATACCACTTCAACGGGAAAGCCCGTAGTTGAATACATCTGTGTTGAGCCTTTAGTAAATATGGTCTATCCCTGAGTCAGAGGCTATCCATCTGTAAAAGCTTACAACTCACAATATCCCAACTAGCCATTGCTTAGTAGGGAATGCTGGGAGTTGTAAGTCTCACAAGTGGTGGAGCCCAAGGCAGATTCCAACTCTGACTATGGAATAGGGCATATGTACTAAGGGCCTAATACAGTGTATTTATTATTTAGCTGTGGACTCTCTACATGTTGTGCCTTACCACTTCCAGAACACCCAGTCAGACAATGGCTGAGAGATGTGGGCTACAACAGCTGGAAAGCACAGAGTTGAATATATCATGTATTGTCCTTTAATACATATGGCTTATTCATATGTCTCTGGGGAATTAAAACTGGGAGTCACAACTGATGGGGTCTACCATTCCTAATACCCCTACTAGCCAATGACTAGCTGGTAGTTATAGTCCCTAAAAACTGAAGAGCCCACCTTTGACTACACCCTGTATTAGACCCTTAGTACACACTGCCACTTCCAAAGTCAGGGTGAATCCAATCTGCTGAGGCCTAGGACTACCCACCTCACCAGCTATCTAATATCTAAGCAAGGGATGCTGGGAGCTGTAGGCTCCAAAAGCTGGGTAGTCCAAGTCAGTAACAAGCCAAATGTATCAATAGTCCATGTGAATGTGTGTTCAACCATAGGCATGTGAATGAGTGTTCAGCCATATGCTTACAGCTTTTGGGCGATGTAACTCCCTGCTAGCTAATGCCTAGCAGGGTATGCTGAGAGTCAAAAGCCTCAAGAGCCTGGGAACCCAAGGATGTTTCCCTGTGAATTAAAGGTATAGTAATACTTGTAACAAAGTGCAGCTCGTCATTATATTATTTGTCCCATGTGCCGCTGTATATCAATACTAACAGGCTTGTAGTTGAATCAGAAAGGATCACCCCTCCCGCCCCTTTCCCCTGCGTCTCTCTACCTCTCATGCTGGTCCAGATGGAGCGAGGCAAGGGACAATATCCAGTAAGCATAAGGAAAATCCTGCCCTCCTTCTACAAGGGGGCAGGGTTTTTCTTATACTTACTGCAAGACGATTGTCCCTCACTGAGATCCGTCTGGTCCCAGGATGATGGGAGGTGGCCAGAAGAGGTGAGAGGGGGATCCTTTCTGATCCAATTGCAGCTGATCTACAAGCCTGCTAGTATTGAAATAAAGTGTCACGTGGGACAAATAGTATAAAGAAGATTCGAAGTTGCTCTTTGCTACAAGCATTATTATCCTTTAAGAATAGTACATATGTACTCAGGGCCGAATACAGGGTGAATTCAAACATAAGCTCTCCAGCTGTTGTGGCCCACAACTCAGTATCCCCTGTTAGCCACTGACTATTTGGCTATGTTGGAAGTAGTGAATCACAACAGATGTGGAGTACATGACTGAGTACATATTGGGCCCTTAGTCCATATGGTATATTCCAAAGTCTGTGGCAGACACCATTCATTATTGCATTAAATGGACCTCAGAACCCACAGAATGATAGAGAGGTCTACAAGGCAATGAAAAGCAATCATTGTGAATCTTTCTAACATTCAGGGGTTTAAAAGACACATGTAAAGCAATACCAGGTACACCCATAAGGTCTAAAATTAACATTTAACATTATCAAAAAAGACAAATATATACTTTTAAAATTAACTTTATTTTCTGATGCTTTCAATTTTTCAATAGTCCTTTTAGCCTCAGCATGAAGAAAACATCTTGTTAGACAGCTTTGATTGTTGTCAGCTAGGGTGACCACATTTCCAATCTGCCATTCTGGGGCATGTGGTCACTCTAAGTCTCAGTCTGATCATTACTGGTTACACTTACTCTCAGTGTCAGCCTCAGGACCTAGAAAGGGAATCAGCGCCAGCGGGAGCCGTGGGACGCAGTCTCACTGTGACTGCAGGTCTGCAGAGTGCTGTTCACTTCCAATCCTCCTCCTCCTCTTCTGTAACTTCCGTTCCACAGCCGCCTGTCACTGTTCCCAGAGACACTCACTTGTGTCTCACTTACGTACCACCTCACACATCCACACCAGCCAGCCAATGAGGAGAGAAACATTGTGCAAATACGCTCCCTTTCATTGGCTGGTGGTGCTGCGTGCAGTGTGCATGTTGCTTACAGTATACTGTGACTAAGCTGGCACCATTGGCAGGTAGAAAAGGGCTGACTCTAGGCTTTGCTTTAAGTTGATTCCAGGACTCTTTATTGTCCCAGTTGGGGATGATTCAGGATGCGGGACACAGCACACAATCAAGAGACAGTCCCGGGTATTCTTGGATGCATGGTCCCCCTATTGTCAGTGGTCCATCATATGTGACCTGTTACATGTACCGGCATTCCAAATGGGGGTCTGAGAGAGAGACCACTCCAGTCTTGGAGCAGTCATAACCCAGTTTTTACCTAGAGCGCTCCCACAGGAGAGCTGTAAGTAAGTGTATGTGACATGCCAAGACATTCATCGGTCCTTTAGGGGAAAAAAAAATAGTGATGGTTCTGGGATGTCACTGCACATTAAGGGGTTAACATAACTCATTTATATACACAAAAAAAGAGGAGCAATTTTGATGTCAAATATTCTGCATCATAGATTACATAGAGATTCCTCAAATTACCATTGATCTAAAAGGAGATTTAAGGCCCTGAATGGTGCCCAAGTCTTCTCTAGCATTCACAGTGCTAAATAATCCTATTTAACAATTTGAGTGCCAGAGGGGTACTCAAGGCGTTTATTACTCAAGGGGAAGTTTAATTTTTCCAATGTGATGCTCTTAGTTTATCTCAGGATTGATCCATTTTCTTTGGACTTATAGCACTAAGTTACTCCCAGTTGTTAGTTTGACTGCAAGGTTAAAGGGACAGTAAGGGACAATGTAAAAAAAAATATGTTGTAGGGTTTATCCCTCTAAGTAAAACAAGGGGACTCCCACTGCTGAAAGGTGTTTTATTCAAAAGTTATTACAGCTCAAAGTTGAATTTTTTAGGAGCAATATCACAGTGGCCTGAAATTGCACAGTGGCGCTGTTGCTACACCATCCTATGGAGATTTATGGTTTACAGACCAGAGCTCTCCATAGGATGGTGTAACAACAGTGCCACTGTACAATTTCAGGCCACTGAGATATTGCACCTAAAAATTAAACTTCGAGCTTTAATAACTTTTGAATGAAACACCTTTCATCAGTGAAAGTACCTTTTTTTTATTGAGGGGGATAGACACTACAATATATAATATAGTATATATATTTTCGTACATATAAAGTATTACTATCCCTTTAATCTTCCCCAGTATTTTTCATTTGTAGACCAAATCCTATACAGGATAATCTCACCTTATTAATGAAAAAAATTTAAAGTGAACATAACATTTTAAACATATTATCTCTGCCAGCATTCCTAAAAGGTTCCTTCCATGGTGCATGGTATCTGAAATGGATGATAAACGTGCTCTACAGAATCGATGATTTACATCTGGCTTCTATTTACATGTACACTGTGCAATCTGTGATAAGAGCAATGTTTATAAACTGAAAACTGTGATAAAACGAGTTTAATCTCAAAAAGCTTCTGCTTTAACATCGTATTAATTTTATTTAAACCTTTGAGTGCCAGAGAGATATCCAACACATATCTTTGGCACTCAACAGCTTATCATAAGTGGCCATAAAGCCGTTCTATGGCTACTACCTACAAAGTCATGTTTATGGGGATTTTAGGGCTCCTGTGCCAAAGACATACAATTATGTTTAGGGGTAAAGCTCAGCCAGGAGGTTAATCCTTGGGGGAGAGCCACTAATCAGTGATAAAGAGGTGATAAAGTGGAGATGACTTCTCCAGTTTATCACTTCTCCAATTCCTATGTTATTCTATGAAGCCCATCCACTAAGATTGCTTAAACTTTGGAGATCTTAGTGCATATGATATATAGAATAATATAGGAATGGAGAGGTGATAAACTGGAGAAGTCATCTCCATGTTATCACCTCTTTATCACAGCATAATGAATCTCTTCACCACCCGTTTACACTTTCCTCTCTTACCTGTGAGGACAACAAACAGAAGTGTTTCCCTGATATTCAGTGGTAAATAGAGGCAGATACATAAAAGCACCTCTAACCCTTATGAGTGTCAGAGAGTTATCCTACATGAAGATCTCACTGGCACTCAAGGGGTTAGATGGCAGTGATATACCTAATAAGAGGATGCTATATGATGGGTAGCAGCACCCAGCCCCAGATTATTGAAGTGCAAGTGTATTTTGTACCAGGAAGCATCTGATGTAGATGGGAAGGTATTATTGATTCTGTTCCTGTCATACCCACTGAAGCTAATACACCACCTGGGAAAATTAAAAATAGTAATTGATATAGATGTGGGACCTTTTAACACCTGAATGCCTGAGAGACCTCTAAAGGGTTAAAATCCCCATTTAAATCCACTGGGATATTTTCACTTGTTCCCTATGACGCATTATTTGGTTTTCTCCAGTCTTTAGCACATGTTAGACTCACTCGATCTGGAGTGATTGTAAGGAAAACCAGTTGCAATATGAGGTCACATATAAACTCTCAAATACCAAATGAAATAAATTGGGTTTTTACCCTCTCTGAATGCTAAAGAGGTATAAAATGCATTATGTTGACAATCCCAGTTTAACCCCTTGAGGGCCACAGGTGTGTCCAACGCATTACACACCCCGCTGGCAGTAAGAAAGCTAAATCAATGGACATTTTTATTTGCCCCTATGGTGAAGGTAGTTTGCAGCTGAGTTGTTCTAGTTCCTTAACCCTTTGAGTGCATTGCTTAACAATGCATTAGCTAACTCTTAATACATTACCAGTCACAGTATGTAATCCTACTCCCGCAGTACAATGGCAGTGTATGTCTTGTACCTGAGAAGCACCGCCCTGCCTCTGCCCCCAGGCAACAGGAGGAGGAGAAGCTGGACTCAGCTACTCTTTTGTTCGGAACTTTTCTTACCAGCAGCAGGGAAAAAGGATCATAAGTTTGGGAAGATAAGTGAGTCAGGAAGCCAGTAACAAAGCAGTGCCTGTGTACTTACTAGAACAAGAGCCTATTGTTCAAACATATACTGCACCTGTATGCACAGAGCAGGCATCCGGCGGACCAGGGGGGAGATGAAAGGGTGTATGAGGGGCTGTCCCTAAGTGTGTCTGGGACTTCTGCCTGGGATTTCTCTGGGGAAAGATGGAGGGGGAGCGACCCCGTTCCCCGACTGTGACAACCACATCCAGCTCTCACAGTGATGCCTTCTCCACCTCTGGCAGCCTGTCCTATGACAGAGGATTCCTCAGAACTGTGCCCGGAGTCCTTCTGCTGGCTGAAATAGTGAGTACGGCACCTGGGCAGCAATCATACACCTGTGGGGATACAATGAGCATGGCATCTGTGCAGCACTGCTCATAGCATTCATTATATAATGACTGGTACCTGGGCAGTATTGCACATATGCCCGTATTAAGTAGTGAGTGTGGCACGAGGGCAACACTGCCCATATACATGTTGTTATATAGTGACTGATACGTGGACAGCGCTGCTCATAACTTTAGTCATAAAATGAGTATGGCACTTGGGCAGTCTTGCTCTCGTACCTATATAGCATAGTGATTATGGAACCTGGACAATACTGCTCATATGTCTGTGGTTTTACAGTGAATATGGCAATTGAACAGCACTGCTCATACCTTTACTTATATTATTCCTTTCCTCATATAACTATGGTTATACTGTATAATGAGTGTGGCACCTGTGTAGCTCTCCTCATTTAACTGTGGCGATACTATATAATGTGTGTGTGTGTGACACCTGAACAGCCCTCCTCATATAACTGTGGTGATATTCAGTGGTGTCCGTAGAAATTTTTTCCGGGGGGGGGGGCAAAGCCATAATATAACCCCCAGCCCAGGCCAGCCCATCTAGCCCCTTTATTTATATGGAGGGGGTAATTGTAGGGGGGGGGGCAAGTGCCCCCCTTGCCCCCCTCACCTCCGGGCGCCCATGGAGATATTATATCGTCAAAGTGGCCAGGGCTGGATTTACATCTCAGGAGCCTGTAGGCACAGAAATTTGAAGCCCCCCCCCCCCCCGTGGGCCATCTGCACTGGATACCTCCACAATGCTCCTAATCTCCACGTTGCCCCCATCATCTCCATATTGCCCTCACATTGCCCCCATCATTGCCAGATTGCCCCCATTAGCTCCAGCTTGCCACCATCATCTCATATATCGCCCTCACATTGCCCCCATCATCTCCATATACCATATTGCCCTCACACTACCCCCATCAGCCCCATACTGCCCCCATCATCTCCATATACCATATTGCCTTCACATTGCCCCCCATCAGCTCCATATTGCCCCCATCAGCTCCACATTGCCCCCCATCAGCTCCACATTGCCCTCACAATGCCCCCCATCAGCTACATATTGCCCCCATCAGCTCCACATTGCCCTCACAATGCCCCCCATCAGCTCCATATTGCCCCCATCAGCTCCACATTGCCCCCCATCAGCTCCATATTGCCCTCACAATGCCCCCGTCAGCTCCAACTTGTCCCACCATCTCCATGTTGCCCTCACATTGCCCCCCCCGTCCGTTTCCTACCTCCCTGGTAGGAGATCTGTCATCTGTGCCTCCTTTGGCACAGTCTTGTACCTGACAGCGCTCCCCGCGCGGTCTCCTATTCAGGAATGCAGAGCGCTGGGAGATGATGTCATATACCTGTGGTTATATAGCTCCTCCTATAACCGTGGTAATATTATATAGTCAGAGTGGCATCTGACTAGCAATCCTCATATTATTGTGATAATATTATTTAGTGACTTTGATACCCAAGCAGCACTAAAATCGGCACTTGAACAGTACTCATATTACACCTATGATTATATTATATAGTGAGAGTGACACCTGAACAGCACTCCTCATATGACTTTTGTGAGATTATATAAATAGTGTAATTCCTGAGCAGCAATCCTCAAATACATGTGGTGAGATTATTTAGTGTGTTTGGTGCCTGAGCAGCACTCCTCATATGCTTGTTATGATACTATATAGAGGGTGTGGCACCTGAGCAACAGTCCTCATATAACTAGTGATATTACATAATAAATGTGGCATCTAAACAGCACTCCTTATATAACGGTAGTGATATTATATAGTAAGAGTGACACTTGAACAGCACTCCTAATATTCATGTGGTTATATTGTGAGTGTGACATCTGAATATCTTTCCTCATACCCCAGTTGATATATAAGGAGTTTGGCACCTCAACAGCACTTCTCATACCTCAGTGGTGATATTATATAGAGTGAACGGCACTGCCCCGAAAGGGTTAATATACATATTTTTTATCAGGCAGCTTCACTTTTAATTAATGACACACACAGTAAATAGCTCTACGGAGAACCAAGTTTCAAAACATTTTGATAAGCTAAATCAGTTTATTATAACAGGCAAGGCAGTGGACACCACGTTCGATTATACTTTTCTTTTTCCAAACCAACCCCACAGGTGATCGCACTGTTAAAAGAAGTGACATGAAAACCTGACACTGATATGCAGGGCAAGATTCTCATGTCGCGGCGAACTAATTATTGTGGCTCCAAGCTGCTCGCTCTTATAAATGCGTTATTTTAAAAGTGAACCATGTTTTTTAGCCTGTATTTTCAAGATAATTTATACTGATATTCAAGGCATGTAACCAATTCATAGTAAAAATTCACTTATCGGAATCTCAAGTAGATTGGGCACACCAGTATTTTAAGAGGATAAATGTCACATTTGATCATGGTGACACTGATACATAGGAGTCCAATGGCCCATATTTTGTACAAATCAAGGTCAGAATATGGCTTCTGGCATCATTATTTCCTGCACGCCTGGTAGTCGGGAGAGACTGACTAAGGGGATGAACGGAGGTCGGATCCACACAAAGGGTTAATATATGCTAAGGTATGTAGGCACTAAAATGGATGTGGGTTGAAGAGACATTTAAGGACGCGACATGAGAATCTTGTGCTTTTGATGCAGGACGAGAGTCTCATGTCGCTCTTTTCATCACGGTGACATGGTTAATGCACCGTTTAGTTGCACGCTCTTTTGTGTGCGACATTTTCAAAGTGAACCCCCTACCTCACAGATTATTCAAATTCACACAGTGTGCCTTGCAGTGTGCAGAAGAGTCTTCTGTTTACATGAATCAGCTGGCCACCTGGTAGTCTGCTGTGGACTTGAAGTAGCTGATCAACCAGCTCATTTAAACACAGGACCTACAGAAAAGCTGTTACATGAAATGGCTACTCTGCCGGTTCTGTGTGCATCTGAATAATCTGTGAAGTGTGGATGGGGATTGTTTATGTTGTAACCCTTTCATTGCCACATGGTTGGGCTTTGCAGAGCAATCTGCACATCCCTATGGCATTCAGAGTGTTAAGGGTGGCAGCAAAATGTTCTGTGTGGTGCCACAGAAAGCTATGGGAATATCCAAATTTCACCATCTCAGTTTGGTGAAGTTGTGACTGTGCACTCTGACAGCATTGACAGCTATCTGAGGTTAACACATGTGGCAAACATATAAAAATAACCACAGGAATATAACAATGACTCAATAAGCTGCATTTCAATAAGCAAATTAGCTATTTCAGAATAAAGGTTACACCCGGCTGCCAGTGCTGGCTTCCCTGCTACATAATTCCACTGTAGGCACTGTTCTGATTAGTCAAGGTTATTTCCTTGTCTATGTCCCTGGTCCTCTCTTGTTGGCCCCTCTGTCTCCCTCCTGATTGGTTCGGTTCCCACTACCAACCCCCCCCCCATTCTGATTGGGTGCTGTGTTTGAGTACAACATTTCATTACTTATCTCGATAAGAGTGTCTGGAAGTATATAAAATCTGTATGGTTGTTTAATAAAGGCAGTTATGGTCTACCCTCTTATACCAGTCTCAGTTGTATTACTAGCGGGAGACTTGGATGGGGAATGTCACCCCAACCTCTGCAGTAGCTAATCCACTTGACTCATCGGCCTATTGCCGAGTGGCTCTGGTAATCTCATCCTGGGTTTTACAGCTGAGTCATGTGGCACACTAGTAGCAGTACTCTAGGCATCTGAAGACATGCAAATCCAGGGCAGGCAACAGCCAGAAGCCTACGGCTTTCAGAGAGCCCAGCAGGAAGATCCTGGGTGCTGTCATATACGCGTACAGAGATTTAAAGGGACACTAATGTTCAGTAAAAAAATTTCTTGCTTTGTAGAGTTTAAAAAAATAAATTATGTGGCACAAATAATATCTCTCAAACCTTTACAGTTTCCCCTCTCCTGATGTCAGTTGTAAAGCTGACAGCAGGAGATTCGAGATGACTGACTCGGGGAGGCTCTTCCGCAGAGCCGAAATTGCATTGTTTAAAAAGAACTACTTCACTGGAACGGTCTACAAAGTGTGCTTGCAAACCACGCACACTTTGTAGACCTTTCCAATAAAGAAATTCATTTTAAATAACAAGATTTTGGCACTGCTGCAGAGCGGCCGGCTGGTCCTTGGACCGGGATCTCCTGCTGTCAGCACAACGCTGACGTCAGGAGAAGGGGAGGGAAGGGGGGAACTTTACATGCGAATATCTCTCAAACAGTAAAGGTTTGAGAGAGAGGATTTGTGCCACATAATTTATTTTTTTAAACTCTACAAAACAAGAAGAATTTTTATTGGACATTAGTGTCCCTTTAACCCTTTGAGCCAGAGGGGTACTCAACACATTGCTTTGCAGTGTGTTACATACCCCACTGGCACTCAAAGGGATATACATATATAACTCATTTAATGCGGGCGACTCTAAAATTACTCAATACCCCCATAGCAGGATATCAAGATTACTCCCATTTAATAAAGTGGTTGTTCACAGGAAAACACCTAAAAAAAAAACAAATTTGACTCTAAATTTCAACAAAAGTGTGAAATCCTATTGTACAACGCTGCGGAATTAGTTGGCGCTATATTGTTGTATTCATGGCCTGAATTATGAATATGCAAATATTAATATAGGATATTAATCACAACATTAATATTTATTTGATTTGCGGTATATCAGTTAATTATGTGGAATGAATACACAGGAAACAGTTGTAATATTTGAAGATATACTTTACTATAACATCTGCTGTTAAAGCAATATATCTAAAAAGGGTTATTACAACAAAGTTACAGATAAATACAGAAATACAGTGTTACAATTATACTTAGCTTGGTTTACAGTGAAAATTCAGCACGTGTAAGCATATCTCTTTGTACAAGGTAACCCTGCAAGTCATCTGTTTGATGTGACTCTTGGACAACAAAAGGCATTTGTTCATCCTTCACTCTGCATGGTGGGTTCTACCCAAACAATGACTCCCAAGACCTAATATCTCCAGGCACTGTCCAGTCAAGTTACTTGAATAAGTCACATGGCTTCTTTGTTCCTGGCCACATGGCATACTGTATGGGAGCCGTTGCACAGGTGGCCAGGATTCCCAGAATACATCTCTGCAATGGCAGCCATTACACATGTGCTCAGCCACTCATAAACACTGCCCCTTGTGGTACACATTCAGAATGCACATACCATATGCAAATATATTGCTTTAATTGTCTGTGTGAAATGGATCATATACAGTACAATAAATCATATCCAATACAATCCACCTGTTAATTCACTCCACACAGCAATGTCAGCAGATGTAAACTACGCATTATGGGAAAAAAAGTAAAAATAAAGAAATTAAAAGTAAAAATTCCCAACAAACCCCCTAACCAATAAAACTACCCACTCTTTGATGGGTTGTAGTGTATAGTAGCATTTAATAACCTCGCAATAACTTGCATAATACCTGCATTCCATAATAACTAAAATAACCATACCCCCCCTCCACACACACGCACGCACGCACACACACACACACATACACACAAAGCAAAGTCAATGTAAGCAACAATCTCTTAAACCACCTTTGGGAACCTTTTAATATAAAGATATCTTATGTTACATTCCCCACCTGCAGTCTTATAGACAGATTTTAACCTCTTAAATTGCCCACCTGTACACTGATTCTGTTTTAAGGGTAGGGTGTGTAACCTTGGATGTAAAATATGCTTATACTGAGACATGACTGACATGACACCCACATGTTTTAAAATTTAGAGTACTGTGAACCATTATTTAGCTAAGGCTTTCACAGATATCAGTCATTACACCTTGCAGTCACTCTGTAGACCTCATGTAACCCTCATTAGTCCTTTAGCTTTATAGCTGGCTGCGTTGTTTGTGAGTTCCCACTCACATCTCTCTCAGGTTTCTGTACCACCAACACTTCTTTATCCACAGAAACTGTCAGTCACTTCCACACCGGATCCACTTCTTCACTCAGAGGTCAGGACTGGGCAGCTTTCAAGCTGCTGGCTCTCTCCTCTGTTAGACCATGGCATCTGGTGTTATTTTCATATTTTGGAAATGTTTTATAACCGTTCATTTGCTATTCTCTTTCATGGTGTATTGAAGAAACCACAAAAGGAAAAAACAGTTTATTGCTTGAGGGCGTTATAGGGTTAGCAGATCTGTAGTGTTTTTATTCAAGGTATTCAACTGCATTTATCTGTGCAGTGTTTGTCATAACGCATTACCTTATTAGCTTAGAAATTAGAAGATACACTGCACTAAAAGTGTGCTGTGTGATCTAACCAAATCACTAGTAGTGTATTTCACTCTTGTCTCAGCATAATTAGCATATGGTTCCATAACAGATCATCCAAAGCAATACAAAAGTAGTATAGTAGAAAGGGACATACACACATTAATTAACACATTCCCTGTACTAATTACTATTTGCTACATTCTCTGAAAATTTAAAGCAGAACTTTCAGATAATAGCCAGTCGCCATGCATTCATTAAATGCATGGTGACTAGCTTGAAAATAGATGTCTTACCGTAAAAATACATGTGTCTACAGGAATGCGTCCCGTTTCGGGACTGATGGGCAGGTTAGTGTGGTCTTTAAGCCTGCGCCGTCAGTCCCTTCTGGTGACCATATGGTGCAAAGCAGTCTACTCTATGGAGACCGGGACTGACGGAGCATGCGCACAGACAAGATGTCTGCACTCTAGCCTCAGTTCCGGTCTCCAAACGGGACGGATTCCTTTAGACACGTATTATTTTATGGTAAGACACCTATTTTCAAGCTAGTCGCCATGCATTTAATGAATGCATGGCGACTTGCTATTATCTGAAAGTTCCGCTCATTTCAAGGTATGGAATAACAGTCCATAAGACTTAGTTCTAACTTTATTTTCATCCCATCTAGAGGTCACTAAATGTACTAAACCCCACCCTTTTTATAAAAAAATAGAGGGGAAACAAAATTCAAAATATAGATTTGATGCCACCTGTACATACAGTAATTGCAGCATGTAATCTATATACAAGTAAAAATAAAATGTCTGTTGCCATACATTAAAATGAAGCTATATTTTTGTTGGAACCAAAACAAAGTTACATATCATTTCCCCAGTATGGTCAAAATACTAGTCTCACCTCAGGCAACAATTCACCCACTTGGGGAATTCATTATTACAGCTTCTATAACTGTTTAACAGTGCAGGCGTTTTGTAATAAGAAAAACAAAAATAAATTTGGAATTTGGCCCACCTGACTGTATAAAAAATAAATAAATAAATTAGAGGCTTTCCCTTAAAAAACAAAAAAAAGCATGTATATATTTTGATGTTTATGCACCTAAGATTATTTTTACAAATGTTGGCTAGGGGGGTTCACTATAAAATTGTCCCCCTCTATTGGGCGACCAAAACAAAAACACATTAACCATGTCGCCGGCATCAAGAGTGTGAGATAATCATGTCGCGGGCTTAAGTGTCACATTTAAACATTTACACTATATATTACAATGTATCACTCATAGCGAACTGAGCACATGTATGTATTAATGAGAACTTAATCCTCCAAGTACCAGAGCAGCACACCATTAACTGACAAGCACAGCAGCAGAGGAAGTGGCTGCTATGAGTGTCACACAATGCACTGACTTATTTCGCTGCTGCTGTGCTTGTCAGTCAATGGTGTGCTGCTCTGGTACTTAGAGGATTAAGTTCTCATTAATACATACATGTGTTCGGATTGCTATGACTGATACATTGTAATACATTGTTTAAATGTTTAAATTCAGTGCTTAAGCCCGCAACATGCTGACAGCCTCTCTGGTACTTGGAGGACTGAGTTCTCATTAATACATATTAGTGCTCGGATCGCTATCTGCAATACATCACGACATGAGAATCTCACACTTTTGATGCATTTAATATTCTCATGTCGTTCCGTACGACGCGTTTTGAAGTGGACAACTTATTTCTCAAGCAAATTTCGGCATATTATTAAAAACAATGGCAAAAAAACCAATTGCGTTATGATGATCGCTCATCATCAAGTTGTTCACTTCGAAAAACGTCATACGGCATGAATAGAAGTGATCACTATTTGGCATTATTTTTACTTATTAAATAGAGCTTTTTTTATATCGTTTATGGATTCTGCTAAATTTTTTCACTGTGGAAGATCTGATTCACTGTATCGGGGAGGTGCTGTTACCCCGTTGGTTTACCTCTGGATGTTTTTACAACCAGCTCCTGTCCCGCCAAGTGTGAATACCTAATTTGTGTTTTGAATAGAGTGCTACCAAGATCACACAAATAGGTGGTTTGAGCCCCTTCTTGCTCTGTGTTTCTTAGTGTTCCAAGGGTCCTGGAGGTCCACTTGGTTACTACGTGGGAGGCTGCATCTGCTGATAGTGTTTGGAGTGACTGAGTGAGGGCAGTCTGATTCCCTCATTTACCTGACTGACCACTGCTAGTGGTCTGACATATTGTGAGTATTCTGGTGTATTGGAACATTGGTATTGCACTAGGAAGCGCCCTTCTCTTTCTTCTGCTGATCTTGTCACCCCATTCATTCTGGCAACATGTTGAATGCGCTGTTGTGTTAGTCACTCATTAGTGGGTGACATTTCTAAAGGATACCAGCTAGGAATACATGAAATTTAAAAGCCTATGAACCCTGTTTAGTGTGTTTGTTTGGGTGTTCTATGCAAGGTGTCCAGATGTCTGTGTGTGTGCTAAACACTGTGTGGGCAGCACAGTGGCTCAGTGATTAGCACTGTTGCCCTGCGGCGCTGGGGTCCTGGGTTCAAATCCCACCAAGGACAACATCTGCAATGAGTTTGTATGTTCTCACTGTGCTTGCGTGGGTTTCCTCCAGGTACCCCAGCTTCCTCCCACACTCCAAAAACATACTGATAGGTGAATTTAGATTGTGAGCCCCAATGGGGACAGGAACCAATATGAGTGTAAAGCGCTGCGGAATCTGTGTACGCTATATAAATAAAGGATTATTATTATGTCAGAATTTTTTTTTTTAATGTTTACTAACTGCATTCTGCTGGGGTCAGATGCAGCGGAATTGAACTGTGTATGTGTGCAGGAAATGGGGGGAGGGGTTTACCCTGCCCAGGGCCCTGTGGAGTCTTAATCTGGCTCTGGTGTATGTAATCTGACTTTACGTATAATATAATTGCAGAATATATAGTCATAAAGGAGGGTGTCTCTTTAACACACACACAAGCAACAGGCACACACGTAATTAAGTTGTAGTTTTGCTATGCTTTCTTACCTCTTAAATGAGAGAAAAATGGAAACTTTTAAAACAGCTATTAACTTTTATGAGCTATATCAGTGTAGCCAACATAGGAGATGAGGACTTTATGTACCAGCAATGAGCCATCCGGGTTTATTAGTGCTTCCCTCTTTTGTAGTTAAACAAATAAAAATTCCACCACCAATTCCAAACGCCAGCTATCCACATACTACTGGTACTGCAATTTTACAGATTTCAGGGTCTGATTCCTCATGAGACAGAGTAGGCAACTGCCTAATGTTCCATATTTTGAGGAGACCTCAGCTGTGCTGGACACTCCCAGGTTCTGAGATATGTGTGACCAGGGCAATTACAATGTTCCTGCTTCTAATGCTTGTTTCTGGTTTATGGGCGCTGGTTTATTTACCAGTTTACATACTATTTGTTATTTAACCCTTTGAATGCTGGAGAGGTTTCCAGTACATTACTTCACAATATGTTGGAGACCTATCTAGCATCCAGGGTGTTAAAAAAATGTTTGTTTATATGTTACAGAATAATTGCATATTCTATGCCAGGTAAGAGTTGAGGGCATTGGAGCGAGGTCATAAGAACAGTAGAGTTGTTGTCATGGTGAGGTGAAGAGCTCGTAGGGTAGCATACCTAGATGCTCCTGAGATATAAACCAGGCCCTGACAGATTCCCTCTTACGTGCTTACATCCAAGAGGGAAAAACAGCAGACCAGCAACAGAACATGTAGGCCAGGAATCATCAAGCGGAGATAAGAGCAGTGTATCGGATACACTGCTGTTCATCAGTACTTCACCATGATCGATGATGGATACCCTCAGTTACTCATCAATGATTGATTGTATTTCCTTGCTTTGAATATGTGAGAAGGGAAATACAATGAAATATTACTTAAGTTTGGTAATTCAGGCAACAAACATGCATAAGCATATAGCATATATGTAAGTGTGTGTGTGTGTGTGTCAGTTGCCGTAGAATTATATGGGATCCACCAGGCTGAATCTGTTGGTAGAAACTGGTGGATCTGGCCAGTCCTTGCTCATTGATGAATCAGTGAGGGCCAGTTACAATCCACTCACTGTTGAATAGGCAATTTGCTTGGGAATTATACCTTTCACCGCTTGACAAATTACCCTCATAACATGGGTTGTAACACTTGATTAATAATATAATCCTAAAGAGTTCTATATACTAATAGTCTGTTCTATTAAATGCTACTAAAGAGTCACATTATTTGTAGATCTAGATCATTTCGGGTTAATCTTGTCATTTGGATCTTGGAAGTTTGTCACAGCATCTCCTTTATCATTAAACAACATTATAATCTCTCTGCTATAGCAATATATAGCAATCCACAGGTAACAGAATGCGGCCTTTTGACATGTCTTATATAATAACTTAGAAGTAGGAGAGATTATATTTCACCTTTGACAACTTTAAGCCAATTGGTTGAACACTATGAAGTGACTGGTAATGCAAGATGCGTTTTACAATTAAAAGCAATCCAGATTTAGAATGTGCTGAAGTTTTAACCCCTTACGGACAGAGGCAGAGGCGTAACTAGAAGCCGCGGGGCCCTGGTGCAAGAATTGCCACGGGACCCCCTCCGACCACATTGGCCCCCCTAAACCACATTGGCCACCTCCACATTGCCCCTTCCAAAATGCCCCTCATTCTCTGCAATGCCCCTTCCACATTGCCCCTCAATCTCCACAATGCCTCTTCCACAATGCCCCTCATTCTCCACAATGCCCCTTCCACATTGCCCCTAATTCTCCACAATGCCCCTCATTCTCCACAATGCCCCTTCCACATTGCCCCTCAATTTCCACAATTGCCCCTTCCACACTGCCCCTCAATCTCCACATTGCCCCTTCCACACTGCCCCCATCACAATGCCCCTCATTCTCCACATTGCCCCCCAATCTCCACAATGCCCCCATCGCCACATTGCCCCTACTGACCCCCCCGTCCTCCTACCTCGAGTCCCTGGTGGTCTAGCGGTGTGTGTGTGACATGCCGAATGAGGAACAGACCTCTGACTGGTACACAAGCTCCCGCGCGGTCCTTAGTAATGCAGAGTGCTGGGAGATTATGTCATCTCCCAGCGCTCTGCATTACTAGAGCGCTGGCCACTGGGACATCAGTTGTGCCACAGGCGCGTGGCGAGGGGGTCGCAGGGGGCGGCCGGGCCCTTGAGAGTGACGGGCCCGGTCGCAGGTGCGACCCCTATTGTTACACCACTGGACAGAGGGGTGTGCAACACATTGCTTTGCAATGCGTTGCACACCCCTCTGGTTCTTAAAGGGATAGTAATGTTTCATAATAAAAGCAGCTCTAATTAATCATCATAGTATTTGGACTTTGGAGAGTGTTATTTCAATTCTGTCAGAGTTGTAGTTCCAGAGTAATTCAATGATAAAGTATCCCCCTCCTGCCCCATTTACTGATGTCAGACTGTTCAGCTAGAGCAGAAGGGAGGTGCCCAGGTAGACTGCAGAGAGGGACAATCTTCAATTAAGATAAGGGAAAAACCTGAAAAGCTTGTCAAGGGGGGCAGAGATTTCATTGTTCTCATAGGAATAAGAGTGTCCCCTTCTGTTATCTGTCTGGTCTATGGACAGCATTCCACATCTGAGAAGAGATTGTTTACACTAAGTAAAAGGGGCGGGAGGGGGAAACTTTGCTTGTAAATATCTCATAAACCATAAAGGTTTGAGAGATAAGACTTATATCATTCTTCATGTTTTTTAATGCCTACAAAATAAAATAAAGTTAAAACAAAGTATTACTATCCCTTTAAGGAGTTAAGATTAATATACTACAGACCCAGTGAATGCATCTTTTTCATACGCATTCTGATTTAGAGGTTGTCTGGTAAACTTCATGACCTCTGAATGTTATTAGCCATATGGTGCTAAGGTGTGGTGACACACAACAGCATTTGCATATTTTAGGACCAACTGTTGTTTCTCTTAAAGGGATAGTAATGTTTCACAATAAAAGCGGCTCCAATTAACATTCATAGTATTTGGGCCATGGAAAGTGTTATTTCAATACTGTCAGAGTTGTAGTTCAAGAGTAATTGAATGATAAAGTGTCCCCCTCCCACCCCTTTTACTGATGTAACACTGCTCATCTCAGAACACCAGGGTGGTGTCCCGGTGACTTGCAGAGAGGGACAATCTTCAATTAGCATAAGGGAAATACCTGATAAACCTGTCAAGGGGAGCGGGGCTTTCATTGTTCTCACAGTAAGAAGATTGTCCCTTGCTGTGAGCTGTCTGGTCAAGTGACCAGATTCCACATCTGAGGGGAGGTAAAAGGGGCGGGAGGGGGAAACTTTATCATTCAATTGCTCTTGAACTACAGCTCTGACAGTTTTGAAATAACGCTCTTCATGGCCCATATACTAAGAAGATTAATTGGAGCTGCTTTTATTTTGAAACATTACTATCCCTTTAAAGTAATAGCAGTGCTTACTATTGAAAAAAAATACATTGCCAGGTTTAATATGCTGAATAAAACATGAACACTCCCATTGCTGAGAGATGCTTTATTCAAAATTTACTGCAGCTCAGACTTATATTTTTTGGGTGCAGTACCCCCATGACCTGACATTTTATTGTGGTGCTGTTGCTATACCATTCTATGGATCAACTGGCTATGCCTATCTACAGAATTCTGTATCTACAGCTCCACCATGAAATTTCAGGCTGTGGAAGTACTGCACCCAAAAAGTGCAGCCTATCAGTATTTTGTTTTTGGGACAAACTAACTGGCTATGGTTTTTATACAAATAAACAGGGGCAGAACCATTGTCACAAAGTCTACAAGAGAGTGATTCAATAAATAAAGTATCAAATTGAGATTGATATGATAAGAATAATTGGAGCAAACCAACTACCCCTTAACCCCTTAAGGACCAGTGACGTGTCCGGACCGTCACCTGTGTCCTTGCCTAGACTAGTGAGGGTCCTGGCACGTCACATATTTTTTACTCACAGCGATCCTGCGGGAATGCTGTGAGTAGTAGCGGGGTCTGAAATTGAACTCTCCAAGACTGGGGCGGTCATTATAGACCCCCGTTCGGCGCGTCAGCACACACGATCAGTCGTGTGTGCCAGCAAGGTGAAGTTCCCTATCTGGCCCTTAAAAGGAAGCCAACCCCAGGACCACTGGTCCTTATTGGGTTAAAGGAGAAATTGTGAACCAATGCATTGGAGACCTCTCTTGCATTCAATCAGCTAAAAGCTCAGTTTAAAGGGATAGTAATACTTAAAATGTAAAAAAAAATATGTTGTAGGGTTTATTCCCCTGTGTAAAACAAGGGTACTCCCACTGCTGAAAGGTGTTTTATTCAAAAGTTATTACAGCTCAAAGATGAATTTTTAGGTGCAATATCACAGTGAAATGAAATTGTACAGTGGCGCTGCTGCGACACCATCCTATGGAGATTTATGATCCCGGGACAAATGCTGTCCATAGGATGGTGTAGCAACAGCGCCACTGTACAATTTCAGTTCACTGTGATATTGCACCTAAAAAATTCAACTTTGAGCTGTAATAACTTTTGAATAAAACACCTTTCAGCAGCGGGAGTACCCTTGTTTACTCAGAGGGATAAACCCTATAACGTTTTTTTTTTTACATTTTAAGTATTACTATCCCTTTAAATGAATGGGAATGTTTAAATACCACTACATTTGCCCCAGAAATGTTCCCTTTCTTCTTAGTACATCAGCTGAATTATGTAAAATTGCCTTTGTCCTTCATTTCCAGTATCAATTTACTGATATTGAAATTTACTGGAGGACTATAAAGAATAAAATAAAGTAGTAAAATAAAATTTGGGGATTAAGTGGAATTCCAGACCCACAAATGGTGCTGTTCAGCTTCAGGTAAACTTAAGGCTCAAATCCCATTAAAAATCTAATTTGGTCAAGAACCATTTACAATTCTGCTACAGACACATCAGAAGGATGTTTTGAAATATGGATCTATGTTGACCTTCTAACATTAAGTGGTTTAATATTTTACAAATGAAAATTCTTGGTTGCTTGTAAGTGCTCTTCAAATATTGTAGTGTTTGCTTTATTAAATTGTACAAAGACAATAAAATTCACAACATATTCTAAGTCTCCCTTTTTAATAACTAAAGAACAACATTATGTTCTGAAAAAAAGATGCAATATATGAATCTGCCAGCAAAGCTAATATTCTTCTCTTACATCTTAGACAAATAAAAACATGTGCCTGCACCAGTCTTTATGTACAAATGCTGTAGTGCATAACAGGGCATACAACACCACTAGTGTTAAGGCTCTGATGCTCATGAGCCTGAACGCCAACAGCATGCACAGGAAAATGGAAGAATTTTATGTTTATTTCCTGTGCACCTTGTTAGGACATTGTGAAACGCAAGGAGCAGAGCAACCCCCACTGCCCTCCCCATAGTGCAAATAAATGATAGAAGACAATTTACAGCATAAGTCGCTCAGTACATAGGCTTTAGGCAAGTGTAATACACAAAAATCTGTTCCTGTGCATATTTTAGCTCCAAATCACCCTTATTTCCTAGTGATAATAAAAGGTTATTATTTTTTACCTGCACTGAATCTCTTGACAAAACTGTGTAGATGAGAACTTGCCAATATTGTTAAATTATCTTTGTCATAATCCTAGAAAAAATTCCCCCACCACCACCCCAAAAATATTATAAAGCTGCCCTTTATGCATCAAGACCTGTATTTAATTACCTGGCCTGACTACTTAATCATTCAGACAGGCAAGTCATTGTGTAACTGTTGTGCTACACGCTCTGCAGCACAGTGAAATGAGCAGAGTTCAGTAGACAAATATCACCCACTAAGACTATTGATTTGCTTTAAAAACTTTTCAGGAAAATGTCTTCAGTTCATATGAAAGTATTTTGTAACCTGCTGTTTTTAGGATTAGTGCTTGATCAATACAATAGCCTCAGTGACTTTCTAGCTAAAAGTCCTGCACTGTACATTAAAGGGGAGCTATTTCATAAAATAAATGGACGCTAATTTGTTTATCAGAAGGACTTACCTAAGTGAGTGTCCTTCAAACAGCAGTCAGTGTTTATCTATATAATCTTTTTATTTGCAGTTGATCTCTTTTGTAGTCTGCCGCTAGTGGTTTCAGTTTACAATGTCATAAAGTGTTGGGTCCCCTACAAGTCATTAGAGTCGATTGTAACCTTTTTGTTGTTGAAAGGTGTGACCCAGAGGCAGACTTCAATACAGATGTAAAAAAACAGGAAACAATATCTGAGTTCCCCCCATCACACACCACTTACAATACTCTCACGTGGGAGCAATAAATAAATAAATGCTTCTGATGGTATGTAGCTAAAAATAAGAATAAACAACAAAGAAAAACAATAAAGCTTTCCCCTTCTCTGTGAAATTTGAAGGAACGACCTTAGAATCCTGAGCTGACCTGCAATGCGAGATTCTCATGTCGTCCTTTTAATCATGACGACATGCTGAATGCACCCTATAGTCGCGCACTATTTTGCATGCAATGTTTTAAAAGGATACCATGAATATGAAGGCCTGGATCTCTTGACAGTATGAACCAATGTGAATACAATGGATAAAGAAAGAAAGTGAATGAAAACCAGGCACACTTTGTAGACCGTTCTCATTAAGATTCTCTTTGTATACAATGCTTTTTTGGCTCTGCAGACGAGCCGTTCAGTTCCGGTACCAGAATCTAAGCTTGTCAGCTAGACCGCTGACGTGGGTAAAAGGGGAGGGAGGGGGGAACTTTAGAACAATATTCCACAAAATCTATACAAGTTATTAACATAGCTGGGAACCTGCCTGATTTTACCCGGAGACTCCAGATTTAGAGCAGTGTCTCAGGGCCTCCAGGTGAAACCTTAAATTCTCCGGGCATATACAGTATGTGCGCATTTGCTGCTCCTGCCTGCACACATTTCATAATGTATATAAATCTCATCAGAGCCCTGCTCTGGCATCGCGGTCGGCGGACAACCTGTGACCTGTGTCATGTGATCATGACGCTGCGTGCCTGGTGTCAGGGCAAGAGGAGAGCGGAGAACCTGTACTGGCCTGATCATCAGTGTTGCTAGTAAATTCTTTTTAATTCATTCTTTCAATGTGGTGTGATAGATGGCAGTGAAGTTAAATGCTGCTTTAACCCTCTGAGTGCCAGAACATTGCATACCCCTCTGGCACTCAAAGGGTTAAACATGGTACTTTTTTTTCTTTTTTTTTTTTTTTTTTGGAACCTCTGGGTGACCTATTAGTAAAGGTTCCCAGGTATGGTTATGAAGAGTAAGGTCATTAAAGGGATAGTAATACTTAAAATGTAAAAAAAAAAAATTTTGTAGGGGTTATCCCCCTGAGTAAAACAAGAGTACTCCCACTGCTGAAAGGTGTTTCATTCAAAAGTTATTAATTTTCAAAGTTGAGTTTTTTTAGGTGCAATATCACAGTGGCCTGAAATTGTACAGTGGCGCTGTTGCTACACCATCCTATGGAGAATTATGGTCCTGGGACCAGAGCTGTCCATAGGATCATGTAGCAACAGCGCCACTGTACAATTTCAGGCCACTGTGATATTGCACCTAAAAAATTCAACTTTGAAAATTAATAACTTTTGAATGAAACACCTTTCAGCAGTGGGAGTACTCTTGTTTTACTCAGGGGGATAAACCCTACAACATTTTTTTTTTTACATTTTAAGTATTACTATCCCTTTAAAGCTTCTTAAAATAAAGTATTACTATCCCTTTAAATGCAGCTTCTTCTAAGTGGCCTTATCCCCAATAATAGGTAATTTTATTCTGGAAATAAGCACAAACAAAGATATACAATTACAATATTGTTACTTGAAAGACCTCATTATAGTCAATGTACTTCAGATTTATAGCCTCCACAGTAGCACTTCATGATGTTAACCAGGTCTTTCACCTTTTCTATAGCCAAATGATCTGCTCCAAAGTTCTCTGTAGCCATTTTCAGAGCTGCCAGTAATTAATCCTAGCATGCAATTGTTCTATGAGATCCCTATAATGAGGAAACCTTTGAGCTGGTTGTACAGATGAAGAGGAGGTGAAAGACCTGATTAACACCTGTTGGCAGTGAAGAACAGTTTGTCGGATACAAGGAGAAATTTCTATGGGCATTTATATAAAGAAAAATCTTGTAAGTGTGTCAGGAATACTTTATTAACAGCTACTTTTAGAGACGTGTCTGCTTATGCTTCTTTCCAAAATCCATATAAACAGTAAATTACAGCTATATGCAAAATAAGTAAATAAACACAGATAGATAGATAGATAGATAGATAGATAGATAGATAGATAGACAGACAGACAGACAGACAGACAGACAGACAGACAGATAGATAGATAGATAGATAGATAGATAGATAGATAGATAGACCAAGCTTTTGTATGAAGGACACCTACCTAAGTAAGTCAGTGTACTAAATTAAGAACCATATGTTCTTATGATGTAATTGCCCTTTAAAAAAACAGCATATACTATTAAGCTCATTACATGAAACCAGATGAGAGTTGGTACCGTGCTAGCCGTAGAAATACAGGAGGCAAATATAGTTTTTGATACCTTTTATTGGCTAACTAAGCAGATTTAAATGCAAGCTTTCAAGACCTTAGGTCTCTTCCTCAGGCATGTTATACAGATAAATATGAAAACAGGTACACATATTTAAGAGAGATGTTTTCATATTTATCTGTATAACATGCCTGAGGAAGAGACCTAAGGTCTTGAAAGCTTGCATTTAAATCTGCTTAGTTAGCCAATAAAAGGTATCAAAAACTATATTTGCCTCGCTCATTACATGCATTTATATTATTTGTTTGCTCTCTGTAAGATGTATATTGTGATTTCCAAGCTCTCAAAAAAGATTATTTCAATTTAAAAGTCAGCATAATTGGATAGAAGACTTTACAGAATTAACATACTAAATAGGAACTGTAATGTTTCCAAATCCTCAGCTCAATGGAACCACCCACATTGAAGGATTTGCATAATTATTCATCTCCATTCATTGAGTTCACTCCTATGATGGAAGCAGTTTCAGAAGGAGGTGAATTCTGGACAGGTTATTAATTATGCAGGCTGTACCACAGAGGTCAAAGAACTCAGCTCTGCTAAAGATAAAGAGTCCCCAATTACTAAACCAAAAATCTCTAAATCCATTACACTAACTGAAAACAAAAATCACCAGGTATAGGCAGTTAAATAGATACCTTTCATGAAATTAAAAGCTGCATAGTGACAGGTCTTCTTGAATTATAAGTAAGAGTATAAAAGGCAATGGGGATAGATTTCTGTATATTTGCACAAGATTGAATTAAATAGTTCTTAACACCTTATAAGCAAGAGAGGTCTCCAATACATACCTCTCTAGCCTCCTAGGAGGTTAAAGAATTACACATGTATTGACTTGAATGCAATGCATCATTGATTACAAATGATTGAGTCTCATTTACAGTTTCATTTACAATAATGGCATAAGCAATTACATTTGGAAACCTGCAATGATAATAACTGTCATGCTGACTGCAAACCGGGATTATAAATGCATGCAGCAATTAGTTGTTTCATTTCCGCTTTATAATCCATATTAGAGAACCATGCTAGAAATAAAATGATGGGGTGTCTCAGTGGGGTCCTCCTTGGGTAGCGGTTACATTTTAGTATACATACTAACATTATTGCTTCTTAATGGCCTTCCAGGTGTAAGGATTATTTCAAGAGATACTGGCTGTCCTGAATGCACCCATAAGACTTGAACATAAACACATTGGCATACTGTGCATACAATGCCTGTTTGTTATTTTCATGTTTTATTTTAAAAAAAGGACATTATGATTGCTAGAAAATCCTTTCATGTTAGTCTGTATATGTTGTCCCTTTAACATGACTGAAACACAACAAACATAGGAAGACAAGAAGGGAACTGTACTAAGGTGTGATAAAGAGTTTATAATGGAGATGACTTCTCCATTGAAATCGCTTCTCCAGTTCCTGTTAGTCTGTGCAGCCTATGCACTAAGATCTCTCAAGTGGCGGGGCCGGATTTATTATAAGGCAGAGTAGGCATCTGTCTACAGGTGCACCCCGCAGAGGGGCACCTGTCATTGGGACCCATTTTTTTGTTTTAACCCTTTGAGTGCTTTCCTCTCTGGCACTCAAAGGGTTAAAATTAGCCTTGCCACGCTCACTAACCCCATCCCGGTCCGATGAGATCTATGACACAGACTTGTAGCTGCTGATCTCCCTTGTTGGCTCTTTAGTAATATAGGGCGCTGGGAGATTACATCATTTCCCAGCGTTCTGCATTACTGACCAGAAGACCACGCGGGAGCAACAGCAGCTACAGGTCTGTGCAGAAGGAGGCACTCACCGCCAGCTGCCACACCACTGGACCACCAGGGAGCAGGGGCATCCTTAGGAGGTAGGAAATGGACATGGGGGGGCAATATGGAGCTGATGGGGGGCAAGTTGGAGCTGATGGGTCCAATATGGAGCTGATGGGGGGCAAGTTGGAGCTGATGGGTCCAATATGGAGCTGATGGGGGGCAACGTGAGGGCAATATGGAGATGATGGGGGGAATGTGAGGGCAATATGGAGATGATGGGGGAAATGTGGAGATTAGGAGCATTGTGGAAGTGTTCAGTGGAGATGGCCAATGGGAGGGGGGGGAACGTCAGATTTCTTTGACTACAGGCTCCTGAGATCTAAATCCGGCCCTGTCAAGTGGGAGAGATCTTAGTGCATAGGTTCCATAGAAAAAACATAGGAATTGGAGAAGTGATATCACTGGAGAAGCCAACTCTGCTTTTGTCACCTCCTTATCATATCTTTGTGCATAACCCCCATGAAGCTGATATACTAAAAACAACATGAGCAATTCTGGAGCAAAGCAATAGCACCACTGGGATAAATACATTGTCCTGTTATTTTAAATGGATTCTATTTAAAGTGATAGTAATACATGAAATTACATAAATTTAATTTGGTAGATATTTAAAAAATAAATTAATTTGCCGTGTTCGATCTCCCAAACCTTTATGATTTGGGAGATATCAGTCTCAAAGTCCCACCTTCCCTTCCCTTGTGCTGACGTCAGCTTTCTAACTTAGAGATGGAGATCCCAGTCCATAGACTGTCCTGCGGCTCTTCAGCAGAGTGGTGATCACAGTAGTTACAAAGAAATACTTCATTTGAATGGTCTACAACTTTTACTTGTAAACCAAGCACACGTTGTAGACTGTTCAAATGAAGTATATGTTTGTAACTACAGCGATCACGGCTCTGCTAAAGAGCCGCAGGACGGTCTATGGTCTGGGATCTCCGTCTCTAAGTTAGAAAGCTGACGTCAGCACAAGGGGAGGGAAGGGGGAACACACAGCACAATTATTTTATTTTTTAAATATCTACCAAATTAAATGTATGTAATTTCATGTATTACTATCACCTTAAAGGTATAGTAATGTGGCTTTAAAAGTTGCTCGCTGAGCCTTCTGTTTGTTAAAAGTAACCTATCACGCTATGTCTAATGCCTTACTTGTTTGTAGTTCAAAAGTTTTGAGATGATAGAGATCCCCCACCCTTTCCTTTCTGACACGTCACACTGAAGATGTAGTCTGGTGAGGGCAGCTGCAGAGAGGGACAAACTTCAGTAAGCAATGGGAAATCCTACCATTCTTCTTCAAGAGGGACAGGATTTCCCTTATACTTACTGACTGAAGTTTGTCCCTTGCTGCAGCCGTCGAGTCACACGACCAGATTTGACAGTCAGTGGGAGGCGGCCAGAAAAGGTTGGACAGGGAATCTTTATCGCCTCATAACTTTTGAACTACAAACAAGGCATTAGATATAACTCAATCAGATACTTTTAACATACAGAAGACTTGGCAAGCAACTTTTAAAGACACATTACTATCCCTTTAATGTCTATATGTCCTCTATAGTTCAGTTGGCTTGCCCATGAATTATTCCTGTTGTTCTTAGTAAATCAGTTTTGGAGAATTCTGTATGACTTCAGAACAGAACCGTGGTACAGTATTCCAATGGGGAGATGCACTGAGGGGTGATACAGAGGAGATGACTTCTTCAGCCATATCACGTCTCCAGTTCCTATGTTACTCTATGGAGCCTATGCGCTAAGATTTTTCAAGTGGGAGAGATCTTAGTGTATAAGCTCCATTGAAAAATATAGAAACTGGGGAAGTGATATCGTGAGAGATCGTATCTCGTCTTTGTCACATCTTAGTGCATCACCCCCCCCCCCACACACACACACACACACACTGATGGGCATATTTAACCCCTTAGTGACCGGCCGCTCGCACGTGCGGCCATCACTTAATGCCCGGCTAAAAAATTTTCTTTCTTTTTAATTATTCCGGAGTCCCCGAACGGCGTGCAGCCTCTCGGGGACACAGACTTCCGGGACATACATGTACGTCCTCTGTCACTAAGTGACAGTTTTTGCGGGACATACATGTACGTCCATTGTTGGGAAGGGGTTAAAGGAATACTAACACCTAAAATAAAATTGTGTTATATGCTTTTAAATTTCACATATTTTCCACAAACTAATCTCAAACATACATATGTAGACTGTGCTATACAGGCACCATTTGGCTATTTTGGCTATTTTAATTTCTTCTTAAAGTGATAGTATTACTTCAAAATTACTATCCCTCATATTGTAGCCCTTAATAAACTGAGTTAAATGACACCAGTGGCATCTCTCAATCCTTTATGGTTTAAGAGATGGCCGCTTTCAAAGTTTCCTCTCCCCTGCTGTCAGCGTTCTGCTGCCAGCAGGGGAATACGGTCCCGGGACAGGCGGAGGCTCTTCAGCAGAGCCGATATCTCTTTATGGAAGGAAAAATGATTCATTGAAACAGTCTTATACGTGTTCTTGGTTACCAAGCACATGTAGAAGACTGTTTCAGTTAATAATTTTTCCTTCCATAACGCGATATCGGCTCTGCTGAAGAGCCTCCTATT
Organism: Rhinophrynus dorsalis; assembly: GCA_037306005.1. Taxonomy (NCBI): domain Eukaryota; kingdom Metazoa; phylum Chordata; class Amphibia; order Anura; family Rhinophrynidae; genus Rhinophrynus; species Rhinophrynus dorsalis. Next base: position 360,031,179 of record CM074723.1, read on the forward strand.
GACTCAGAGACCGGATTCTCCTGCTGGCAGCAGAACGCTGACAGCAGGGGAGAGGAAACTTTGAAAGCTGCTATCTCTTAAACCATAAAGGTCTGAGAGATGCCACTGGTGTCATTTAACTCAGTTTATTAAGGGCTACAATATGAGGGATAGTCATTTTGAAGTAATACTATCCCTTTAAATGTTAGGTTATATAGCAATTAATCAAGTACTCCACATCATTTTTTTGTTTTAAAATGCTGTTTGGCTGAAATTTAATGATTACATATTGCCCTGCACCCTACTTCCGGACAGAAAGTGGTTACCTTCTCTGTACCGCATTCTGTTCCTCTGCTTCCCTCCCTCTATGGAGAGATGGGAGACCCTTTTAAGTTGGCGCTGCCCCAGTCATGTTAAACACATGTCGGGACATACAAAATCTCATGTTGAGGTCCCCAATAAACCTAAATTGATAGTGAATCTCCATTACAGTAGTGTTCTTGAGTAAATATATTTTGGGCTTTTGAGGACAGGTAGTGATGGAATACGGGAGTTAGGAACGTAAACTGACTAGACCGTCTCTTCCTTTTGTGCTCACGCCACCTAGGCCTAAGATGTTCAGTGCTTTATTTTCAAGCTAAAGCGGCGCTATTCTGGCTCAAACTAACTGAACCATGAAACCAATAAATATACCTAAATCCACCTTTAACCACTTGAATGCCAGATAGGTCTCCAAGGCATTGCTTCACAATGCCTTGGAGACCTCTCTAGCATTCAGTGTGTTAAAAGCTCCATTTAAATCAGCTGCAGTTTTCATTCTCCTCCATGATGCAGTTGGTTTGCTCTAACCTGTCTGAACAGGAAGAGACTGTATAGTCAGTTTAGGTTCCTAACTCCCATATTCCATCACAACCTCTTCTCAAAAGCTTAAAATAAGGCTCTAAGACCCAAATGTATAAAATTGGAGTTATTCTGGAGTAAACCAACTGCATCATAGGGGACACATAAAAATTCCTAAATTCCCCTGCACTTGAATAGAGCTTTTCTAACGCCCTGAATGTTAGAGGTCTCTAATGCATTGCTATACAATTGACTGGCAGATCAATAACTGGAGGAGAGGGGACATCATGAGGGGTCCTGATGCTAGGAATAGTTGCTATATAAATAAGGATAAAAACAATTATAATAATAATAATAATAATAATAATAATAATAAAAAGAAGAAGAAAATGTGTACTGCAATAGACACCCCTCTATAACTCATCCCCAACCTACTGATCCCCTTTATGCCCTACAACACACAAATGTGACGAGCACCCATCAAGCACGAACAAGATAAAGTGTCTTGTTCTAAGGCAGTGGTTCTCAACTCCTGTCCTCAGGACCCACTAACAGGCCAGGATTTGATGATTTCCTTGTTAGACCACAGGTGAGTTAATCAATGTGAATGAGCCTCTGATCACCACACCTGTGCTCCAGCAGAGACATCTCTAAGTCCTGGCCTGTTAGTGGGTCCTGAGGACAGGAGTTGAGTACCACTGTTCTAAGGCATGGTAGCCTCTCAATGGTGCTACAAGTCACATTTTTCACTCCCATGTGCCACACTCCACACGAGAGAGACATTAAAACCACAGACGTACGTTTCGGCCTATGTGTGCCTCGTCGCGGTGGTGCAGCTGACTCCCTCTGGGCACATGGAAGCAAGGGCACATGCCTAGGATATCCTTCTACTTAGGTACAAAAAACAAATGTGACAGTACCCATCAAGCCCCCCACATACACTGTCTCTGTCCCCCAGCCTGGTAACTGCCCACTGATAGTCACAGATTCTCACATACACTATCTGCTCCTCTAGCCGTGTTCCACTGCTGGCTGGTACTTGCATATCCCTACGATGTCAGACCTCCAAGGCTGCTTCAACTGCTCACTGGAAGTCACAGATCCCTACATATACTGTCTAACCCCTCCCCCAGAAGAAACCAAGTTAGGGTAAGCTCAAATAATTATCACTAGTCACCCATAATCACTAATGACAAATATTATTGTAAAGTAATATATAAATATACATATAAGAGATATAGAAAACATAATAAATCAAACATCTGGACAGCCAGAGAGAGATGAGAGAGGCACAAAACAGAGGAACTGTTTAAGATCTGATTGGAAGGATATTAGTGAAGGAGGACAAGGCATCTAGACTGCTGGGGGGACTTTGGGACCCCAAGATGCTATTTACCCTTTTTGGGTCTTGTGTTTGCATATTTGTATGTTTGTTTATTTTTAATCCAATTAAACATATTACACTTAGTACTATTTTCTCTTTTCTTTCCATGTATGGATTTTTTTCAGTGTCAAGCCTGCCTGAGAGCAATATCTGTTTCTGCAGTAACCCTCCCCCAGTCTAGTTCTACTGCCCCTGCCCTACAGATCCCTGCATACACTCTCCTACCCCCTCCAGCCATGGTCCACTGGTAGTTATTGAGCCACACATATACCCCTGCCTTTTTCCACTGGTAGCCATGCTCCTGATATGCACTCTGGTATGTTAAACCATATCAGTGGAGTACCATTTTTCTCAGGCTGGCATTTAATAGTGAATACAATACAAAAAGGTGTTGAAAGATTTTAGCATCTTTGAAGTGTCTGAAAAATGATTTTTTTTTTTTCCTGGAAAGAGCTGGGCACTCTAGCCTAGATGTAAGTAGGCAACTGATCTCTCATTTGGTGATGGTGAATGCCTTCTTTCCAAAATAGTTTGCCTTACTGACCTTTTCTTCCATCAGTAAATTAATATTTTAGCGCAGGCAGATCATTTCTAAAAATAAAAGTGGAAGGTGCTGTTTTGTGCTTCTGGCACCTGCTACGGCAGGACTTGACAAACCCTAGGTGCCAGGTCACCATGGAGACTAGGAATTGCTTCCTGGTTCCTATGGATTCACCAGCCTCTTTCATATGCCACAATCCAGAGAGCACACACAGAAAGTGGCCTGAATGAAGATGTTGGGGTGGGGGACATCATGTAAATCTGCTGCACATACTCATTAGAATGTATGTATGTATGTATCTTTATTTATATGGTGCCACACAGTGTACGCAGCGCCTTACAATAGACATATGTTACAATAAATAAGAGGGGATGAAATAAGTGCGACATTCATAGAAACAATGGGAGAGAGGTCCCTGCCCCAAGGAGCTTACAGTCTAAATGGATAAAGGGAGACATACAATGGGGTAAGAGGGTGTTAAGTGCTGAGATTACAAGTGCTGAGTTTGGCCAAAGGCAGTGCATGGTCCTAGTGCTCCAGAAGATAAGACTTCAGGGTAGACTTAAAGACAGAGGGGGATTTTTCTAGGCGTAAGGAGAGGGGTATGGAGTTCCATAGGTATGGAGCAGAAAGCGAGAAAGGTTTGAGACGGGAGAGGGCAGAGGGTGTGGATGGTGCAACAAGAAGTGCATTGTGTGCTGAGCGAAGGAAGCGGTCAGGAACATAATAGGAGATGAGGGAAGAGATGTAAGGAGGGGTAGCAGTGTGGAGAGCGTTAAAGGTGAGAAGAAGGACTTTGTAATTGATGCGCTGCTGAATTGGGTGCCATGACAGATGTCTGAGAATTATGTGGGCAGGTTCAGTTTTTGGGGAGAGTGTGGTGATTCGTGCAGCTGAGTTTAAAACAGATTGCATAGGTGAAGGATGAGTAGCAGGGAGGCCAGTTAGTAGGATATTGCAATAGTCTAAGCGGGACAGAATGAGGGCACGTATAAGAGTTTTAGTAGTTTGTTGGGAGAGGAACAGGCGGATTTTAGCAATGTTACGGAGAAAGAAGCGAGATGATCTAGCCACAGAGTTAATGTGAGGGGAGAAGGAAAGAGAGGAATCAAATATGGCCCCAAGGCAGCGTGCTGAGCTGACCGGATCAATATCAATATCAATTAGAATGAAGAAGGTGTAAGAGTGTGTAGGTCTGTGCCATGTGAGGTGGCATTACATGGCGTCATGTAACACAAGGGGCATCCACAGATGTTTTTCAGGGGGGTGTAAAACCATAATATGACCCCCAGGCCAGCATGCCCAGCCCCTTTGTTTATATAGAGGGGGCAGGTGTAGGGGGGACAAGTGACCCCCTTGACCCCCCCTCTGGACCCCCATGATAACACCACCTCATATGGACTGCCTGTAAGTAAAACACTTTATGTATATTAGTATTTCTTATATGGGGCTGGCTGGCTTTTTTGTACTGCTCTTTATTTTATATATAGTATACTAGCAATGGGTTTGCCCTTGTGGCTAGTAAAACAAATTAAAATAAAAAACAAAAGTCCCATGCAGTTGTATGTATGACTAAATAAGAATGCTCATTAAAGTAAGTGTGTTATGAAGACATCCTAAACAGGAGTAGCCTAATTGTGTGTTATCCACCGCATTACACCCCAATGCGTTGGATAATATAAAATAAAAGTGTATTTATGTGTAGGACTATTTTTCCCTGACATCCAGACAAATTCAAAAAGGAGACAATGTTTTTAATACCTGCATTATTGAATTTTCAGTGCTTAGCCCTTTCAGCTCCAAAAAGGTATGCAACGCATTGCAAATTGTGTGTGAGAGCATGTGACAGCGTGTGTGAGCGTGAGCACGTGTGTGTGTTTACTGCATCTAGTGTTTAGTGTATAGCATATTACATTTTGCATATAGCATACTGCATATATTGCATATAGCATTGTGTGTATAGTTTATTGCATATAGTGAATAGCATATTGCATAAAGCATTCAGAGTATAGCGTTTTACTTATAGAGCATAGCATATTGCGTAAACCTTGGCTTTCCTCCTGATTTTGTCTCTCAGTTTCCAACTTGGAAGCTCATACGAGTTATCCATTTTTGACCCCTAGGCTAGTAAAATTTTTGTCTCTTCATCTCATTCGACAAGACTCTGCCTGGCATCAGCTGGTTAGGAACAATCTGGTACAGCCTCGGCTTCAGCAAGGGAGGTCCAGTTGACTGTCTCCACTCTCAAGCTCCGCTCTCCAGCCTTGCTTTCTGATCAGGGGAACATGATAGTGATTGTATGTATGTATTGTGTGGGATGTGTGTGTTGTGTATGGTGTGTGTATTATGTATATTGTGTGCATGTGTGCTTGTGTGTGTATTTTGTGTGTGTGTGTGCGCGTGCTACTTTGTACCTTGTGTGTATTGCGCGTGTATGCATTGTGTCAGCTTGTGTTGCGTCACAGCAGGATCATCCATTATGGAAACCTAGGGTACAACCTAGGGCCCATGGCAATATGGGGGGCCCTGGCTGAAAGTGATGGATGACAGACAGAGGCCCTTTTGTTACTGTCTCTGACATCTTGTGGGTTATGCACTGAGGAGTGATAAGAGGTGATAACAAGTCTCCAAAGGTGAAGAAATCTTAGTGCATTAGCTCCATAGAATAATATAGGAACTGCAGAAGTGATATCACTGGAGAAGTTATCTCCTCGTTATCACCTCTTTATCATGCCTTTGTACACAGCCTCCCCCCTTGTGTGAGACTCTCTTATTGTTGAAAGAGACCAACATCGTTCATTTGCTCTCGTTAGGGCAACAATTCCAGTACCTGCTGGCAGCACTCTGTGTCAGAAGTAACGGATCAAGAGGTGTGGGGCTCCAAATTGGTACCTTGTATAGGGCCTCATGGAGCCTTAATTCATCTCTGTGTTTAGCTGTAATTTACAAACGTATGATGGTATTAGGCATGTGGATAATCATCTTTGGCTGTACATCTCAAATACTTGAACATTTACCATCTCATATAAAAAAAACAAGAGAATGTTCAAATAATGAAGTATCTACTGGAAAAAAACACACACTAAAATACACTTACATATAGCCACAAGATAAAAATGCACACAATCCACATGAACTGGAGTCTACAGAGTCCCTTCTAATTCAGTCGTTCTAGCCTCATCTCTTTCTTATACTCTATCCATCTACATCTATCTCCATCCACTTCTTTCTCTTTATATCTCCATCCTTAGGCCATCTACCACTCGGTCTTTGATTAAACAGTCTGGCTTGTGGTGAAGCTGCTTCCATGCCAGCATCTGACATCACTCCCAGACTCCTCCTTTAGGTGTTCAGTTAGACTTCTCTCTTTTTCAAATGTATTAGGATCCACAGCCATTCTGCATTGTGCTTAGGTCCCTCCCATCTTCATATATAAGACTGTATACTATAGAGAATTTTAACCCCTTCCTGACAATGGATGTACATGTACGTCCCGCAAGAACTGTCATGTAGTGACAGAGGACGTACATGTACGCCCCGGAAGTCTGGGTTCTCGTGCGGCTGCACGCCGTTCGGGGACTCCGGAATAATTTAAAAAAAAAAAATTCTTAGCCGGGCGTTAACTGACGGCCACGTGTGCGCACGGCTGCTCACTAAGGGGTTAATTATCTGTGCTTCTGAGTCGAGGCATTACTTCAAAGAGATTGGAGGCACATTCAGTCCCAGCCTATCCAGTACAACATCTTTGATACCCCAAGATATTAAGGAAAGAGAACCAGCTATCAGTGTTTGTGAGGAAAAAGGTTTTTTACATGTGTATAAAATATATCATAACATTTGTTTTATACTCCCATGGAGTTTAAAAATGTCTCCTGATTTAATAAAAAAACCTGGACATCTTAATGTAATCTGTATTTTATATAGGTTATTCTAGGCTATCAAAGGGACTTAAAATTTTAAGCATACTCTTTATATACAACATCAATCCTTTACGCACTATAGGGGTTCCACACTCATTACCATACTTCCCAAGTGTCGCTCTTTAGGAAGGACAATCCCTCTTTGAGACCTAAATCCCTCCTTTCTACCCTGATGTCCCTCTTTTTAAAAGATCGGAATGTTAGTCTGTATATAAGTGTACAACATTGCTCCACAGCAATAAGACTCACATTATTGTTTAATTTTCAGTATATGTGTTTATACATGAGTATTTGTAAATAAAAGAAATGTGGTCTTGTTCTAAATCATTTATTCAATATTGCATAAAGAGTTATCAATATGTCATGAAGTACCCTTTTAGATCATCAATACAAGAAGAGAGTTTAGATGATTTCTTGATGATAGACATGAATGGTCCACAATTCCCTGTAGCACCACTTTATGGAAATAATTGTGCATATCAGCTTAGGGGTAGAAAGGCAAAAATACCCTCATTTGATACAGATGACTGTCTACTCTCCAGAATAATATACATTCTATACTTTTCCTTCATTTCATTAATAGTTATAACCATTTTAGTGCAGGTAGCCTATTTCAAAAAGAAAACATTGGTGTAATTTTGTAATTCTGGTACCCCCTAAGGTATGTCAACCCATACCTTTTTTTCCTTGGACGAGCAATAGCTAATGAATGCATTAGGACCAGGGGTGGATTGTAGGGGAATACCAGCCCGGGCATTTTTTTTAATGCAGCCCACTAGCTGCACTTAGGGTGACCACGGGTCCCGGAACGTCCGGGACTGTCCCTTATTTCAGGGCTATGTCCCGCGTCCCGGGTCCCCTTCAACCGGGACAATGAAGTGTCCCGGAATGAAGGCAAGCCACCCTGGATGTCAGCCTGCAAGCGGTGTGTCACATCATGGACGCCGCTCGCGGCGTCCATGATATGACACACCGCTCGCAAGCTGACATCCAGGGCGGCAATGCAGCTTACCTGGAGGCAAGCGCTCTAGTAATACAGAGCGCTGGGAGATGACATCACTCCCAGCGCTCTGCATTACTGGCCATACCGCGCGGGAGCTTCAGCTCTGTGCCGGAGGAGGCACAGAGCACATTCTACGCCGCTAGACCACCAGGGACTTAAGGTATGACGGCTAGGGTGACCACGTCCCGGAATGGCAGAAGGGAAATGTGGTCACCCTAGCTGCACTGACATCCTATCGACGCCCCCTTGTCGTCCCTGTGCGGCATGGGAGAGCAGGCGCCAGGATATTATGTCATATCCTGGCTCTCTGCATGAACCCTTTGAGTGCCAGAGGGGTACGCAACGCACTTAAAGGGTTATCAAAGAACCCGAAGGCTCTCAATGAGAGTTCCTATGGTAACACAGACCTCTCCTTCAAAATATCGTGGGAACGTGAGGTGCCATCCTCTGATCTCCCCCACCGGCCCATGATCTAGCGGCCCACCGAGGGATGCCCGATCCCCCGATAGGACAATCTGCCCATGATTAGGACATTCCATAGTTTTAAAAGATTTTAGTACATTTCAATGAGTAGAAATGTAAAAAAAGGCACTTTTTACCTTTGGTGCCACCTTCTGGAAACATCTGTGCGCATCAGATTAGGGGTAGAAAAAAAGTGACTCCCTTAATTTAGGCAATGAGTTGTCATTTCTTAATTTCTGTAGTTGTTGTCATTTTCATACAGGCAAGTCATATTTGAAAAAAATGTAAGAAAAATAAGGGATTGTAGTTGGTGTAGTTTAGTGCTTCTGGCACCCTCTACAGTATGTCAACTCACACCAATAGTGTGCCTTTTTTCTCATAAGAGTACTGTACAGTAGTATAGTACAGTAGGAAATGCAACAGTTTTAAAAGATTTCAGTACATATGAAGTGGTGAAAATGTAAAAAGCCTACTGGAAACATTGGCGCACACCAGACTAGAGTAGAAAGACATATGACCCCACATTTGATGCAGTGGGATATCTACTTACAGGAAATATATGGTTTTATATAGTTATTCAGCTGTTTTAGGGTAGTTTTTACCATGTATCCAATGGAATGTGCATTTTAGTTCATAAAGTTGAAAATACCATTTTGCATTCAGTATTTTTGTTCTCAGGAAGTTCTTGGCTTTTAAAAACAATTGAAACAATTCACAACCAACATAAGTGTTTTGGATATATTGTTTGATATTGGCATGATAAGTACTTTGAAAAAAAGTTTGTATTTCTTACAGTCTATGAATAAGAGCTTTGCGCTCAGAAAGCTTCAAACGGTTCTATGTTAACCGACTCCATGATGCGGTCTCACTGTATCCATGTCTATTCACATTTTTAATATGTCTAATAAAAGAGATGGTTTTTAGCAGCTGTCGCATGTGTATGCCGTGTGGATCAAGTATAACCCCATAACCGGGTGTGCTCCCGCTATTCAATTAATTTCTTACATCATAGCTGGTTACACAATGCGAACTTTGGTTTATGTGAAATGCAGTGAAGAAACTGAATTTGTTCTGAAAAAGCAACATATAGTTTTCTATATGTGACTAGAAAGTTATCAGTGGGATTCATACTTAACCCCTCAAAGGCCGGCACTCGCACATGTGGCCAGCACCTAAGGACCACAGGGCGTTTTTTTTTTACGATCTGGTTCAGGGCTTCCTGTGCGGTGTTCAGCCGCTTGGGAGCCCTGAATTCCATGAAGTGCCGGGACCATCACTGGTCCTTAAGTGACGGACAGCTGTGATGGTCCTGGCACGGCGGCAGGGCCGGATTTACATCTCAGGCACCCCTAGGCACAACAACCTCTGGTGCCCCTAGCCCCGCCTTTTCCCCACGCCTAACCATGCCTCTCACTTAGCCACACCCCTCCTGCTGTCTGCCAAGCTTCTCCTTTTAGTAATATAGACATAAATAAATAAAAAAACAATGTTGTTTAACTACTTAGGCAAGTAGCATATCTGTCACTAAAAATAAATCACATTTGAAATAATTATGTCCAAAACATGGAGAAAGGCTAAAGAGAAGCTACTCTTCTACACAGTAGGTCTCTTATCATGTCTTAATAAAAGTGAAGTTTTATATACACTTAACTGTCTGTACTGAATTTAGTTATAATCAGCACAACATAGTTTCACCAAAATATCAGGAATGGACACAATTAAAAACAGTAATGGAGAGAGATGCTGAAGGAATCTAGAAGTACTGTGTATATCAACCCATATGACATGCAAATGTAATTCATCCAACAATAAGTGTACATAACTTGGATGTTAGTATTCCCATATGATCCCATATGCTAATACCAGTCCAATGACTGGAGTCTGGAGAGGCGCAGAGGACAATTGCTTCCCCTTTAATGGGAAATTCCCATTGATATGAGCTACTTCATGCAACACGTCTTACAGTTCAAACTGTTATTTCTTATATTCACATTGTAACCTGGGGGAAGATACACTAAGTGTTAATAAGGGGCCAGGTTGGAGATTTGATTGTGTATGTGCACTAATTACATCTTGACATATAAGATATCTATTCCTTCACATCCCTGTGAATCCTCTGCAAATATGCAATCATCACCATGAATCCACCTTCAAAATAGAAGAAACTCACAGCACCAGCACATCACAATATAAATACACACATGCGCACACACATTTAAGAACCCAAGTGAATCATCAGTGGAGAGCAGAAAGTAGTAATGGAGATCTCCAGTCTCCAAACTAGAAACAACCTAAAACAAAAGGCAAAAAACAATCCTGCAAATGTGATCCATGTACACAGCATATATTATACCTAGGGTGACCACGGGTCCCGGAACGTCCGGGACTGTCCCTTATTTCAGGGCTATGTCCCGCGTCCCGGGTCCCCTTCAACCGGGACAATGAAGTGTCCCGGAATGAAGGCAAGCCACCCTGGATGTCAGCCTGCAAGCGGTGTGTCACATCATGGACGCCGCTCGCGGCGTCCATGATATGACACACCGCTCGCAAGCTGACATCCAGGGCGGCAATGCAGCTTACCTGGAGGCAAGCGCTCTAGTAATACAGAGCGCTGGGAGATGACATCACTCCCAGCGCTCTGCATTACTGGCCATACCGCGCGGGAGCTTCAGCTCTGTGCCGGAGGAGGCACAGAGCACATTCTACGCCGCTAGACCACCAGGGACTTAAGGTATGACGGCTAGGGTGACCACGTCCCGGAATGGCAGAAGGGAAATGTGGTCACCCTAATTATACCAGGGAGGGTTTTGCTACATAGTTTGGTCAAAGTATGTTTAAGTTTGTTTACTCCACCAAGGTACCACATTTAAGCAAGTCCTGTTCAAAACATATTGCCATCTTTATGGCTTAAAAAGCAAAACAAACAAAAAAATTCCTAGATTAAAAATTGCCCCTGAAGAAATTGCTTTTGTGGTAGCACGTTGAATTTAAAAACACCTCATTAAAAACACCTAAACTATTGATGATGGCATGTTGAAATGCAGCTTTATGAGCCATTGTTGTCTTCCTGTGGGTGTTTATATGTCAATGTGTCACTTTGAACATGCACTAAGCTCTGATAGCTTCCTATGCTGTCAGAGTTCATAGTCCTAGAGTTCACAGTCCCAACTTCACCATTCTTCCAGATGGACCCATCTAATTTTCCACATTTTATGGTTCCAGTCCACACATTTTCTTCCCATGGTCTCCAAAATATTATTTAAATTCCCATTCTACATAAAAAGTCAAATAATAATGTAATAACTTATACTTTAATTTTCGTCTCCAAACATTTTGTAAAAAAGCCTTCACACGTTTTTGTCCATTGCTCCTACTCTACTACTTCTTTTCCAAAATGTTGTCTAGGGTTTTTTGGAGGGTCATAACTTGTCTCAGCACTTTTTACAGGGTAAGACCCACTTGAATGTGATCCCACCATGAGCAAACTGGACATTTCTCTAAAGCAGGGACACTCAAACCTATCCTCAACTGCCCCAGCAATGCACGTTTTCGGACTTTCCTCAATTAAACATGTGAATTTTGTTAACCCAAGCAGATCCTTCAGCATGAATGATCTACTGATTGATTCACCTGTGTTCATGAGAGAAGATCCTGAAAACTTGTCCTATTGAGGGGGCCTTATGTCACGTTTGAGCACCCCTGTACTAAAGCATAACATCAGGTTCTTACTCAATTTTCAGGTTTTAATCGCTTGGAACTAGAGGTGTCTCCTCCAGTGCACTGAAGCATAGTATATAACTGTTCCATCTCAAAAATCTCCATTACAGCCAGAGGTAGGCAATGTAAGGCCCTACAGTTGTGGAAGACTGCAACTCCCATCATCCCCGGCCGCAAATGGCTGCCTGGGGATGATTGGTATTATATTCCTGCAGAGTTGGAGGAATCCAGATTTGCCCACCACTGAGTTAAGCTCTTACAACAGGTACTATAAAATCCACTTATGTTATTTTTCTGTGGAGTAGGGTTGTGTTTGGTGAACCATTTGAAGGCCTGAGAGGTGTCCAATACATTGCAAAGTAACGTTTTTCACTCCCCCACTGAACATCAAAGGGTTAAAAGTATAACTTGATGCCTGTTTTAATGTATTCTATCTTCAGAAACCAAAGTAAACAAAAGGAGAGTCTGTGCATCAAATCCTGACTTTTACAAATAAATAACCTATGACTTACTATAAATAAAACAGTGGGGTTTTAGTTGCATGTTTTTGGCCAAAGGGAAGGGAATCCTGTCTGCTCTGTCAAGATACCCCAGATTCAGGCAAGTCCCTACCTGCCTACAATCTGTGAATATGTATTTAGTATAATGCAATTATAAAGCAACATTACCTCTACTGTGAACTAAACCCTTGTGAGAGAAATGAGGGAGATATTTATACCTTTCATAATCAGCTATCACCCTGCAGAACACTACTAATAAAGGCTATTTTGAACTCCTCAGGAATCTGTATATCTTCAGAAACCATTTGCAAAGCTAATGGCCTGTGATTGAAGGTGTGTGGTAATTGTCCAGACCTGTTATATCAGTGCAGTCAGTATATCAAATGAACATGGAAAGCCTGGATTCAGTTCATGATCCTTTATCACTGTGCTCCCTCTTGACTTTTTCACGTGTCACTACCATTTGCCCATATTCTCCTTTTTTAAAGGGACAGTAATGTTCCATAAAAATTATTGGAGTTTTGTAGAGATTAAAAACATAATATAAATCACAAATCTTATCTCTCAAACCGCTATGGTTTGAGAGATATCCTCCGCTAAAGTTCCTCTTCTGACAGAAGGAGATCTGTGTCAGAGCGGCAGAGCTGTACCCGCAGTCTGTGCCAAAGTAGGTGCAAGGCAGCATTTATTCCTTCAATTTCAGCCAAATACAGATGTAAAAAAAATTAAATGAATACAGGTTTACACCTATTTGCTATATAATCTAACTATTAAGGCTAACTAGTATAGGGGTGATAGTTCCTCTTTAAATACTTATGCAAATCATAGTTCACATGCTAGCTATAAAATGTGATATTTAAGGTTATGTCAACCTTTATCAATTCTTGACAATAGTGTTCCTTTAACAAAGCAGGATATGCTTTTTTCAGTTTTAACATAAGTAATTTTGACTCCTATTGTACATACTGTTACAGATAAGGAAATGGTTCTGGAAATTTGCATTTCAATGTAGCTGGCAACATATCCTAAGAGTTGTTTTTTTCTGGGACATTATTACTATTCGACCAAAAGTTATCCATGTGCCCCATCTAGTGTTGAAAATAAAAACCCAGAAAGCGACACTGGATGCCAGCAGGATTTGTGGCATATGCAAAAATAAATTGTGGTCCTGGTTTTATACCAGTGGTTCTCAACTCCTGTCCTCAGGACCCACTAACAGGCCAGGACTTTGGGATATCTCTGCTAGAGCACAGGTGTGGTGATCAGAGGCTCATTCACATTGATTAACTCACCTGTGCTCTAACAAGGAAATCATCAAATCCTGGCCTGTTAGTGGGTCCTGAGGACAGGAGTTGAGAACCACTGTTCTATACAATTCTTGCTCCCGTCGGCTTGTTTAATTATTTTCCATTCCATTTTTATATAATATCACATACTTACTAAGCTTATTAAAGGGATAGTAATACTTCGTTTTAACTTTATTTTATTTTGTAGGCATTAAAAAAACATGAAGAATGATATAAGTCTTATCTCTCAAACCTTTATGGTTTATGAGATATTCACAAGCAAAGTTCCCCTCCCCGCCCCTTTTACCTAGTGTAAGCCATCTCTTCTCAGATGTGAATCTGGTTGTATGACCAGACAGATAACAGAAGGGGACAATTTTCTTTGTATGAAAACAATGAAAGCCCTTCCCCCCTTGACAAGTTTTTCAGCTTTTTCCGTTATCTTAATTGAAGATTGTCCCTCTCTGCAGTCTACCTGGGCACCTCCCTTCTGATCTGGTTGAACGGGGGGGGGGGATACTTTGTTTGTGAATATCTCTTAAACCACAAAGGTTTCAGAGATAAGCCTTATATCATTCTTCATGTTTTTTTAATGCCTACAAAATAAAATAAAGTTAAAATGAAGTATTACTATCCCTTTAATCTTCTCATTAGCAGAAAATGTTAATACCATTTTTGTGTTTTAGAGAAACAGAATTATCTGGCAGATGAAAATGAATTGCCACCCCCTAGTATGCCCATTTTTTCCCCTTTGCATTATAGAGGAAATGGTTATAAAATATATGAGACTCTGTTCTATGGGTTAATTCCATCTTAACTGCTTTTCTCTTGTCCCAACTTCCTCTCCTTTATAAACCCCCTTTCTTTTCTGTGGATATCCAAAGAGTTAATCTTAGTTGCTTTGTACCCTGTGTTCCTGTGTATTGACCCTTGCCTTCCCCTGTATTTCACTTGTTTCCCACAAGCCCTTGACCTCTGCCTGGTTAACTTCGTTATCCTTTGACCCCGGCCTGTCTGAGCATTGCTCCTTCTAGTGTTTGCCTGTGGTAGGAGCTATTCTCAGCCTATGGTTCAGTCTTCCTCAGTTTCCTGTCTTGTCTCCAGGACTGCCCTGTCAGCAGATTCTACTTTGCGTCTGAGTCACTATTGAAGATATCACCTTATTTTTCTCTCTTTTTTTGCCCCTGCTGTTCCTTGCAGCTGCTCCCTCCACCTCTTGGTGGTTCTATTCTCTCCATCCTGGAGAGCTTGTTCTTGCTGCTCAGAGCAGCTTTCTCTCTCTCCCCGCACTGGCATATATCTCCACCTCTGTGGCAGTTGTTTTTTCCACTCTTTCGCTTCCCATTATGGTTCTATCTCTACCCCTCCTTTGGTTGCTTTTACTCCTACCTCATTCTTTGGCTCTATTTCCCATTTCTTCTCTTGTCAGCTATGTTTTTTCCTGGATGTCATTTTATTGTCTTGGAGCTCCCTCTAATGGCTGCTTCTGATATTACATTATCTGAAACTTTTTTGTTTGTGTAATTTTCCCCTATTTCCTCCTTTATATTGTAGCCTACCAGTACAGGTTTTTCCTCCATCCACTGGGCTCAAACAAGGGGGGAGATGCACTAAGGTTCCATGCTGTGGCAATTTGTATCTGGCAATGTGTGTGGAGCACATCTCCTTGGCAATGTATACACACCGCCTTATGCACTAAGAATTAGGGATGCGACGGGGAAGAAGCTCCTCATTAGCACAGAGGGTTGTCTAACTGCTGGTGATGTGTAAGAGATGCCCTCCTTACATATCGTCAGAAACTTGACAACCCTGAAGCATGACAGCATTCTCTCTACTCCCAAACTTGTCCTTTGGGAGAACAGGGAAGATCCTCTCTGACAAGCACCACAAGCAGCATCCATCCTGTAACCCTTTCAGTGACATAGGGATCTGCATTGTATACCCCTGTGACATTGAAAGTGTTAAAAGCTGCATTATTAACAACAATTTATTTTGATAATATTTATGTAATTTAAAATGTAACTCGTAATAATGAAGAAAAAGGAGAAAAAAAGGGTAAGAGAAGGCTTTGAACCCTGGTCTCAGGTACGTAGAACCAAAACCTTTAGGCTATAGACAAGGTTTTCTACAGGTGTTCATAAAATAAACCCTTTATCTTTTTATCTACCTGCATCCAAAGAGTTGAATGTAAGCTCTTTTAAGTCTTACTGTTTAACCCTTTGAGTGCCCAAATAAACTTGCACCTTATGTGATAGAATATATATAATATATAGTAACATAGTAGATAAGGCTGAAAAAAGACATGCGTCCATCAAGTCCAGCCCATGCCAAAAACACCCCTGTTGATCCAGAGGAAGGCAAAAAAAAGCCCTCTGGAGCCATTTCCAATCTAGTCCCAAGTGTGTGTGTGGGAGGGAATTATTCCTTTCTGACTCCAATTGGTAGTCAGATAGTTCCCCAGATCAATATCCTATCTGCCTTGAAGCCATCTGTCATAATTCTCAATATTGTTCTGTGCTAGATAGGCATCAATTGCTTTTTTGAATGCAGTTGCATTATCTGCAAGCACAACATCCCGAGTCAGAGAATTTCATAGCCTTACCGCCCTTACTGTAAAGAATCCCTGCCTTTGCTTTAGTCAAAGCTCCTTTCCTCTAGTCTTAATGGATGACCTCTTGTTCTTAACACAGCTCTTTGCATAAATAATTAATTGGATAGTTCTTTGTATTGACCTTGAATGTATTTGTAAATGGTAATCATATCACCCCTTAGATGTCTCTTCTGTGATGTAAACAAACCCAGTTTGGCTAGTCTCTCTTTATAACTCAGATCCTCCAATCCCCTTATCAGTTTTGTTGCACGTCTCTGCACCTTTTCCAGTTCAGTAATGTCTTTTTTTAAAACAGGCACCCAAAATTGTACTCCATATTCTTTGGACAGTATATATCAGTCATCAGTCATGTGTCCAAGTGAGACACGCGCCCATATTGTACTGTGCCTGTGTTCATCACATCAGGTACCCAGCTTGGTGAAACATCCACTGCTTCGCCAAGCTGAGTGCCTGATTGACGAACCATCTGCTGCCAGAGGAGACCACCACTTGGTGTAGCAGTGGAAGCTTCACCAAGCTGGGTGTCTGACGTGATTAACACAGACATAGCACATCATCAATTCCTCTAGGTAAACTTGCACATAGTTTGTTAAAGAACTCGACAGGTAGGTTGTTCAAGCATCTTGAAGAACTAACCACAGTTCTTCTGTGGATTTAGGCATCCTCAGTTGCTTCTCTCTCTTCATGTAATCCCAGACAGACTGAATGATGTTGAGATCATTGCTCTGTGGGGGCAATGCCATTACTTCCAGGACTCCTCCTTCTTTACGCTGAAGATAGTTCTTAATGACTTTGGCTGTATGTTTGGGGTCATTATCATGCTGCAGAATACATTTGGAGCCAATGAGATGCCTCCCTGATGATACTGCATGATGGATAAGTATCTGCCTCTCCTTCTCAGCATTGAGGAGACCAAATCCACAACTCCATTTACAGAAATGCAGCCCCAAACATGAAAGGAAATTCCACCATGCTTCCCTGTTGCCTGCAGACACTCATTCTTGTACCACTCTCCAGCCATTCTGTGAACAAATTGCCTTCTTCTACAGCCAAATATTTCAAATTTTGACTCATCAGTCCAGAGCACCTAATGCCATTTTTCTGCACCCCAGTTCCTGTGTTTTTGTGCATAGTTAAGTCGCTTGGCCTTGTTTCCATGTTGACCACTTCTGACCAGACTTCTCTGTAGATGGGTGTACCAGGATTCCACTGTTTTCTATAAATTCTGAGCTGATGACACTGCTGGACATCTTCTGATTGCAAAGGGAAGTAAGCACGCTGTGTCTTTCATATGCTGCACTAGGTTTCCTTGGCTGACCACTGCATCTACGGTCCTCAGTGTTGCCTGTTTCTTTGTACTTCTTCAAAGGAGCTTGGACAGCACATCTGGAAACCCCTGTCTGCCCAGGAGAGACCTTGCTGATGCAGTATAACTACCTTGTGTCTTGATGCTGTGCTCAGTCTTGCCATGGTTTATGAATTTTGACATTGAACTGTCTTCAGCAACCTCACCTTGTTAGCTGAGTTTGGCTGATCCTCACCCAGTGTTTTTTTTCATACACAGCTGTTTCGGTTTCAATTAATGATTTTGTATCAACCCACATATTAAATTGATGATCATTATCACCTGTATTGTATAATTATTAAATCATACATCTGGCTATATGCCTACAAAATCCCTGATTTTGTGGAAGTATACCTAGAAGAATGAATATTATTTTAAAGGAAAGGAGGGGTCACACCAAATATTGATTTTACTTAGATTTTTCTTCTGTTCACTCACTATTGTTTTGTTAATTGATAAATATAAACTATTGACATGTCTATTACTTTACACTTTTTTTCACAAAAGGTATAAGATTATATCGGAACTCAAAGGGTTAAAGACTTAAAAGTGCTAATATTGAACACTTTGGATGCACGGCAATAAAAAAAGTTAAATAGGTCTGTTTATGGAAACATGGAGAAAGCTTTGTTTGTAGCCTTGCGGGTAAGGTGCTAGTTCTCCATACCTTAACCCTTTGAGTTCCAGAAGTGTAGCCAACGCAGTGCAATGCATTGGATAACTGTTTGGCACTCAAACGGTTAAGAACAGCTTTCAAAGTGTACTGCCACTTTTCTTTATTTTCCCCCTCTCTTCATTAGAAATTACATTTTAAATTACAGAAATATTTTCTAATAGTGAAGCTTTTAAAGGGGTCTCTCACCTATATTAAAGTAGCCTTAATCTGAATCCTCCCATGGCGTGAATCTTTGATCTTGTATTTTCTTTCAATATACTGCTGTGTTCTCTGAGATATTAGCTTTTAAAGTGAAGCCCGTGGTGTCAGTTATGTACAGGCTGCAGTACAACCATTTGCACCACATTAGGGGAGATATAGAACTTCCTAATAAAGCAAATTGATCTTTTATTCCCTTTAATGGTATTTGACTTCGTCATTGCCTTACTTATTAACCCTTTGAGTGGCAGAGGGGTGCGCAACACATTGCTTGCAAAATGTATTGCATAGCCCTTTGGCACTCAAAGGGTTAAAGCATCAGATACATGTCTAGCATTCAAATATTTTAAATAAAGTTCTTTTCAAATCAGTGGAAAATGTGGACATTTTGTTTATCCCCTAAGATATATTTGGTTTGCTCCAGCACTGATCAAGTTCCTTACACTAAAAGACCTAATATAGTGTGTACTGCAACATTCAAAATAATAATGTGGTTTCACTTAACCTGTTGGATGCTGTAGAAATCAAATGGCAGTGAAATGTTATTTAAAGAAATTAAGAGAGCATATGGTATTGGCTTAGAATAATACCTAACACACTGCAAGGATAAAATCAGTGAGCATATTCTTAAAGTAAGACCTGATAATGTTCTTGCAAGCTTTTGTTTTTAGCTAGTAAAATTCTTATATATTAACTGATTAAAAATAAGAAAAAAAATTTATCCTTCAGATACATTTTTATATCAATCTTATGGAGGGATTAGAACTGTTTTTTTTGTTCCTATCTCGATTTCATAGTACTTTTTGGAGAGAAATGCATGCTGGGAAATTTTGGCACTCCACTTGCTGAACTAAGCAGAGGCAAGTGGACTGACACTTTTTATAAATGACTGAGGGCATGAACACTCTCAGTCAATGCCTAGTCATGCTCTCAGTCAATGACTATGCAATGACCTGGACTGCATTAACAAGAGAGCACACCAGGTCACATGCCACAATCCTCCTTCATCGGAGGAGGAGGGAAGAAGGCAAGTCTTGGGGAGGAGAACAGATAAAGATTGACTGGCTGCGGCACAGAGCTGTACCCGCAGCCTATACATAACTGACATCATGGGATTCACTTTAAACGCTAATATCTCTGAGAATACAGCAGTATATATATATATATATATATATATATATACTAGTTGAACAGCCCGTTACACGGGCCACAGTGCCTCTGGCAGCCGGTCGCGGGGCAGTCACGCGCTGTAGAGACTGCCCGCACCACTGCTGATACAGAGCTGGAAGCTTGTATCAGCCGCGCGCGGGCAGTCTGTACTGCGCATGACTGCCGCACGCGCAGCAGTGTGTACTGCGCATGTTGGGCGTTACACACAACTTAGCAAATTATTATATAGGATATATATATATATATATATATATATATATATCTATCTCAAATACAAGAGCAAAGATTCAAGCCAAGGGAGGATTCAGATTAAAGTTAGTTTAATATAGGTGAGAGATCCCCTTTAACCCTTTCATTGGCACAGGGGTACGTACTACACATCACTATGGCACTGAAAGGGCAACTGCTGTATCTGCTATTTAGCAGAGACAACAAACTGTGGTCTCGCTCTATAGAGAGCTACAGTGAGATCCCAATATCGCCAGGTAGGTGATGTTTTATTAAAAAGTTATAACAGTTCAAATAACCAGGAAGTGAATTTACTGTGCAGAGGCTCCTACAGCAGAGGCTGCTATCAGAGATTAGTGCATGTAGCAAAAGATTACAGTAACATATAAACAACCCCATATTATTAAGACAATAGCTTATCAGTTCAAAATCGTAAACCTGTCGAAGGTATGGAGGATTAATGATGATAATGTTGGATTGGTGGTGGATTGATGGGAATATGATAGAGAAGACAGATCCAACAAAACATTACAATTCTGAGCCCTTATTAAACCTTAGTGCATCTTAGCCAAGGCCTTGCTTACGGTTATCTACTTCCTACAGCCCCGCCCCTAAGCTGTGCTCTCTAGCATTGTAGGCTACTTCTTCTACTTCTGGGGAACTTACCTTCTACTATGTCTGCATCACAGTTCCCTCCTGCCCTGCATAAACCATGACAAAATAGTTGTAGATGTGAAATAGTTACATAATATGGCTAACAGACTAAGGATCACATGTTAAAAGTGGAGTGATTCTGTGCCAAATTATTGCACCTTAGGGGAAAATAAGCATTCCTAAAATGTCCACTGCAAGGTATTTGGCTTTTAACCCTCAAATGATTAGGGATGTATCCAGTGTATTGTAAAGAAGTGCATTGAAGACCTCAAAATCTTTATTTAGATCAACAGTTGTTTTTTTATCAGATCCCAATTGTGCAGTTAGTTTGTCCTACATAAATGCTCCAATTTATTTTAAACATGGAACCCTTAACATGGGAAAACACAGTTTGCATTGCATCAAACAGTTATAACCCACAGGTTTTAACTACATTTATCATCTACACACCTTCTTAAATGAACTGTATGAAATATATGTCTCTGTACCATAGAATTGAAGTTAAAATTCACATATCACACTCACCTTACCCTGAACATCTCCAGTTACAACCTACTGCACAGGCCCGCACACTTCTACTCCTTCTCTATACTTCACTGCACATCCCATTGCTCTTACTTCTTTTACAGTTTCATATAACTGACTTACAGTGGATAAAATAATTAAATTAAACTTTTTCATGAAAACCTATATGTTATAGAGCTCCTGCTGAGTAAAACAAGGGAACTCCCACTGCTGTCAGTGTTATAACAGTTCAAATAACCAGGAAGTGAATTTACTGTGTGTTTACTTCCTAAAAGTTCTATCTGACAGGAAGTGACTCATCAGTTTCTATCACATTCATTTGAGAACTGTATGTCACTGACTTTTCTCTCCATTAGAATATAACAGAATAATTAATTGCAATTTGGTCACTAGAAGACACTGCTAACCTAAATAAACACATGTTTGAACTGTAATGTCTCTGGAAATATGCATCTCTCAGCAGTGGGAGTACTCTTATTGTACTCAACAGGAAAAGCCCTAAAATATATATTTTTCATAAAAAAAAGTTCACTGATTCCTTAAGATGCATGGTTAACCACAGCGGCCTTATTCATCAAGTTCAATTGATTAATTTCTGATACAAGCCAAATGCACCATAGGGTTGAAATGAAATCTCCACAAATGTTTTATGTTAGATACATGTCTAACATTCAAGGGCTTAAAAAAAAAGCCCCATTTAAATGAGACCTCATCTCTTCTTCCATGCTGCATTTGGTTATGCTCCAGAACTGCCCCTTTTAACCTGATGAATAAGTGAATATTGATAGTGAGTGTTGTTGCAACTAATTGTTCACATTCACCTTGTCCCCTACAGATATTCGGGTTATTGGTGTGGGCACTCATCGCTGGATCAGAATATTTTCGCTTTCCTGCGTTTGGCTGGGTCATGTTTGTAGCTGTATTTTACTGGGTTCTCTCTGTCTTCTTTTTAATACTTTATCTTACAAGGGCATATACTAGGATCCATAAGGTGCCCTGGTCATTGGTGGTAAGTAAAGTTGTATTTTAGTTTGTCTTTGTTTTGGGGGGAAATAATTACATTTCCTCATATGAAATTTTCAGGCCAAAAAATGTGCCATAAAGGACAACTAAAAGATTCCCATTGCTCAAAAAGGGGTGATTAACCCCGTAAATGCTAGAGAAGTCTCCAATGAAATATGTCAGTATACACTGAAGACCTGTTTATCATTGAATGGGTTCATAACTTCATTTAAATCAGTGGATATGTGGGGATATTTATCTGTTTCCTATGGCCACGTGGAAGAATTCTGGGACAAACTGATCCAACATAGGTCACAAATAAAAATTATCATTGATTTCAGTGTAGCTTTCAACCCCCTTGAATGCTAGAGAGGTATCCAAAACATTTTTAACCAATGCATTTGAGACTTCTAACAAGGGATAGTAATGTTTCACAATAAAAAGCAGCTCCAAATAATCATAGTATTTGGGCCATGGAGAATGTTATTTCAGTACTGTCAGAGTTGTAGTTCAAGAGTAATTGAATGATAAAGTATCCCCCTCCCGCCCCTTTTACCTACTGTAATCCTTATGCACACTGAAGATTGTCCCTTGCTGTGATCCATCTGCACAGTCTTGTGGCGCTGAGGTGAGCAGTATGTTACATCAGTAAAATGGGCAGGAGGGGATACTTTATCCATACCTCCCAACATTTCAAATTGCCAAAGAGGGTCACTTGTGTTTTAGGGGTGTTGCTGGGGGCATGGCTGGTGGGCGGGGCATTAACAATCATTTTTAGGCTGTTTCATGACCTATTGACACCTCCTTCTGTAACCTAATAAATGAATTATAACAAGACCAAAGTATTTTATTTACACAGACTAATTTATAAACACGTATACTGACGTTAATGTGAGTTTTTTTAGCTGTGGAGCAATGTGATACACTTATATCACACTACACAGTCTGATCAAGGTGGGAAAGCGGGAAAGAGATTTGGGTCTAAAAGAGGGTCTGTCCCTCCTAAAGAGGGACACTTGGGAGGTATGCTTTATCATTCGATTACTCTTGAACTACAGCTCTGACAGTAAGGAAATAACACTCTCCAAGGCCCAAATACTATGAAGATTAATTGAAGCTGCTTTTATTGTGAAATTTTACTATCCCTTTAAAGTGCTGAGAGCTACATTTAAATCAGTGAAAATATGGGAGACTTGTATTGCCCCTAAAGGCAGCACGGAACAGATTTGGGACAAACTATAGAGGACATACTTCCATTGGTTTAAATATGTTTAACCCCTTGAATTCTTCAGAGGTCTCCAACACTTTGCTTCACAAGTCCAATGTAGGGAATTATTTGTCCTCTTTAGTACAGTTCCATTGCCATAGACTTTCTTCACTGTCACATTCATGCATATGGTATTACCTCTTCTTTTTAACCCTTTGAGTGCCAGGAAGGTATCCAAAACATTGTTTTTGGAAATAAAATTTCAACTTTCTAGAAGTTACATGAATGAAATATTCAAAACTACAACTTACAGACATAGTAACTTTTTTAATAAAAAATATATATGTTATAAGGATTTTTAGTGCTAATGAAAACAGTATTATTTACAAAGCTGGGAGAGTTTTCTCTCAAAAGTTATTACACTGCAAATGTGTGAGTTTTTTCTATATTAAACTGCAGTCTCAAACTATCACATAGTAAGGAAAAATGTAGTCACTGACTCAAGCAACTCTACCAAGTGAATTTTTTTGGGCAATAACTGGCACTGATTTAAAAAACATGAACTGTAATTACTTTTGAATGATTAACTTCTCAACAGGGGGAGTAGCATTTTTTTATTCACCAGAAAAATAACTATAACATATATATTTTTGATTTAAAAAGTGTATTGCCCCTTTAAGATGCAGATGTATGTGAGGATGAACGGGAATGGGATTTTGATTAGCTTTGCACTGTTAATTATACGCATGATACAAAAAGTAATTCTAATAGGCCTGTTCTTTTAATCCATGCAATTGCTATTGTAGGCAAATAGAGAGCTGAAACTGGTTTTATAACAATTGTCTATTGAAATTAACTTATTAGACATACACATTTGACTTTCAAATTAAAGTCAATTGCTATTAGGCAATATACCCTAAAGGGACACTCTCACCCCACCCCTCAAAAAAATTACATAATTTTAAAAAGCATAACTAAATGCAATTTAATTTATTTCCCATTAGGCAAAGTAGACAACTGCCTAGAGTGCAACATTTTGACAGGTGCCTCAACTATGCTAGCCACACCCGCAGTTTGAATTGTATCGGTGGCCAGTGCAATCTTAGTGTCCTTGTATCAGTTTATATACATCTTTACTGCTATTAGTTACCTCCTTATATGCTAGCGAGGTCTGCAACACATTGCAGAGTAATTGTGCACTTTCCTTACTAAAGCCTTCACCTACTGTCTCTGTATGTTGTCACAATTATTCATTAGATTGTAAGCTGTTTTGGGCACAGCACCCTTCCCAATGTATGATTCACTTTGTTGCACATTTCCCCTGCCAATTCATTCACACATTTTGCAGAAGACAAAAAGAAACAGCGCTAGCACACCATAATATAACATATAACTATAAAGAAGACCCCAAGTGAACAATGTATGGAGCAAAGCTAGGAATGAGGGGATTTTCCATAGTCCCAAAATTAGGAGCAAACCAAAAGCAAAAACAAAAGACAATTCTGCTCTGCTCCATGCATATTACTTAAATTTGAATACTGTGTAGAGCATATAGTATACCAAAGTGTTAATGGGATAGTAATATTTATTTTATCTTTATTTTATTTTGTAGGCATTAAAAAAACATGAAGAACGATATAAGTCTTATCTCTCAAACCTTTATGGTTTGAGAGATATTCACAAGCAAAGTTTCCCCTCCCGCCCCTTTTACCTAGTGTAAGCCATCTCTTCTCAGATGTGGAGTCCAGTCCATAGACCAGACAGATAACAGCAGGGGACAATCTTCTTCCTATGAGAACAATGAAAGCCCTGCCCCCCTTGACAAGTTTTTCAGCTTTTTCCCTTATCTTAATTGAAGATTGTCCCTCTCTGTAATCTACCTGGGCAACTCCCTTCTGATCTGGCTGAACAGTGTTACATCTGTAAAAGGGGCGGGAGGGGGATAGTTTATCATTCAATTACTCTTGAACTACAACTCTGACAGAATTGAAATAACACTCTCCAAGGTTCAAATATTATGATGATTAATTACAGCTATTTTTATTATGATACATTACTATCCCTTTAATTCACCCACTTCAAAAAAGGAGGGTTTTGTTGTATAGTTTGGCCTAAGTATGTTTAAGTTTGTTTATCTCACCAAGGTATCCCATTTTATGGGAATCATATATAATACATATAGCCATCTTTATGGCATCCGTGTATTTAAAAATGTCCTTGAAGAAACATATTGAATACTGAATATTTGGGTGTTTTAAAAACAACACAAATTGTATTAGATAGGACTTCACTTAAAATGGGGGTACCTTGGCAAGATTAGCGTGCCTAACCATACTTTGGCCAAATTATTCAACAAACCTTCATTTTTAGAAACAGGTGGATTAACACATTGGTATAATATATGTTCTATACAAGGTTCACATTTAAGTAATTTGTATGGAGCAGCTCAGTATTGTCTTTTGTTTATATACACGTGGTCCAATCTTTTACACACTCCATAATAAATAAGGGCAGTCCATTAAAGGGAATGGAAACTCCTAAAATATGGGAAGAACATCTACAGGGTTGTTCCAATGCCTCACTCATCTTACCTCAAGGCCATAAAGGTTAGTGTTAGAGAAATAAGTTGTTACTGTTGTCCTGCAATCAGTCACTTGTGAGTAACAAAATCCCTACTAACCTACATTCAGCAGGGACGGATCTACATCCTGTGTACCCCTTGGGAAGGCGTTGTATCTCTTCTCAGCCCAACCAATGGCCACACCCCCACTCCTTGCATGACTTCTACCCAAGCCCTCTCCACTGTTGTCTAACACATAAAATTATATTAGGCTAAAAATATAATAACTAAAAAAGTTCTTTAGCCCCCTTGGTGCTAGAGAAGATCTCAGTGCATTGATTAAACTTATAAATAAACCAGCCTCCATAAACGAGGAATGGGTTGCCTGCTCTGCCAAAGGACAAATCAGTTTTCAGGATATGGTGGAGGTCAGAGGTAGCCAAACCTGGTCCTCAAACATTACTACCAGTGCATGATTTCAGGATATTGCAGTTAGACTATTTAAAGTATTTAAAGTGACTGAGCCACTGATTAGTCCACTTGTGCTTTAGCTGGGATATCCTGAAAAAATGCACGGATGGTAGCTCTTGCGGACCAGGGATAGCTATTCCTGATTTGTCCTTAGGTAGAGTAAGCAACTGCCCAGAGCACCATATTTAGAGGGGAGCTTCAGCTGTATTGGCCACATCTGCACTTGGTGTGACCAGAGCAATCCCAATTGGAGGCTGGTTTATTTATAAGTTTAATCAATGCACTGAGAACTTCTCTAGCACCAAGGGGGCTAAAGAACTTTTTAGTTATTATATTTTTAGCCTAATAGAATTTTATGTGTTAGACAACAGGTAGGTGTATCTGTTTACCTTCCCAGTTTAGGATCATTATCTAGGTGCAGGTTTCATTTCATGTTTCATGCTTTCTAACCAACACAAGTATTTTTTTCCAATTTATTGCCAGGGGCTGTGTTTCAATGGAAGTGCATTTGTTTTATATCTCATCGCTGCTATAATTGAGGCAGCTTCAGTTGGCAAAGATATGCACCGACATCATGACTACAATAGTTGGACCGCATCTGCTGTAAGTGCCAAAGATATCTTGTTTTCAGACCATAGCAAGCATGGAAATCATTGCAGGGCATGCACTGAATCCATCACTCATGAATGAAAACCATTGGAACATGCTAGATTAACTCTTTTAAGTGCCAGTGGGGTGTTCACAATGTGTTGAACACCCGTGTGGTACCCAAAGGGGGTAAATCATTGTTAATGAAGTGTGAAAGACCACTTTAATATTTGCATGGGTTTCAATGATCCTAAAGGAACACTAATGATAAAATTCAATTTGGCTAGGGGATGCCATTTTCCTTTGCACGCCTCAGTTCCTCGTCAGGAGGATATACTCTTCATACAATAGCCAATACAGTTCTGGATATAAATCTCTGGTGTCCTAAGGCGAGGAATCCTAGGCTTCCTTGTCCAACACCATGGTCAAATTCCACATCACCTTACCCACAGGCCCAATCACTGTTACCTGACACAGAAAAATATCTTTAGCCTATAACATAGAAGTGCAAATAAAACTCGTCAACATTTGGATGCTGGAAAGGTCTCCAACACTTTACAAAGCAATACATTACAGACATGTCTAGCCTCCAAATGGTTGTAAAGTTGCCAATAAAGGGTAAAGTAACTGGGCAATTTAGAAAATAATCTAGTAAATAAAGCATTCACAATAAACCAGAGTGGATTTCTGGTTCGTGGGACTTGGACTGGTTTGTCAACAGCTACAACTCGGAAAGTGGGAGTGACTAGCACAGAGCAGGCTGCCTCAAAATCGTTCACTTTTTGGTGGTTGCTTATGCTGATTAATTGAAAATCAGGCCCCATTTGGTTTATCTGTACCCACAACTCAGAAAGAAGGAATGACTAGCACAGACTATAGGTGCCTCTCATAACTTTCACTTTAGGGGGTGGCCTATGCTGCCCAGTTGAAAACCAGGTCCCATGTAGTTTATCTATATCCACAATTCAGAAAGTGGGAGTGATTAGCACAGAATAGGCACCCCTCAAAATCTAGGTGGTTGCCTACACTGCCTAATGGAATATCGGACCCCAATCTTATATTATAAATTATTTCAAGGCATGGAACTATAACATATATATATAAAATGTCTCCAAATCTTACAAAATACTGTTTTATGTAAATCAACCTGGAATTTTGTGTTGATCATTTTTTGGAGAAATAGTTGTCTCACCCTGTTGATGGAACCAACAATAATGTGTTTTACTCTTCATATTTTATTTAACAGTTTGAGTACCAGGGACAAGTCCGGATTTCCCATTAGGCAGAGTAAGCTACTTCCTAGAACCCCAAATTTCTATGGGCATCTCAGGTGTGCTGGTCTAATCCACATTCTGAGTTGTGGGTGTGTCCAAGAGAATAACAATGCCTTCACCAGTCAACTTCTACAGGTTTATGATTGCTGCTTTATTTATAAGGTTTTTAGCTTTTATTTAACCCTTTGAGTGCCAGAGGGGTTTGCAATGCGTTGCGTACCCCTCTGGCACTCAAAGGGCTAACTTGGATGGTAGAAAGGCTCCCAGTGCACTGCAAAACAATGCATTGTAGAACTGTATATTAAGAGGTTAACCATTTGGCTGTTATTTAATTAGGATGGTAGAAAGGCTTCTAGTGCAATGCAAAACAATTCATTGGAGAACTTTATAGTAAGAGGTTAACCATTTGCGTTCCACAGGGGTACACAACACATTGCTCCGCAATGTGTTGCATACTTATCTGACACTCAAAATTTTAAGAGCTTTTTTGTGCTTGTGTGTTATAGGCTAATGTTATTTTCTGTGTCAATGAACAGTGGGTTGGGCTGGGAGCCATGTAAGATGTAAATGCAGCCCTAGCCAGCTCAGTTTTGTTAGACATTTTTCATTTAAACCAGTAGATTATAGGAATTTTACCTTTATTAGTTTATCATTTAATGCAGAGCTTGCTTGCTAGATTCAAACATTCTACATTGCTCTACATTACCAACTGTCACATTCTGGCCAGTACTAATTGATTTGCTTAACCCTTTAAAAGGACCAGAGGGTTATGCAACACATTGCTTCACTTTGCATTGCAGATCCATTTATTTGTTCTTTGGCCCGTATGTTCAAAGGGATAACAACAAAAAAATGTCTTGTGAAAGACAAAAATAAGTAACTGAATGCATGAACGACATATTTTCTATAGAGTATACGACAAGAAAATAGTAATGTCCGTTGTGTACGACACAACTCCAGAACTGACGGGCAAAGGGGTGTGGCAAGGGTGGGGCTAAACTATTCTCCAGTGTTGTATAGAGGAAAATAAATTTTATCGTAACTAACAACAAAAAAATGTGTTGGAAAAGACAAAATTTGTACGTTAAGAGAAACGTGGAGGGAGGGAGAATTTTTGTCTTTAGTTAAGACATTTTTGTCGTTAGTAAAGTCATTTTTAAAGATTTTTTTCGTTAGTTAAGACAGACATTTTATAAGACATTTTTGTCGTTAGTTAAGACATTTTTTTGTCGTTACATACCACAATTTAAGTCAGGACAAACAACATATTTCCAATCACAACCGACACTCTCTGAAAATATTAATGATCCCAACGACACTGTACTTTGAAAAGTTGTTACAAACGACAAAAGCTATTTCACTACTTCATTGAACATTTGGCCCTTAAAGTGTTAAGCAGACAAATAAATGACGCTAAATTTCTCAGAAACTATTGTTTGAAATAAAGAAAATAGGAAATGAAGCTCTTTCAAAGTAACAATCTTTTTACTAAGTGACAGTTCCACTTTAACTGCTCTTTGGCTCTGTCTTTAATAGTAGCAGGCCTGGGATTTCTGTTAAATAAATAGGGATATTTCAGTTTGTTCAACATAAGGAATAGTACTGCTGGCTGATGCTGTTATTCTCCAGAACTGCCCCTTTTCCTGACATCAGCATTTCAGGCTGAGATCCAACAGCGGATCACAATGAGGGACAATCATCAGTTAGTGTTATGAAAAACCTGCCCTGCAGATCTAAAGGGAGTGGGCATCAGAGCGGGAAAAGGGGCAGGAGGGATCAACTTCAACATAAAATTACATTGTAACTATATCATTTTAGAGAATAAGAGCATCAGCAAGCTATACTATTCCTTATGTTCAACTAACTGAGCTGTGTTGCAAACTAAATATTACTATGCCTTTAAGCAGAGAAGGCAATCGCCTAGGGCTACCTAATTGTGGGTATTGCCTTTTCTGTGCTGACCACACCCACTGTTTTCACTTGTGGGTGTGGCCAGCATAACCAGCATGCCCTTGCACCAGACATAAACACTTCTTGTTTATGATTTAATAGCCAGTTTATATAGTACTGTAATTTACAAGTTCATATACCTCCTTTACTCACTGAGTTTACCCCTCGGATGATAGAGAGATATCCAACACATTGCAAGGCAAGATGTTGGAGATCTGCCTAGGTGACAATGGGTGAAGCATGTTGCATGTTATAAGATAAGTGCCTTGTGTTCAGTAGAAAACTGGAGCAAACCAAACACACCATAATGAAGAAATTCCCACTGATTTGAATGCTAGAGAGGGCTCCGTTTCATTGCTTTACAATGTGCTGGATAACTCTCTACCTTTCAGTGGGTTAAAAGGCCCATTTACTTCAATAAGAATTTATGAACTTTTATTTCCCCCCAAGAACACAGCTGGAGAGTAATTAGAACTTACTGGACCCCGGAGCACGTTTTAAGACGGCCCCTTCCTTTGATCCTCACACCCATTTTTAACAGAGCTGGCAATTAACCCTTTGAGTGTGTTCTGCACCCCTCTGGCACTCAAAGGGTTAAAGTGTTCAGCTAGTGGATCTCCCGCTGCTGTGGGAGTACAATTACCACCATCAAACTGTATTTGCAACCCAACAGCAGCCAGAGAGCCACTGGTTAAACATTACTTATAGAAGTGACTTTTTATGTGCCAGAAGGGTG
Source organism: Rhinophrynus dorsalis (assembly GCA_037306005.1). Classification (NCBI taxonomy): domain Eukaryota; kingdom Metazoa; phylum Chordata; class Amphibia; order Anura; family Rhinophrynidae; genus Rhinophrynus; species Rhinophrynus dorsalis. The sequence continues at coordinate 360,062,006 of CM074723.1, forward strand.
CCCAACCCTAAGGCACTTGCAGTGTTATATTGGAACACATTTCTGAGTGCCAGACAGGAGTCCAGTGCATTTATTTGAAACGCATTGGTCACCCTTCTTTCCATCTGGCACTCAAAGGGTAATGGATATAGCCTGTAGATAAGTTGGAGTCAGATTTATCTGGGCTACTGGGTGGCTCTAGCTGCCTGGGAACCTGGAAGAGCAGAGCACAAAGTAGAAGCATTCAGGTGGGGTCTGGGGATGGGGTAGAGGGAATAACCACAGCAAGGGAGTCTCTAGACTCATGTCACCTGCCTCTTACATTTTGAAATGAATGCTTCAATTTGTGGAGAATGCATGGACTCTTCCTACACTCATTAAAACACATCAGAAGGTGGAAGGAGCGGAATAGAGGTGAAATGAAGTTCAGTCTCTCTTTTTCTACTGCACAAACTAGCTTGGATCCTGGAGCTGCTGCTTAATTCGCTCCAGGTTATGATTTGGCCCTGGCTGGATCCTTACAAAAATAGATGTTAACTTTGTTCCAGTTCTACAGTACTTAAAGCAAGCTATCCTGATATATAGCAACATGGGTCTGTACTACTGCAATTCCTCCCCCTGAGGGTACGCTCTTGAATACAGCTGGTTTGCTCCAGAACTACATCAGTTTTCTTTTTAACCTTTTGAGTGCCAGAAAGCAAATGCATTGGATACCTCTCTGGCACACAAAGGATTAACATACGGCCCTATATGTGTTTTTGTGGCATGTAACAGTGCGTGAGTTGAGAATGAGTGGGGGTAAGGTGACCATAGGAGAGGTTAAGGTGACTAGCGTTGTCAGAAAATCCCAACATATTTGCAATTACCTTTTATAATGGTGTATTTTCCATTTGTTTTTGTCTTTACAGTTTTTTGCCTTCGCTGTTACAGTCTGCTATGCAGTAAGCACATATTTTAGTTTTCAGTCCTGGAGAATAAAGAATTAATACGGCTTTGAGAACTTTCAAAAATAACATACAATATTATGTAAAACTGGTGCAGGTTGCACTTTAAAGTCATTTCACCTCTGTAATATTTGATATTTAAATTTTCAATATTTTAACATAAATATTTATATACCCAGAGTCCCTCATATATCTGTTTCTTTAAAACTAGTCTGTATGTGTATTTGCATAATGAATGTCTGTCTACAGTTAAATAGATATATTTATGTTTCTAGATAAATTAAGCTTCGATCATTCATCATAGGTTTTCAGTGATGCAGAGTGTTATTACAATTCTGTAAGCTGTCTAGTGCAGGTGTAATTATGTTCTAAAGTCTTCACCTCTAGCCCCTTTTACATCTCGCCCCTTTTGCATATGTAATGCTGCCTTCCCTTAGGTCTGGAATCCGGTCATCGGACCGGGCAGATTGTAACGAGGGACAATCTGGCTGTCAGTATAAGGAAAACCCTGCCCCCCTTGATGAAGGATGGTAGGTTATTCCTTACGCTGACAGAAGATTGCCCCTTGTCGCGATCCATCCATACCGGCTTTATGCCCTGAGGAATAGCAGAGTTACAAATGTAAAAGGGATGGGAAGGGGACAGTTTATAACATAATTACACATGAACCAGACAGCTTACAGTATTGTAATAACTTTCTGCATGGTTGAAAAATTATGATGAATGATTGAAGCTTAATGTATCTAGAGACATTATCCCTTTGAGTTAGGAGACTGGTAGAGTACAAATGATGTCGTTACTTCTTTCCCGATGGTATTACACCCCACATAGACTCCATAGTTTTGACTCTAAAGTCTCATTGCTCTGTTGGAGGTGTCGTTCACACCCCAGGACTCTGCTGCACATCTGGTGGACATGTCTGTATATCTCTAGATTCTGGGCCTCTTGCTTACAATATATATCGAAAACCTTCTGGAAATCTCTCTCTCTCTCTCGTGACCCATGGCAGATACTTCTATTTCGAGGCCTGCCATTCATCCCCAAGGTAAAGAAGTTTTTCCTTTACACTATGCTAAAAGCAGCCAAAGTGTTGATCTCCCTGTATTGGAAGTCAAATGTCTCTCCTCCAGTGAGCGCTTGGATCAGTAAAGTCGAGGAGCAAATCCTCTTCCTAAAGATAGCCCAGAGGCCCAAGAAACAGGATCTCTCCCAACTTAACCACTTGTTGTCAGCCTGGCAGTCTCTTTTCACACTTTAAAGGGATAGTAATACTTAAATATTACTAATCCCCATATTGTAGCCATGTTAAAAAGAATTTAATTGTCCCCACTGTCATCTCTCAAACCTTTATGGTTTGAGAGATAACTGTACGCAAAGTTCCCCCTCCCTCCCCCTTCCCAGAAGTCAGCGTTGTAGCTGACTGCAGAGGAAGCCTGTTGTATGACAGGCTTGCGGCTCTGCATCAGAGCTGAGATCGCGTTAGTAAAAAATAATGATTTCACTGATATGGTCTTCTCCGTGTGATTGGTTTGCGAGCACACGTAGGAGACCGTTTCAGTGAAATAATTATTTTGTACTAACGTAATCTCTGCTCTGCTGCAGAGCCGCCTGATGCAAGTAAGACCGGATATCCCTGCAGTCAGCGACAACGCTAACTTCAGGGAAGGGGGAGGGAGGGGGAATTTTGCGTGCGGTTATCTCTCAAACCATAAAGGTTTGAGAGATGACACTGGGGACAATTCAATTCTTTCTAACATGGCTACAATATAGAGATTAGTAATATTTATGCATTACTATCCCGTTAACCCTTCCATTATAGGGTCTAGATTGGGAACTGGATCCTCACTTTTCATATATATCCAGATTCTTGCCTGATTTATCTTCATCACCTTCTTCTGGTCTCTCTGTTGCTCTTCATCAGTTCTCCCTTTCTCCTTTTCTTCCTTCCCCCTTCTCTTCCTCTTCTCTATTCTATTCCTCCTTCAGGGAGATGGTATATGTCATACTAGACTGGGTTACCTGTCTACACTTCCTCTCATCTTCTTGACTTCTCCTGAAGTCACCCTTGTCCCCCTCCCCCTTTATACATAGAAAACCCTGGTCACTCACAGTCATGTCTTCTTAATGCTTAGAAACGCAGATTCAGTATTCAAATGTCTTAGACTTTAGTCTCTGAACATTTACATGCTACATAATTTGTGACATTGCTAAAATAATCCATGCACCTTGTACTCTGTTTTATGTTTACCGTGCATTTTACTGTCATGATATGATTGCATATGTTTATTCTGTATATGTTACACTGCCTGTGATGACTTTCCAATAAAATTCTTTAAACTAAAAATGATACCTTTATTGGCTAACTGGGTGGCTGTAGGATGAAAGTTTTCCAGACAACTTAGTCTTCTTCAGGCATAATAAGTATGAAAGGCTTTATTCCAAATATGAATGAAGAAGAGGCCTAGGACCATATGTTCAAAAGAAAAGTGGGGAAGTTCTGGGGCAAACCATTTGCACTATAGCAGAGAACTATAAATTACAAATGTTCCTGTTGATTTAAATGGGGTTGTAACCCCTTGAATGCTAGAGAGGTATCCAACGCATTGTTCAACATTGCTTTAGAGACCTCGCTAGCAATCAAGTGGTTAAAATACCCATTTAAATCAAAGGGCATTTTTAGTTATTCCCTATAGTGCAATTGCTTTGCCCCCAAACCCCTACATTTTACTTTTGATCATATGGCTACTAGGATCTTGAAAGCTTGCATCCTAGAGCCACTCAGCCAATAAAGGTATCACTTTTACTCTACCAGTCTCCTGATTTTTCTATGGCTAACATGTTACCAACATTTCCTTATATTACAGTTAAATTATTCAGGGCCAGATTCCTCATTAGGTAGTATAGGCAGCCACCTAGGGTCCCAAAGCTGTACTGACCACAAAAACCATATTGAATGAATGGGGTAAACAGCACAATGCCATTACCCTTGTACCAGACCCGCATCCTTTATTTATTGTGGTTTATTAACAATTTTATATACTGATTAAATATCAAGGTTATATACACATATGGACTGTTTAGTTACCAAATCATGACTTGGATTCCATTGCTGTTGCTAACTTTATCAAGGGTTTTATCTACAATTTCTGCCTACACTTCAATGGCAACTGGGGAGGGCTGGCAATTTGTGGCCCAGGGGGCAAGTACATTCAAGTGGCCCATTTCTATTATCGTTCCAGGCCACTGTTCCAGCCCACTCCCTTTTGTTAATTTTAAAATTGGCATTAATGTTGTGACGTAAGTCATGCGATACCACATAGCTTACAGTTGAAATGGGGCTACACTAGTGTGCCACTACAAAGCTTACAATTTAAGTCAATCTTACCTAGTGATACTATAGAGCTTACAAGGGAAATTATTTATGCTACTAGTGTAGCTCCATTTTGATTGTACCTCTGTGGTATCACTAGTGTAGCTCCATTTACAGCAGCAATCGGGAGATTTAGTGAGATGCAGTGGCCTACCAGCCCAGATATATGACCAGCCCAGGGGGCAATTGCCCCCCTGCCCCCCAGGCCAGCCCTCCCCTGAATGACAATCTGATATATAAAACTAGAAATAACACTTATCAACTACAATGTAATCTAGTCCTATATAAGAAACAACACTTAGGACTGGGGGCAGAGTTCTATAATGATGGCTTAGGCCACTTAGGTTGCCTTTATGACATGCACTTAGGGCCTGAAGTTGCTCACTCCTTTACCTAAGAAAACCTGGTCTTATAAAAATGTATTTCATGCCACATACAAAGCTGTAATGAAAACAGAGAAAATATTATACTCTGCCATATAATGAGAATGTGATCATTTCATATAATGCATTTCAGTTTTAATAAATTGTATTACACAGACTGTACTATTTATTTGGAGGTAGGGAGGAGACTGAAAATATCCCCTATATGATGAAATAAAGTGTTCCTCCTTGACTTCAGAATCCTGCCTTTTCTTTCTCGTACATCTTTACATAGCTCTGTATTTTTGTTACAGAATATGCATGTTTTGTATTTGTTAACACTTTAGTGTAATAGACGTGTAATGTATTAAGTTGGAGATGTCTCTAGGAACCAAGGTATTAAAGCAGTGGTTCTCAATCTTTTTTTGTTTGGGGCACCCCTAACACGTAATCTAGAACACTCAGGGCACCCCTAACATATTTAATGTACTTTATCAAGGGCATAATTAAGGTACCATACATAAATATACAGTTATTATTAGGTTTTACAATCATAATAACAAAATTAAACATAATGTGCATAACAATTTCTATAAATCTTTATTTAAAAGTCAATTTTTGTTAGTCTTCATATAAAACATGGGGCACCCTAAGTTGATGTCCGTGGCACACCAAAGTACCACGGCACCCTGGTTGAGAATCACTGTATTAAAGAGAAATGATCATGAAAAAAGATTTTTTGTGGCTGTAAATCTTGTATTGCACAAGTAAAGCATTTATAAATTAGTTTACCAGAAAACATATTATGAGATTACAGTCTTTCAAATATTGTACATTCTGGATATAATTATAGAATTGCTAGTAGAAAAATGTATGTTTGCATTTACAAAAAAAAAATTATGTTCAGACATTGGTGCTTAACTATCCAAAGGGTACTCCAAACTCATTGAAGTTGGCAGGTCCAAATGGTGTGGTTCACATCATGCAGGCATGTAGCCCTTTAGAAGTGCAATTTAAGAACTCTGCTATTGAAGGAGGATTAGTCCCAGCACAACTGTTACTAAATATTAAATATCAGAGTCTCCATGGTAAATCCAAAGTATGCAAGGTGATGAAAAAAACACATATATAAACAATCTTTGCCTAATATTTCTTTGACTTGATAAAGGGTATTGCCAAACCTGAAAAGTTACAAATATATTCACCTTTAAAGGGATAGTAATACTTCATTTTATCTTTATTTTATTTTGTAGGCATTAAAAAAATGCATACAAAATAAAAAAAACGATATGTCTTATCTCTCAAACCTTTATGGTTTGAGAGATATTCACAAGCAAAGTTTCCCCCTCCCGCTTCTTTTACCTAGGGTAAGCCATCTCTTCTCAGATGTGGAATCTGGTTGTAAGACCAGACAGATAACAGCAGGGGACAATCTTCTTCCTATGACAACAATGAAATACCTGCCCCCCTTGACAAGTTTTTCAGGTTTTTCCCTTATCTTAATTGAAGATTGTCCCTCTCTGCAGTCTGCCTTGGCACCCCCCTTCTGATCTGGCTGAACGGTGTTACATCAGTAAAAGGGGCGGCAGGGGGATACTTTGTCATTAAATTACTCTTGAAGTACAAGTCTTCCAGTATTTATATAACACTCTCTCTCTCCAAATACTATGATGATTAATTAGAGCTGCTTTTATTATGAAACATTACTATCCCTTTAATTCAACAAAGTCGATAATTGTGTACCAGAAGCAGCCTGGATCAGTGAGTTGAGCAGAATGCAATCAATGAATGGACAAAACCACATCAGTCCCTGACCATCATGGAACCCTTGACTTAAAGAAGGGAATATATATAGTTATCTCCCTTCCTTAAAATGGGCTTCCTGTAGGTTTGCGACACTTTTATTTTGGGAGTATTAAATGCTGTATTAATTTTTTAATTTATCTATAACTGCATTTCCTGGGAACAATTGGATACTTGAATATGGCCTATAAATATAAATGATGTGATATATATCTCAACAATAGGTGCATGCTGTTGGAAATATTTTGAAATATAGAAACACATGAAATCTTCACAACATTTTAATTTGATAAGGATGGACACTTTGTTATGTATTTACTAGGCCGAGTGAGATGCATACTGCTGAGAGAATACATGATTACTGGTGTACCACATAACATTGATTAAAATGGCTGACAAAGCTTGCAGGTAAAAGGCAAACTGAATACTCACAAACTGCGATCTGTAAGAGAAATGACCATCAGATTGAAAAATAATGATGCAGGCTCAGTCACAGAGCAGAGACATTTCATTCAAAAGTTATTGCAACTTGCAGTAACTCCATGGCTTGACATTTTACAGTGCTGCTGTTGCTATAGCATCCAATTCAGGATAATGGTCAAGTGGCTAAAGCTGTCCATGGACTGCTGCAGCAACATTACCACCATAAAATTTCAGGCTATGGAAGTACAGCATCCCACAAAATGAAAGTCTGAGCTGCAGTAAAATTTAAATAAAACGTCTGTCATTAGTGGAAATGTCTATGTTTTACTCAGCAGGATAAACCCCACAACATATATTTTTTTCCATATTACTATAGACTGTTAGTGATGCTTTGTCATCTGGCTACTCAGGGTAAAAGTGTCCCTGGAATATTTTATTTAATGTTGGCAAATATGTGCATGTGTGTGGAACAGTGAATGTGGCAGTGCTTGTCTGTGTGTGGGACAGTGCATGTCTGTGTGTGTGGTTGTATATTTGTGTGAATTTTTGGATAGGGTTGCACATTTGTATATGTGTGTATTTGTGTGAATGCGTTTAAGTCTGTTTGTATAGGTGTATATTTATGTAAATGCAAGTGTAGGTATGTAGGTACATATCTGCGTGAATCTGTGTGTGTTATATATATATATATATATATATATATATATATATATATATATATATACATACACAGGGCTTAAAATTTGAAGTCCTTTGCCACTAGCCAGGCTTGAAAAGTTACTCGCCACTGCAAGCCATAACAAACCCACCAGGGCTGAATTTCTACTCGCCAAGGCTAAATTTTCACTTGCCATTGGCTAGTTGCAAGGTGGCAAGTGGAAATTTTGAGCCCTGTATATATATATGTACTAGTTGAACAGCCCGTTGCATGGGCCACAGTGCCACTGCCACACAGTCGCGGGGCAGTCATGCTATATGTTATACATGGTTCCGATGTTGGGTCAGTACCTTTGACCCTTTGGTTCAGACATACAATTGTACATGCATTATTATATGTATTGCACAGTGATTTTTATCTTGATAGATTTGTCTTTCACATGTGTTTCATTATTTTTTTCACTTCTGTATTCTATACTTGTCTGGTGATTTATCCATATTCATCTGTTTACTGATTGGTGTATTTTCGGCTTTGCCAGGCGCTAACTTTTGGAGCCAATTTTAAACTGGGGTATATAGGGGTTATATGTTCCATGCTGGTGTAATCTTGATAAAGGCCACAGAGGTTGTCCGAAATATCGATTTGTTAAAACACCTGTATTATTTCAACTTAAAAAGCTTCCTGTGTGTGCTTTCCTATGCCCAAGTTTGTATATTTTACCTTACATATGGAATGAACACCCAGGCGATTTGAAGGACTTCTAACATTGAATGCTGCCAACTTTTTTGTGTACATATATATATTTTTTTATTTTTGTATATGTATACTAGTTGAACAGCCCGTTACACGGGCCACAGTGTCACAGCCACCCGGTCGCGGGGCAGTCACACGCAGTAGAGACTGCCCGCTCTGCGGCTGATACAGAGCTGGACGCTCCTTCGGAGTGCCCAGCTCTGTATCAGCTGTGGCGCGGGCAGTCTCTACTGCTCATGACTGTAGCACGCGCAGCAGTGTGTAGTGCGCATGTCGTGGCATTACACACGATTTAGCGAATTATTATATAGGAGATATAAGGGAGAAATTTTTCTTACCGATATTTCCTTTTCTTCTGTGTCCCTCCATGGCGATAGAGACTAATGGGGTGTGTCAGCGCCCCCCAGCTGGCGTAGGACTAAGTTAAATTATAAAAGGAGCCTTCCCGCTCCTCCCTTCAGTCATCATTTGTCAAAGCTAAAAAACATAAATAGAGATGTTAAAATAGAGGGCAGGGGCGCCATGGAGGGACACAGAAGAAAAGGAAATATCGGTAAGAAAAATTTCTCCCTTTCTTCTGTGTCCCTATCATGGCGATAGAGACTAATGGGGACATACCCAAGCAGTAATAAATCAATGGGTGGGAAACGAACACTGTCCCTATCAGTCAAATACATGTCTGCGTATACATATGACTTATGTAAATAGAGAAAAGGAAGGATATCACCTTCTTACTGGACCGGTCTGTATGGCTGTTTCAAGGACCTTTCTTCCGAATTTTGCCTCTGCTGAGGAATGTACATCTATTTGATAGTGCTTTATAAACGTGGAGATAGAGGACCAAGTGGCTGCTCTACAGATTTCTTCGGGAGAAGCAGAGGCTCTTGATGCCCAGGAGGTAGCTACCGCTCGGGTAGAATGGGCTTTCAGGATTTTAGGAGGGATTTTTCCTGCTTCCAGATAAGATATCCTTATGCATTGAGTTATCCATCTAGACAAGGAGGATTTTGAGGCTGAGGATCCTTTATATTTTCCTTGGAAGTGGACAAAAAGGGAATCTGTTTTCCTGAAGGGTTCTGTTCTATTAAGGTAAATAGAAACACACCTTACCAAATCCAGATTATGGAACTTCTTTTCTTTTTCATCTTTTGGATTTGGGCAGAACGAGGGTAAAATGATGTCCTGGTTCAGATGAAAATCGGATACTACTTTTGACCTAAAAGAAGGCTTGGTTCTTAAGACTATCTTATCTTGATGGAACACCGTGTAGGGTGGCTTGGAAGATAATGCTTGAATTTCTGAAACTCTTCTTGCAGATGTTATAGCAGTTAAGAAGGCCGTTTTTATAGTAAGCATTCTTAAAGGTATCTTTTCTAGAGGCTCAAATTTTGGAGATGAAGATAACTGATCAAGTACCATATTCAAGTCCCAAGGAGGAATAACCTTTCTTATTCTAGGTCTAGCCTTTGTTACGGCTTTTAGGTACCTTTTTACTAGGTGGTCTTCTGCAAACTGTTTTGCCAAAAAAGCTGATAAGGCTGAAACATGCACTTTTAATGTGGATGGTTTTAATCCTTTTTCAAAGCCTTGCTGAAGGAAATTCAGAATATGTGATGTTCTTATACCGGATCTTTTTATTTTTTCAGATATACACCATGCTGAAAAAACTTTCCAAACCCTGCAGTATATTCTGGAGGTGGATTTTTTCCTCCCCTCTGCTATAGTATTTATGACTGCGTCTGAGAGTCCTTTTGTTCTTAATGAGTTCCTCTCAGCCTCCAGGCCATCAGTTTGAAAAAGGCTGGGTTTTGGTGAAATACTGGACCTTGGAACAGGAGGTCTGGCCGGTTTGGAAGTGGCCATGGATCCTCTATCGCCAGATTGACTAATTCTGAGAACCAAATTCTCCTTGGCCATTCTGGAGCTATTAGGATGACATTTGCCTTCTCGACTCGGATTTTCCTTAGAACCCTTGGAATCATTGGGGTTGGTGGAAAAATGTATGCTAGAGGGAAGTTCCAGGGGTGAGCCATGGCATCTATCCCTTGAGCTTTTGGATGTCTTGTCCTGGAGAAGAAGGTGTTGCATTTCTTGTTCTCCCAGGTTGCCATGAGATCTATCACTGGATTTCCCCATTTGCTGACAATCTGGTTGTAAATCTCTGGGTTGAGGGACCATTCCCCTGGCTCCATTTTGTTTCGACTCAGGTAGTCTGCCTGGAGATTCAAGACACCTGCTATGTGAGTGGCTGACAGGGCCATTAAGTTCTTTTCTGCCCATCCCAATATCTTCTGGGATTCTAGGATCAGAACTTTGCTCTTTGTCCCTCCTTGGTTTTTTATGTAAAGCACTGCCACCATGCTGTCTGACAGGATCTGGACTGGTTTGTTTTTGACAAACTTCCTCAGGCTTTTTAGAGACAGATAGATAGCTCTGAGTTCCAGGATATTTATGTGAAGAGATTTTTCCTGCTGAGACCATGTCCCCTGAATGGAGATGTTGTTCCAGCAACCTCCCCATCCTGTCAGGCTTGCGTCTGTTGATATCTTTTGCCAGTTTAGGTCCTGTAGGGAGGTTCCTTTCCCCAGGTTTCTTGAGTCTGTCCACCACAGTAGTTCTGATTTTACCCGTGGAGTCAACAGGATTCTTTGCGAGGTGTTCTCCGAATCCTTGTTCTAGTGAGTTAGGAACAACCTTTGGAGAGGCCTCATATGACTTCTGGCCCATGGTACTACTTGTATCGCAGAGTTCATTATTCCTAGAATTCTCATATATTCGTGAGCAGTATGAACCTTCTGTTTCCTGAAGGACTTGATTCTGCTGATTATTCCCTTTATCCTTGATGAGGATAATGTCACTTGATTGATCTTGGTGTTGAAGGTCATGCCCAGAAAATCCAGGTGCTGGGATGGCTGAATTTGACTTTTTTGAATGTTGATTATCCAACCCAGCTTCTGTAGATGGAACAAGGTTTCCTGGGTATCCATCTCCGACTGATCCTTGGATAGTGACATAATGAGGAGGTCGTCTAGGTATGGGATAATAGTTATTCCCTTCCTCCTCAGGGGCTCCAAGGTTACCGCAAGGATCTTTGAAAAAATCCGTGGGGCTGACGAAAGACCAAATGGCAGCGCTCTGAACTGCCAGTGTTGTGCCATGAAACAAAATCTCAGAAACTTGCGATGGGCTGGTGCTATCTTGATGTGATAGTAAGCCTCTTTGAGATCCACTGTTGTTAGGAAGGATGCTGGATGAATCGTCTGGATTACTGATGACGTACTTTCCATCTTGAAGGATCTTGTCTTTATGCTTGTATTCAATGACTTTAGATCCAAAATAATTCTGAACCCCCCTGATGTCTTTGGAACTGCAAAGATCACAGAATAGAAGCCTCCTTTCTCCTGTGGAGGAACAGGTTCTATTACTTTGTTGAGGGCAAGGTTTTGAACTGAGTTCTCTAAACCTCTTGCCGCCATGGGATCTCTTGGCGTTCTTGAAGTTCTGAAAACATTTCTTTGGGGAATGCGGCCGAATTCCAGAAAATACCCTGTCTCTAATATTTGAATTACCCACTTGTCTGGAACGGCTAGATTCTTCCAGGCTTGTAGGAAGTTTTCCAGGCGACCGCCGACTGGAATTAGAGGCAGGATAGTTTGAACTTCATGAGGTTTCCTTCTTGAATTGTCCACTTTTGGCTCCCGTCTTCTTAAATGAACCCCTTGAGGTTTGACCATAACCAGTTTTCCTCTGATCATACTGTCTTGATGCTTGGAAGCGTTTTGGATCTCGAAAGGACCTTCTATTAGCTGTTGAAGGAGAAGTTTTCCTTTTTCTATCTTGCGGAAGAAAATAACTTTTTCCCCCCGTTACCTTTTTAATTATCTCTTCTAGTTGTTCTCCAAACAAAGTGGATCCCGTAAAAGGTAACGACACCAGCTTATTCTTTGAAGATGGGTCAGCTCCCCATGTTCTTAACCACAAGGCCCTTCTGGCTGTAATGGACAAGGAAGAGGATCTGGCCGCTAATCTGATTGCTTCCCAGGAGGCGTCACAAGAGTATCCCATTGCTTCCTTAATGAATGCAACCTCTTTCATTAATTTTGACCTGGAAACAGATGATTCAATTTTTTGTTCCAGCTCTGACAGCCATATTCTTATTGTTCTGGATACACATGTTAAGGCTGTTGCTGCTTTTATACTCTGTCCTAGGACCGCAAATTGTTTTCTTAGGGTAGCCTCTAACCTCCTGTCCATAGGATCTTTTAATGAGGAGCCGTCTTCCATAGGCAAGGTGGTCTTCTTTGTTAGTTGTGCAATAGGAGCATCTACTTTTGGAGGTGTTGTCCAGGCTGAAGCTTCCTCTTCCTTGAAGGGATACATTCTGTGAAATCTTTTTGATTCGGTTATTCTTTTGTCACCTTTTTTCCATTCCATTTTCACCAAGTCAGATACCGAATGATGAATGGGGAACACTGGACTTTCCTTCTTTTTACCTAGGAATGCCGTATCCAAAACCCCATGCTCGATGGCTTCTTCTGTCAGGCCTAGAGTCTTTCGTAGGTTTTTTAATAAAGGCTCCATTTTCTCAATATTAAAAGACCCTTCATCGTCATCTTGAATTTCTCCTTCCTCTTCTGACGAATATTCAGATAAATCTTCAAAAAGGCTGGAATCGTCTGCTTCAATATGCATAGAGGATGTACCTTCTCCCGGATCCTCTAGTCTAGGCCTTTTTTTGGAAATGGAAGGGGCTTGTAAGGAGGATAAGGTTTGCTGCATAGAATCCTTCATCCACGTTAAAAAATCTTGAAATTGGGATGAAACATCTGTATTAGCCGCCTTCTTTAGACAATCTGGACACAACTTTGAAGACTCCTCTGTGGGTAATAGATTATCACATCCTAGACATGACTTAACTTTATGAGTAGTTTTTTCCTCTTTATCAGAAATAGCCTTGTCTTTCTCCTTTTCCTTAACTGGATTCTTGGAGGTGGAAGACATACTTGAACGTAAAACTTAGCTTTTAATGGTATAATAAAAACAATAAATAATACATAGCCCAAACACTCCATATAGAGTTTAACACAAAGCTTGCCTCTTAAATACAGTAGGCCCTGGGCGTGCGTTCCACCCTGGAACGCATAGGCCCTCCCCACAATGATAGCAGACCATGTTTAAATAGAGGGTGGCATGCAGCCCTTACCTTTCCCTCTATTGTAGTAAGCGATCCATTGTAGGGGAAGGATTGTTGGTAGGAGGTAGCCTGCCACCGGATCGGTCCTTTTCCTGGGCCCAGCATGACAGCGGACGCTGCCATGACATCACTTCCTCCTGGATGCGCCGAATCTCACCCGAAGCAGGGGAGACTCAAGGCGCTTGCTGGGACTCCATACGGCTTGCCGCCTCAGCCTGCGGCAAGCCCTTCGGGAGAAGCGTGATCCTCTCCCGGCTACAAGCAGCAGAAATGCGGCCAAGGAAGCGGAAACGGAGGAAGAAAAAAAAAAGAATTTTCAGGTAGGCGAAATGACTGTGTACAGTCACTACCCCAGCTGCGTAGGACAAAAAGACTGAAGGGAGGAGCGGGAAGGCTCCTTTTATAATTTAACTTAGTCCTACGCCAGCTGGGGGGCGCTGACACACCCCATTATTCTCTATCGCCATGATAGGGACACAGAAGAAATATATATATATATATATATATATATATCAGGGCTTAAAAGTTGAAGTCCTTTGCTACTAGCCAGACCTGAAAAGTTACTCCCCACTGCAAGCCATAAAGTACCAACCAGGGCTGAATTTCTAGACGCCAGGGCTAAATTTTCACTCGCCATTGGCTAGTGGCGAGTGGAAATTTTGAGCCCTGTGTGTATATATATATATATATATATATATATATAATCAGGGCTCAAAATTTCCACTCGCCAGTAGCCAATGGCGAGTGAAAATTTAGCCCTGGCGAGTAGAAATTCAGCCCTGTTGGTTATGTTATGGCTTGCAGTGGCCAGTAACTTTTCAGGTATTGTTAGTAGCAAAAGTCTTCCAATTTTAAGCCCTGTATATATATATATATATATATATATATATATATATTATATAAAGTTGTAGAATGCGTCACTCACTGTGAGCCGTAACCACACATGCACAGTAGAGACTCACCGAACGCGCTGCCCCGCTCTGGACGGCTCACGTCCTGTCTCTGCTCCTGGCTCCGGGGCACCTGGGTGCATCTTAGCCCGTGTATACGGGCTTTCATACTAGTATATATATATGTTCACTGCAAAGAAGTTTGCTGTGAGTGCTTGCCACATATGTATGTATATGTGTATATATGTATATATATATATATATATATATATATATATATATATATATACAGTACTGTGCAAATGTTTTAGGCAGGTGTGAAAAAATGATGTAAAGAAAGAAGGGTTTCAAAAATAGACATGGTAATAGTTTATGTTTATAAATTAACAAAATTAACAATATTTGGTGTGACCACCCTTTGCCTTCAAAACAGCATCAGTTCATCTAGGTACACTTCCACAGTCTTTTAAGGAACTCTGCAGGTATGTTGTTCCAAACATCTTAGAGAACTAACCACAGTTCCTCTGTGAATTTAGGCATCCTCAGTTTCTTCTGTCTCTTCATGTAATCTCAGACAGACTCGATGATGTTGAGGTTAGGGTTCTGTGGGGGCCATACTATCACTTCCAGGACTCCTTGTTCTTCTTTAAACTGAAGATAGTTCTTAATGACTTTGGCTGTATGTTTGAAGTCATTGTCATGCTGCTGAATAAATCTGGGGAAAAACAGATGCCTCCCTGATGGTACTGCATGATGGATAAGTATCTGCCTGCACTTCTCATCAATGATGAGACCATTAATCTTAACCAAATCCCCAATCTATTTGCAGAAATGCAGCCTCAAACCTCCACCATGCTTCTGTTGCTTGCAGACACTCATTCTTGTACCACTCTCCAGTCTTCGGTGAACAAACTGCCTTCTGCTACTGCCAAATATTTCAGATTTTCACTCATCAGTCCAGAGCACCTGCTGCCATTTTTCTGAATCCCAGTTCCTGTGTTTTCATGCACAGTTGAGTTGCTTGACCTTGTTTCCACATCGGAAACAGCTTCTGACCGTACTTCTCTGGATAGTAGAGGGTTGTACCAGGATCCTACTGTTTTCTGCCAATTCTGAGCTGATGGTACTGCTGGACATCTTCCAGTTGCAAAGGGAAGTAAGCCTGATGTGTCTTTCATCTGCTTCACTAAGCTTCCTTGGCTGATCACTATGTCTACGGTCCTCAATGTTGCTTGTTTCTTTGTGCTTCTTCAAAAGAGCTTGTACAGCACATCTGGAAATGCCTATCTGCATTGAAATTTCTGCCTGGGGGAGACCTTGCTGATGCAGTATAACTACCTTATGTCTTGTTGCTGTGCACACTCTGTTGTAAGTCTGTCTGATGTAAGACTTTTGACATTAAACTATCTTCAGCAACCTCACCTTATTAGCTGAGTTTGACTGTTCCTCACCTATTTTTATTCCTCTTACACAGCTCTTTCTGTGTCAGTTAATGATTGTGTTTTAACCTACATAGTAAATTGATGATCATTATCACCTGTTTGGTATAATTATTTAATCATAAACCTGAGTATATACAGAAAAAATCCCTGACTTTGTACAAGTGTCTGTTTTTGAATGCATTATAACTTTACAGCATTTTTTCACACCTGCCTAAGACTTTTGCACAGTACTGTATATCTGTATGATTACAGTGTATAAATGTAGAGTTTACCTAGGTAGGAGTCCATCATATAGCGTTCAGGTAAAGTTACAGTATTACGTGTGTAACAAAAAGACTTATCTAGGTAGGTGTCCATCATACAGCAGTCATGATTATTTATATAATTACTGTGTACAACTGAAGCACTTATCCAGGTAGGAGTCCATGATTCAACATTCAGGTATATGTATAGTATTACTGTGTAACATAAGTACTTACCTAGGTAGGTGTGCATCATACAGCAGACAGGTATATCTATTTTATTTTTTGCATTATGTCTACCATTGCCTGTATATAATGATTTATTGACATCTTTACTTCACACCTCCTCACCACAAACAACGTTACTATCTACACGTAGTAAACTGAAACAACTAAAAGTAGAGTACAACAGATATCAAATGCAGGAATATAAATTATATAGATGTACCTGTCTGCTGTATAAAGAACAGCTTCCAAGGAAAATCAGTCTGTTAAAATACTACATCTACAACTCCTAGTGAAGCAATGTATTGGGTATGTTTTAAAAAGTCAAGGCTTTAAGAGAATTCTTAAATATTTAAGTCTTTCAGACTGGTTCAGTTTACCTTTTGACTGAATGTTGTGTGCCATTTTACCTACAGATTGAAAGCTATATTTTAATTTTCTTTACATTTGAAGTAAGGGAACAGTAGATTACTAGAACGTTCTGCACATATTATAGTTTTATTAGATATAGCGGCCTGAATTGGGCAGTGTAAAAGAAAATTACAAGGAGTGGTGGGACAATGGCTAAGATGAGGTGGTGGGCCTGCCAGGTACACTTATTCTGAGTACCATGATCCCTGAAGCCTTAATAAACAGGATTAGCCCGTCCATGTGTTCACTCTAAGTGAGTGGATGGTCTCACGTGCTGTCTAGCATTGGTGCTCCTCTTATATGTCATATACATACATGAAGACCACCACCATTGCCAAATAGCTTGACATATACTGCACTTGAGACTGCCCTCCCCATAAGAAGAAGACATGGATGGGCTTATCCTCCTTATTAACATAACATGCTAATAAGCTGCTCAGCCCCATGGTCGCAAGATTGTTTGTGAGCAGGCATCTACAGGCAGAAAAACATGCAAGTGTGTATGTATGGGAGAGAGGAAGATGAAGCCTGTAGTGGTGATGAGCAAAGGGCAATAGTTACTTAGTACTGAGGACTCTGATGGGACAACAGGGATGAGGTGTGTGGTGCTTCTTCTTCTTCATCCCTCCTTCCATTTTATTTCTTCCTACTGCATCTTCCACCTTCTACTTTATTCCAACATATTTTTTTCCTTCCTTCTTCCAGTCTTCCCTCCCCAACTTTCTCCTTCCAGCTTCTTCCTCCCTCTCGCCATCTTCTTCTTTCCTTTCTTCCATCCTCCTTCCAGCTTCTTCTTCTGTCCCTTACACCTTCAGTTAAGCTTCTCCTTACATCCCTCCATCTTCCTTCCTCCATCCCTCAGTCTTTTCCCCTTCCATTTCTTCCTCCATAACTTCATCGGCTTTCTTCCACCATTGTATTCCTCCTAGTTCAGCTTTTTCCTTCATATTCTTCCTCCCTACATATCCATTTTTTTTCTTCTCCATTTTGTCATTCCCCTTTTCTTTCTTCTCGCCCTTTGACCTCTCTGTCCCCCCTTTGCCCTTTCTCTTTCCCTTTGCCTTTGTTACACTACTTAGTGTGCCTCCAGTCTTCTCTTAAATGTAACAATTGTATCTACCATTAACACAATTTAGCAGACCTTAGTAGTGAAGAGGTTAAATGTCCCCTTTAAATGAATGGGATATTTATTTGTTCCCCATGGTTCAGGTGGTTTCCCCCATAATTACTCCATTTCCACTTAGTATATCAGCTTCAGTATGTATTAATCCCATCCCGACAATGGACGTACATGTATGCCCCTCAGAAACTGTCACTTAGTGACAGAGGACGTACATGTACGTCCAGGAAGTAATTTAGTAGAAAGAAAAAAAAAGTTTGGCGGGCGTTAAGTGCCGGCTGCGGGGTTAAATATATAAAGAACACAAAGAACTATAAAACCCTGCACCATATGGGCCTAGATTCACTAAAGGTCAATGCTGTGGTGATACGATCTTGTCTGTTTATTAAAAATACTTAGACATTTTGATGTACACACACATCGACATATTCACTAAATGTTCAGATGCAAGGGAAGAGGTGGAGAAGGTCCCTACATGGCCAGTAGAGGAGGATACTTTCAGCACCATGGACAGCATTGAGTGCCGTAGGGATGTGCATTGTTCACCCCTATGTCACTCAAATAAAAAAAATACTATACCAAGCACAAAACAATTATCCCCTTACCTATGTATCATACATTATGCATGTTGTGCACTCCTAGGAGAACAAAACTAGGAGTAACGCAGCATCTATGGGGGTTTGTGGCTACCACTTGCCCCCGATCCTTGTTCGGGTGCCCAATGGTAGTCATAGAACCCCATATACACTGCTTGGCCCCCACACTTTTTCCCTTGACCACTGGTAACCACAGATCCTCATGTACAGCATATTAGAAATCCGACATAGAGTGCCACCCTCCGACATACTAACCCCCTCTTTGTAATTCGACATAGAGTTCTCTCCTTACACATAACTCACCCCTTTGTTATTTTACATAGAGTGCCCCCGTCTGATATACTAACCCCCCTTTGTAATTTGACACAGAGTTCTCTCCTTCGACATATCAACTCACCCCTTTGTAATTCGACATAAAGTGCTCTTCTTCGACTTACTAACTCACCTCTTTGTAATGCGACGTAGAGTGCTCTCCTTCGACATGCCAACTCACCCCTTGTATATGTATTGCAGAGTTAACCCTTTGATTACCAGAGGGGTACGCATTGCATTGCTTTGCAATGCGTTTGCTTACCCCTCTGGTACTCAAAGGGTTAATAATCAAGGTATGTGGCTGCATACCTTCCCTTTATATGTGTAAAAAATATGTTATATGCATGGCTGGGTTTCAGTACTATTAGTCCTACTGGAGCCGCTATTAAACTGGCTCCAGTAGTAGTGAAACCCAGTCACTGGGTTCATTCATTCATGAGAAGCACAACGTTGAGTTTTCATGAATGAATCAATCACCTAGTTTATGAATGATTCATTCATGAAAGTGCAGAGCAGCACTGTGCTTAATAGCGGCTCCAGTAGAGAGCAAAGGAAGGCAGAAAATGCCTTCTTTGTCACCCGCATTGAACACCTATCCTACTGGATAGGTGATCAATGCTAAGGTATCAGAAGGGGTGCCAATGCCCCCCCATGAGGTCTTAAGTATATTTTTTTAATAACAAATGCATATAACATATTTTTTACACATATAAATGGAAGGTATGCAGCCACATACCTTGACTATTAACCCTTTGAGCAAAGGAAGGCAGCAAAGGCCTTCCGTATCGCCTGCATTGAACACCTATCCTACTGTATAGGTGATCAGAGCTGGGGGTGGGGTATCAGGAGGAGTCAGATGCCCCCCACTAAGTATGAAGTATATTTTCTTAATAACAAATGCATATAACATATTTTTTACAGAGTTCCTTTCACCTATGTTTAGTCTTCCTAGATTTCCCTATTGGGAAGATGCTGTATCTATCCAGCATTTCTACCTTCTCTTTCCAGAATTACCTTGCCGGATCTGGGATCTGTTGTCCAAAACACAATAATCTGCATCAGACAAGTCAATGATGCCAATTACCGAATTTGACATTACAGCTCCACTGGTATCAGCCTCTGACACCAGGGGGTATACTACATCATATGCACTACAGTGTTAGGCCACTCTAGTTCATACTGGCAGACAATCTCCAACATCAATAGAACATTAATTCCAAAAAATGCTGTACGCCAGACCCATAGCACACACACATGGAAATGGAATAAAATCATGTCTATGCCTTGTGTAGTTAATTGCCTTAAATAAGGAATATAGGAAATAAAGGCCCCAACTTGCCCACAAACTGTCCCACTGTCTTCTTTTTCAAACAAGCTGCATTAAGGGAGGAGGTTTGATGTAACTTAGTAAATAGATGTTATACAGGAGGAGATTCCAGCTCCTGACTTAGAGCAGAAACGTTGACCAACTGTGTCCTAGGACAGACCGGTGAGATGAGCCCTTACCCTTCCACTTCCAATAACACTAACAGTCATATGAACAGAGTAAAAGTGGGGAAATTATGAAGGAAACCAACGGCACCATTGGGAACAATAAAGACTCAGCAGATTCCCATTAATATAAATGTATCTATTAACCCCTTAAATGTTAGAGAGGTCTCCAGAATTCTGCTTTGCAATACATAGAGTATGTCTGTAGTATTCAAGTGGATAGAAGATGCATTTAAACCTTTACCAGAGAGGAGTGACATACATTACTTTTCAATGAGTTGCACACCCCTCTGCCCCCCCAAAGAGTTAAATCAAAGAGCATCTTCTCCAATATGGCACAGCAGCTTGGTGCAGGAATGGCTCCTCTTTTTCTTTATGTATATGGCTCTGAGTGAACATTCAGGTGTGAGCTGTACAGACAGACATCTGTGCATGGGACCTAAATGATTTATGGAGGACAGAGTTTGCGTAATGAAGACTGTATCCCATTACCAATGGAGTAAGCTGTAACACAGCAGTGAATCAAACCAGGGAATCTTTATTTTGGGGATAAACTTTATTAGGAATAATCGATGTGCACATCTGATGGAAAAGTGCATAGTTGTCAGATGTTTTAGGCTCACTCTGATTCTGAGTCTCCATCACAAGGCCCGAGTTGGAAGGGAAGGCCTTTATATATAAATCTGCTGGTGGATCAGGCATTACTGGGACGGTCCTGGAAAAAGAAAACCATATATGATGAGCAGCTGTACCAGGAAAACATGTCTCGTATGTCATAAGGAATGCATAATGAGCTTAAAGGACAATTCTCATGGAATATTTGCAGGTCTGCTCCCCTGAAAACTGAGCTGTCGGTAAAGCTGGGGTTGCATTGTGACCTCATGCAGATCATCAGGGAAGATTAATAGGGTTCAGAAATCAGTTCCCAAGAAGCCCTCATTGATCCTTAGTGAAGCCTGTTGCTATGAGCCACAAAGTTAAGCTTACATTGAGCCGCAATGCCCATTCAGAGGGTCTGTTTTCTGTTCCCATCCCCTAAATGGCTGACAGGAGACTTTCTGGGGCTCCACAGTACATCCCTGGGCTTTTTACTATACCCCCTATAGGAGCAGACTTAGACTGTAGTAGGCAACATGGGCTCATTACTGAGGATTATTTATCACTTTGAGGACTAGAGGGGTCAGCAATGCATTGTGAAGAAATATGTTGCAGTACGTAACCCTCTGGTCCTATCGGTATATAGATTGAGTTAGAAGACAGAACAAGGAATGAAAAAGTCTCAGTTGTGGAAGATCTAATTCAGTACAGTGGAAATGAACTCACCTGTCCAGTTTCACACAAACTCTTGTTGTTACTCCAGGGACAGGAATTTAGTTGTTTAATCTGTGTGAAAAAAAGAATGGTGATTAAATAGAGAAAATCAGCCAGGAGTTTCCCTTTACCTGTGAATCTTGTAGTGAACTACCTACTGGTGACCCTTTAGCTGTGGCTGTTCCTGGACTATAACTCCCATCATCCTCACCCATACAATGAAAGCTATAGTCCAAGTTGAAAGTCATGTTGCTTTTGCTTCCCATTGTTTAAAACACTTCTGTAACTGTTTGAGTGCCAGACAGATGTGTAGATCATTATCATTACAGAGCAATGTGGTGCACTTCTCTCTGGTACTCAAAAGTTAATGTTTCTGTCCTTTGGACTCACCAGTATATCTGTTATTTCTCCTTTTCCTCCATTTGTATCTCACAGCTGATCTCCTCCTGCTGTTCTGCAACTTTGGGCAAAAACAAAAAAGGTTTAATGAAGTGATGAATTCAGCCAGTATCTTCCCTTTTACTTGTGGTTCTCCAGCTGTTGTTGGACTACAGCGTCCATTGTCCTTCCATTATTGTACTCCACTGTTCTGAACACTTTTATACATTTGGGCACGAGAGAGTTGTGTAGTTACAAATTAAAGTGAATGGGTAGCACACCTCTCTGGTACTCAGAGGGTTAAGATGCTTTTAGTGAAGCGGGTGCATAGAGAAAACTATGTTTTATAATTCACTGCTAAAACATTGTATTACAGATTTTATAGCATCATTTATAATAGTATTTAGAAGAACAGAGATTATCATCACTGGCATTTTAAATCTCCACATTGCATTAACCCTGACAACTCTTTACATTTCCAATGTACCCTTTAACCCTTTGCCTCTGGCATTTAAAGGGTTAAAGCAGGGACAGGCTAACTGGAGATGATGGCACTTGTAGTCCTTAACAGATAGAGGGCCTCAGCGTGCCCACCCCTGATTTAAGGACTGGATGGGTGAGCAACACATTGGGGGGAGGCACTAAGATTTGATACAGAGGTGATAAAGTGCAGATGACTTCTCCAGTGATATTACATCTCCAGTTTCTATGATATTGTATGGAGCCTATGACCTAAGATCTCTCCCGCTTGAGAAATCTTAGTGCATTGGCTCCATAGAATGACATAGGAAGTGGAGAAGTGAAGAAATGTGTTGCAGTACATAACTTTCTGGTCCTCAAAGGGTTACTATATGTATATAGATTGAGTTAGAAGACAGAACAAGGAATGAAAAAGTCTCAGTTGTGGAAGATCTAATTTAGTACAGTGGAAATGAACTCACCCGTCCAGTATCACCCAAACGCTTGTTGCTCCTCCAGGGGCTCTACTTGCACCCCTGGGCCACCGATCTTCTTGTGGAGAGGAGTTTGTAGCGATTTTCCTTTGTTCTTATGAGGAATTTAGTTATTCTAGCTGTGTGGAACAAAGAATGGTGATTAAATAGAGAAAATCAGCCAGGAGTTTCCCTTTACCTGTGGATCTTGTTGTTGAACTAACTGCTGGTGACCCTTTACCTGTGACTGTTCCTGGACTATAACTCCCATCATCCTCACTAATACAATGAAAGCTATAGCCCAAGTTAAAAGTCATGTTGCTTTTGCTTCCCACTGTTTAAAAGACGTCTATGTCTGAGTGCCAGACAGATGTGTAGGTCATTACATAGCAATGTGTTGTGCTTCTCTCTGGTACTCAAAAGTTAACCTTTCTATCCTTTGAACTAACCAGTATATCGGTCACTCCTCCTTCTACGCTGTTTTATGGGGTGCCATTGGTCCATCACATCTCCCCAGGACCACCCCCTGTCCATTGCCTGCAGCTGGTCCTCCATCTCTATCTCCATGTCCTCCTCCTGTTCTGCATCTTTGGGCAAAAACAAAAAAGGTTTACTGAAATGATGAATTCTGTCAGTATCTTCCCTTTTACCTGTGGCTCTCCAGCTGTTGTTGGACTGCATCATCCATTGTTCTTCCATTATTGTACTTCACTGTGCTGAAGACTTTTATACATTTGAGCACCAGAGAGGTGTGTAGTTACAAATTAAAGTGAATGGGTAGCACACCTCTCTGGTACTCAGAGGGTTAATAGAGAAAACTGTGTTTTATAATCCACTGCTAAAACATTGTATTATCACAGATTATATAGCATCATTTATAACAGTATTTAGAAGAACAGAGATTTTCATCACTGGCATTTTAAATCTGCACTTTGCATTAACCCTGACAGCTCTTTAGAATTCCAATGTAACCCCTTAAAGCAGGGACAGGCTGACTGTAGATGATGGCACTTGTAGTCCTTAACAGATAGAGGGCCTCAGCATGCCCACCCCTGATTTAAGGACTGCATGGGTGAGCAACACATTGGGGGAATGCACTAACATATGATACAGAGATGATAAAATGCAGATGAGTTCTCCAGTGATATTACATCTCCAGTTTCTATGATATTCTATGGAGCCTATGAAATAAGATCTCTCCCGCTTGAGAAATCTTAGAGCATTGGCTCCATAGAATGACATAGGAACTGGAGATGTAATACCATTGGATTAGTCATCTCCACTTTATTACTTTTTATCACCCGTTAGTGCATCTCCTCCATTGTTTGAGATACATTTCACACTACACTGTTCCTTAATGTGTTAAAAAAGGTTAACATTAAATCAAATGATCGTCTGTAAATCTTTAGGAACATAGAACTATACTCACATCCTGGCAATGCCACAGATACCGGTTTGTTACAACTGAACATCACTATAGTAAAAGACAAAGCAAACACTTCCAACTGAATCTGTTTAAGATCTGAGTGTCTTCTCTCTTCTCTAGTAAAATGAGGTGAATATGACAGTTACGATTCAGTTGGCCCTGAGACAATGACACTAGAATATTGTGATGTCATAACATTCTGTTTCTATACACAACTACTGGGGCAACAGCAACAGCCACCTGGATGTTAGAGAAATCTCTAGAATGTTCTGGGAGCTGAGGTGCTCTCTAGTAGCCAAAATACTACACAGATATACAGTATGCCATTACATCCAATACACAATACACTGGATTCAGTGGGGTTGATATTTTCTTGTGGGTGTTATGTACAGACGCACACTCTCCTCATGTTTATCATTGCAGAAAGCTGGTCATTGGGAGTAAATCATGTGAGAGAGATATTGACCACATATATAATTAAAAGTGGAGCAATTCCTAGGCAAACCAAGTGCACCGTAGTAGTAAAATAAATATTCACAATGATTTAAATGGGAAGAAATGTGTTGTTCTTACTCTGGCATTCAAAAGGTTAATTGGAGAGTTTAACCCCTTGAAGGCAGTGATGCATTTAGGCTTTCTGCTGTACTAGGTCCAATGAAGTGCTTGCATCCAAAAAAATCACAAATACGTAGACACACATATACACTCACTATTCATATCCTTACCTTATTTTGCTCCTTTCTCAGGTTACGTTTTGTCTCTTAAAGACACACAAGCATAATTGGCAAACTTAAGAGAATATTTTTAAGGCGATATATATATATGTTTGTACTTGTGTGTGTGTAAAAAGTTGATGCAGCTAACTGGCATCCTATGGGCTACAAGGTGGCTGAGAGCTCTGAATGAACCAGATGCCCTATTAGGAATGCAGGCAATATCGCTCTTCTTCTTTCATATTCAAATCTATAACTTGTAGTGATTTCACTACAAAATTTCTCTACAACAGTTTTGCATAATTGATTAACCATTAAAGGGATAGTAATACTTGAAAATAATTTATTTGATATTGTAGCCCTTAAAAAACATTAAAAATAATTTAAGTCTTATCTCCCAAACCTTTATGGTTTGGGAGATATTCACAAGCAAAGTTTCCCCCTGAGTGACGTCACCCTTCTAGCTCTTAGATTTGGAATCTGGTCCCGGGACCGGCTGCGGCTCTCCAGGAGTGCTGAGATCACAATCTTTAAAAAGAATGTCTTCATTGGAATGGTCTATAAAGTGTGCTTGCAAGCCAGGCACACTTTGTACACAGTTCCAGTTAAGTAGTTCTTTTTAAAGATCGTGAACTCTGCACTGCTTTAGAGCTGCCGGTTGATCTGTGGACCGGATTCCAAATCTGTCCACTAGATGGCAGACTTGGCTGAAACAGCCAGGAAAAGGGAAATTCATTTTACTTGTGATAAGACATATAATTTTTAATATTTTTTTAAGGGTTACAATATCAAATAAAATTATTTTCAAGTATTACTATCCCTTTAAATATCTCAAAGTGACTGTACTAATGGGAAACTTTAGGACACAGAGGTACAGAACGATCTGGAAGTATAAAGGGATAACAAAGTTTAACACTCTGAACTGTGGCTTGAACTGTGACAAGGAATTTATGTCACGTTACCCAAACAATAAACATATTTTGGGCCTTTTGGGTGCCAGGGGGTCTGCACAGCTCAATGCAAGCAATGGGTTGTGCACCCCTCTGTGTACAAACCATACAGACTTAGTCATCTCTGGATAAAGACTAACATTCACTGGAGCACCAAAAAGGCAATCAATCTACAAATAGACTCTGCTGTAGCCTAAAGGACGAACCATAGACAATACTGATAAGAATAGTAAATGTCACTGGAATTTCAATGTTAAAATAATTTGCATGAGTGTATAATCTGTCATGTATTGTTCATTCTTATTATGCCTGAAGAAGAGACCTAGTTGTCTTGAAAGCTTGCATCCTAGTGTCACTCAGTTAGCCCAGAACATTCTGCGCCAATCCCGTGCAACATATTGACTCAATGCAGCCACCGCATAAGCTGGTACTTATGGCATGTGATGGCGCAAGGTAAAAAAAAAAGTCTCTCTGTTCAAAGCCCTCCCCCTTGTTTTACATACATGGTTGTGTCACGGCTTGTTAAGACGCAAAGTTAGGAAAAAACACAACTTTATTGAAAAGTTTAAGACAATCCCATAGGATCTCATACATATACATACACATACATAGAAATGACAGGAAAGTGGTAATAATAACGAGTAAGGCTCTACCGGCCCTGCCAATAATCCGGGCAAGGCAGCCTGGGCAAGCAGTTGGAAAAGGTGGCTCTACCGACCCTGCCAATATACCGGGCAAGGTAGCCTATCAGAATACAAGGAGAAACTGGCTCTACCGGCCCTGCCAATATACCGGACAAGGCAGCCTAACGGAATTCCAGGAGTATACAGGCTCTACCGGCTCTGCCATGATACCGGTCAAGGCACCCTAATGGAACACCATATGATACAGGCTATACCGGCCCTGCCAATATACCGGGCAAGGCAGCCTAACAAAACACCATGTGATATAGGCTCTGCCGGCCTTGCCAATACTGGGTAAGGCAACCCAAAATGGAAATAACTGGAAGGTTCTACCGGCCTTACCAATATACCGGGCAAGGCAGCCTTAAAGGAGATGATGTCAACCACTATGGCCTCAATGACTGTCAGATGACAATGACAGTTATGGAGATGACAAATAGAGGCTAAATGAGCTAGTGGCAATACCAGGTATACTGCACACACCAGTACCCGTGTACTGGACAAATAGCTAGCTGTCTAGGACTGGACAGCGTGAAGTGAACCACTGCCCGCTTACCAGGGACCGTCGGTGTCACTATAATATCAGCCGTGAGGCAATGGAGTGAACCAGCGCCCGCGCGCTGGGAACCAACAGTCATAATGTATAGTAAGCCAGAAGGCAATGGAGCGAACCAGCGCCCGCACGCTGGGAACCAACAGTCACAATGTATAGTAATCTGTAAGGCAGTGGAGCGAACCAGCGCCCGCGCGCTGGGAACCAACAGACTCAATGTATAGTAAGACGTAAGGCAGTGGAGCGAACCAGCACCCGCGAGCTGGGAACCAACAGACTCAATGTATAGTAAGCAGTAAGGCAGTGGAGCGAACCAGAGCCCACGCGCTGGGAACCAACAGACTCAATGTATAATAAGCCGTAGGGCAGTGGAGCGAACCAGCGCCTGTGCGCTAGGAAACAACAATCACAATGTATGGTAAGCCGTAAGGCAGTGGAGCGAACCAGCGCCCGCGAGCTGGGAGCCAACAGACTCAATGTATAGTAAGCCGTAAGGCTGTGGGCGAACCAGAGCCCGCGCGCTGGGAACCAACAGACTCAATGTATAATAAGCCGTAAGGCAGTGGAGCGAACCAGCGCCCGCGCGCTGGGAACCAATAGACTCAAAGTATAGTAAGCCATAAGGCAGTGGAGCGAACCAGCGCCCGCGCGCTGGGAACCAACAGACTCAATGTATAATAAGCCGTAAGGCAGTGGAGCGAACCAGCGCCTGCGCGCTGGGAACCAATAGACTCAAAGTATAGTAAGCCATAAGGCAGTGGAGCGAACCAGCGCCCGCGCGCTGGAAACCAACAGACTCAATGTATAGTAAGCCGTAAGGCAGTGGAGCGAACCAGCGCCCACGCGCTGGGAACCAACAGACTCAAGGTATAGTATGCTTAAAGGTAGTGGAGTGAACCAGCACCCGCGTGCTGGGAACCAACAGTGTAGAAATGTCGCCTGAGCGACCGAAGATCACAGCTGCCACAGATGAAAAGGAAACTGGATGCTGAAGATGAAACAGGAACCAGCACTACGATGGTCAACCGGATCAGGAACGGCAGCGAGGACTGGCAGCAGGAAGCAGCAACGTTGGCGACTCCAACCGGATCAGACACGGAACCAGGAACAGCTGATCAGGAGACTCAGGAACTGGACGACTCAGGATAGCAGGAACACAGCTTATGGCCAATTGAACTTCAGGAACATGATGAAAGTAGAAGCATCCTAGAGACACCACGAAAGGGCAACCACAGGGTGCCCAGACTCAGTCTAAATAGGCAAAATGGGACGGGCTGAAGACAGGCAGCCAATGGGAGCCCCCTACAGGTGATAGACACACAAAAGGCAGCAATCACGGGCACCGTGATAGATTGATAATGTCAGGACCCCTCCTGATGCCCTTGCAACTATTGATCTCCCCCAGCTGGGAGATCATCAGTGACAACAATAGAAAGTAGAGTGACTCCGCATATTTCATATGTTTTATTTATTTAATTAATTCATTACTCAGTCCTCTTTAGGGGCACCCGGATGCGCCCCTGTGAGCTCTAGTTAAATAAATGTAAAAAATTGTGAAAGTTGGGAAGCTATGCTGTTCTCTGCTGTCATCACTATCTTGCAGCTTATCACCTAGTAGATCAATAGGTGGTGGGTGGGGGGTATCAGATCAGGAGGCGTCCTGATGCTCCCAACTAAGTCTGAGGAAAACTAGGTCTGTGAAAACTAAAATAAGATGTGTGCCAGAGGGTTGTTAAGCACCTTGCTTTACAAAGTGTTGGGCATCTCTCTGAAACTCACTATCTGCTTTCCCAGCCTCCTGATCCACTGTCTACTGACAAACACAAACACACACACACACACACACATACACACACACACACACACACACACACACACACACACACACACACACACACACACACACACATATACAGTTTGTAGACATCCTGTTTGGTTCCACTACTCACTGGTACTCACAGATCTCTTCACACTCTATCTGACCCTCAAGCTTGATTCCACTCCCCACTGGGCACTCACAGATCCCCACATACACTATCTGACCCCCCGGCCTTGTTCTACTGCTGACAGGGAGTTACATATACCCACATACACTTCCAGACCCCTGAGTCTGGTTCCACTGCTCACTGAAAGTCACAGATCCCCATATAAACTGTTTGACCCCTCACATGCCTGGTTCTACTGCTCAATATTAGGCACAAATTCCTATATACACTTACTAACCTCCCCCAGCCCTGTTCCACTATTAGTTATGGAATCTCACATACACAACCTGCTTCCCATCCTTGTTCCACTGGTAGCCATGCTTCTGGCACACACTATGATATGTCACCTCATACCAGTGTGGTACCCTTTTTCTCAGGCTGGTATTAGGTACTGAATATACTAGAAAAGTCCATGGTGGCCTCATACACAAAAGAAAATGGAATCATTGTGGGGTAGACCAACTGTACTATGGGATACAAAGAAAAGTACTCCAAAATACATTTGAATAAATAAGGCTTTTATCCTCTTGAATGCAAGAGAAAACTCCAACACATTGTTTTAGTCCCCCCTTCACACTGCCCACACACAGGAAACAACTTGGCTGCCACCAAGCCTCCTAAGGATCATCTTTAACTCCTCTCTCTTTGCCTCTCTCTCCACTAGCATCAAAACTGCTGACACTTTCTCCCCCAAGCACACACACTGACAAGATGTAAGAACATGATGTTCCCCTTATTCTAAAATGGCAGGAATACACAGGTAAACTCTTCACATGTTTGTGGAGAATCAATTCTTATCCTTGATTTCAATGCAATAGCAAAGGTAGAATAAAAATACACGTGCAAGAATTTTTGACTATGGAATGAAGTGCCATTATCTTCTGTTTTGCTTTTGAGGCAAAAA
The DNA here is from genome assembly GCA_037306005.1 of Rhinophrynus dorsalis. Classification (NCBI taxonomy): domain Eukaryota; kingdom Metazoa; phylum Chordata; class Amphibia; order Anura; family Rhinophrynidae; genus Rhinophrynus; species Rhinophrynus dorsalis. The sequence goes on from CM074723.1 coordinate 360,092,056, forward strand.
TGGCTTCCTCCCTCATGACATTATGACTGAAGTCAACAGCAAAGTACAGTAATACCCCATATGCATAGGTTTGTCAGGGTTTGGGGGAGCTACTGGGCCTAGTAGGAACATATGCAGTTCCCTCTTCAGACATGGAAAAAACTTGGGGTCCATTGCTTCCCAATATATTTTGATAGTGTTAAATTTAAGGGGGGATGTGTTTTGAAAAATAAAAAAACAGAATTTTTCAGGGGGGAAAAGTGGCCACATAATAAAGTAACCTTTACAGCATTACTGCATTGTGCCTGCATGGTATGCTTGAAGCAGTCACCCATGCAGAGACCAGGTTTGGAAGGACAATCAGGACAGTAAGTGGTGGTGTCTGTCTGTATTCCCTTGCTGTAGCAAACCCTGCAGTGCTTTTGTGGGTTTTTCTTTTGGGGGGGTTGGGGGGTTTTATAAATAAAGTTTACTACCCTGGGTCTTGGTGGAATGATTTCTGTTGCCCCTTGAAACAAAAATTGGGAAATAAGATGGAGCTAATACTGCAAAAAAATTACATTTTGGAGTGGGGTTTGACAATTTTAAAATCAGAAAAGAATTGTACTACAGTCTGCATCATGTAAATGGCAAGCTTTTTGTTACATGCCTTACACTTTCTTATGGTGAGGTACGGCTGCATGAGTTGATCACACAGATCAACTCCCCCCATGTGTTTGTTATAATCTCTGATGCAGACTGGCTTTCTCAGTGCCTCCTTCTGCCACGAACAGAGACTGCCACCGTTTTGTCCTCATGCATGGTGGTAAGCATATAGATTTCTTTTCTGTCCTTGAACTTAACTGACAGCAGCTTTTGTTGGCACAAAGCTGAGGACGTCCCGGTTTTTAGTTTTTTAGCTACAAATTGTTTGGGTATCTCCCTGCAATTGTGATTAACAGTGCCACAGGCCACAATGTCAAAATAAAAAAGTGACTTAAATAAAAGGGGGCTGGTGTAGTAGTTATCAACATATAACTTATAACCTGTATTTTATAAGGGTTAAATGAGATCCCAAACTATTTTCCGATTTGTTTCCAGAGATTCTAAAAGCCTGGGTATAGCCTGTGGTACTTTCACACAATTTATACAATTTGATACAGAATTTGGATCACTTGGAGGTGATGAACTGCTTGAAACCTAACCAGCCTTTTATTTCATAAGGGATTCATCGATACTTGTTTTGTGGGGAGTATATACTTGGGCAAGCTTTTCCTGTAAGTGATTTATAAGGGGGTAAATTTTGTACAGTCTGCCATACTGGGGGTGTTCTTTTGGGAAGCACAGGGTATTGTCACTAAAATGCATAAAGCAATAAATCATTTCATATCTAGTCCTGATCATTGTTCTGGCGAATGTAGGGGTATCACATATGGGATTTTTACTCCAGCATGATCTACTACTGTTTTTTTCTATTATCCCCATTGTCATTGTTAGGGCCCAGAATTTCTTGAACTGTAAAATGTTTGTGGGTTGCCATATTTATTCCTTGGAAGTGAACGCTGATGGCTTGGCGGCATTATATTGGGTTGCATATAAATTGGTTTGTGATTGTTACGGTTTGCAAGCAAGACAAGGAGTTAGACAGGATAGTTAAAATCAACTTTATTAGAATGATGGGTAAAATGCAATTTATACACAAGAAGAGGGTGACGGAAAAGGCTAGAGACTCTATCAGAAATAGGAGCCAGCCAATGGGTCAACCACAACTACTGGAGACTAGGCTGGAGCCAACTGGTAGTCTCAGTAGTAATAAGTGGAACTAGAATAGACCCTATGGTCTCCCAATATCTCGCAACAAGGGAGACTGCTGACTCACGCCTCCAATCAGTTAGGAACAGCTGGTCTCCATTCTGGATGGTAACAATGGAGACTACTGACTCACACCTGCAGTCAGTAAGGCCTGAGTCTGCTAGAGCCCCAGGTCTGCACCAGGATTGATGTCTGTGGAAATGGGGTAACACAGCGAAGAAGCCACACAGAGCCACAGATCAGCACCAACTAGGATAGTCAGACAAGCCAGGGTCATACACGGAGCAGGAAGACAGCCAATGACACAGGTCTGCACCAGATAGGGTGTCCACTAACGAAGAGGCACACAGAGGGTAGCTGGACAGAGTCCCAGGTTAGCAACAGGTTGGATAGTCAGACAAGCCAGGGTGATACATGGAATGGGTAGTCAGCCAGGACCACAGGTCTGCACCAGATTGGATGCCCAATAGATAGGGGGCGCACAGAGAATAGTCACACAGAGCCACAGGTCAGCACCAGGATGGATGGTCAGACAAGCCAAGGTCATACACAGGATATCAGGAAACAAGCAAGATACAACTGCACTAAACAAAAACGTTTTTTAATGGATATCGTTGGGTGCCATCTGGTTTCCTATACTGTGGTTTTTCTTAAAAACATTATTAGGTTTATCCCCTACTTCTTGATGTAAAATGGGGTCTTGAATGAGTGTCAGTGTTTATGAAGAATATGTTGAATTTATGGAGCTTTTTTTTATTGTAAATGCTGATAAAGTAGGGTGGTTGTTGGTGGAGATGAGTCATATTGTGTTTATCTTTATATGTTAGCAAATCACGCCTGTTGGTTTAGAAACTTCTACAATAGGCCTTTTCTACAACTTCTATTTTATAAACTTTATCCTTAAATTTCCTCTTTAAAATATCTGCCTCTTTGTTGAAATCTTCCTCCTTGGTACAGTTATATCTAATACGTTGGAACTGGTTGTATGGAATGTTATTGATCCATCTTTTATGATGGCCACTCTTTGCATGTAGATAACTATTCCCTTTACAAGACTTTCTGAAATTGGTGGACATGATATTAGACTTATATTTAGATGTTTTCCATTTGCACATTATAAGTAAGAACTTATTACCTGATAAGAATTGCTGACTTCCCCTTTTTTGTGTGAACTTGGTGCTTCTTTATGCACCCCTGAGAAAGTGGAGTTGTACCTCAATGATAAGCGTTGGGTATTGCTTTCATTGCACCTCAACACATTGGTCCCTCCTATGCCCCCTGTGAGGTTCCCTGCCCCCTTCCCATTGCCAGTTGCATTCCCTGTTTGTTGTAACATTGGCCTGCAGCCACGAGGTACAATGGAAACATTCATGTGCCTTTTCATAGGACTTGAGTTGCCTGATTGATGACCCCTTGTCACAGTCCATTTTCAAAGACTTGAACTTCCAACAGAGCATCTCCATCATTCCATTAGCTTTACAACAACTTGTCCTCAGTAACATCATCAACATCAGCAACATCAGTGCAGACTACCATGAAGCAACGCTCTGAGATACAGCTGCGAAGGTTCTACAGGGACACAGATCGCTGGTTACAAGAGGAAGGAACCTCGTATGTGCATATAGCCCAAGATGGGCATCATGTGAGTGCAATGATTCTAGCTTTGTTTATTTTCACAGTGTTTTATTAAATTTACTACTTTTAGATTGCATTTTATTCTCTTTTTGTGTTTCTGCCCAGCATAGCGCTTTTTAAGATTCCTGTATATTTTGAGATCACTGTAGTACTTTGTTAAGGTATGGGGTATTCGTACCTCCCAAGTTTCCCTCTTTAGTAGGGTTAGTTCCTGCTTCACACCCAAATTCCTCTGTCCCTCCGTCTCACCCTGGTGTCACTTTTTTTTAGGAGATCAGACTATGTGGTGCATTTATAGGTGTATTAAATTGCTCCACAGCAATAAAACTCACATTAATGTTTGGTTAAACTTCAGTATATGTGTTTATAAATTAGTCTGTGTAATTAAAACACTTTGGTCTTGTTTTAAATCATTTATTCAGTTTTGCAAAGAGTGTCAATAGGTTATGAAATAACCTAAACATTCTTGATAATGCCATGTCCACCAGCCAGACTCCAATCAACATCACATAAAAGAAATGTGTCTCTCTTCTACCATTTGATACATTGGTTAATAGGAGTGAGAGTGTGGTCATGGTCAGGACACTTTGAGTTTCTTACCTAGGGGCATATCAGGAATATATGGAGGCGCTACACTTCTGCCACAATATGGAAAGTCCCAGAAAATATTCTTTTTATATCCCAGAGTCTTGCAGCCTTTCGCTCTCTTAGGAGTCCACACTCTGTCCTCACAATTGTTCCACAATACAGTGTAGATTAATCTTGGCGCTGACTCCTTTAGGGAATGCCCTACAACCATACAAAATATATAAACACGGTATCTAGGAATATGTACTGGATAGTTGTTACAAGATAGTTCCCAAGATACATAATAAATGAGAAATATTTATAACACATATATATTTGGAGCCAATGTGTAGTTAAAAAAATATTTATTTAAAAGCTTGCTAATGTACAATTATCGAGAACTTGGTAAAACACTCCTGTGTGAAACGCGTAGTTGGATGCAACCTTTCCTGGCCAGGACCTTTTGTGGCTATATTGGTGGCAACAAAGTAACCATGTAAGTATTTTTATTTGTACTTTTATCTTTTATATTTTAGTTGTTATTTTTATTACTGAGATGCCTTTTTGTATGTCAGCAAGTGCTTAAATAAATATTTTTTTTAACAACACATTTGCTCCATATATATATATATTTTATATATACTTCTCATTTATTATTTATCTTGAGAACTGTCTTGTAACAACTATCTGGTACATATTTTGTATGGTTGTAGACCATCCCCTAAAGGAAGTCAGCACTGAGCGCCATCTAAACTGAATTAAATAGGGCGTCTCAGATGTAAAACTGGCCTATTGTGACCTTTGGATTTCATCAGTGCAGATTAATTACAGCTACACAGGAACATAGCTACATTCTGAGGCTGATGTAATAAACAGAAATGCAGCAATTCTGGAGCAAACCAGCTGCACCATAGGGGAAAGTTAAAGTTCCCATTGACTGAATGTTATAGAGGTCTCCAACACATTGTGAAGCAATGTGATGATACCTCTCTAGTACTGAGAAGGCTTAAAAGTCCCCTGTAAACAAATAAGAGTTTTATTTGTTCCCCATGGTGAAATAGGTTTGCCCCAGAATTACTCCACTTCTACACAGTACATCACTTTCAGTACGTATTAAATATAGAAAACACAGATCATTATAGAAACCTGCACCATATGGTATCGGTGGCCATGAATGAATCCCATTTCCATCAATTAAGTTTCAGTAAGACTGTTGTACAGTGAGAAGGAGGTTATATATTGCACTTTCAGTGTCAGATGTATCATAGTGTGAATGAGTCAGTTTGGTATATGTTGGTGAATGGAGAGTTCTGGGGAACCAGGATCATATTTATCCAGTACTACTAGTCAGATCTGCACCATTAGATATGTATATGCAGAGCTCCTTTCACCCCTGTTTACTATCCCTGGATTTCCCGTTTGGAAAGATTCTTTATCAAGCTTTTCCACCATCTCTATTCAGAATTATGTTGGCGGATCTGGGGGCTGTTGTCCAAAACACCATAATCTGCATCAGGCAAGTCAATGGTGCCAATGACCAGATTTGCCATTGCAGCTCCACTGGTATCAGCTGCACACACCAGGGGTGCACTAAAGGATTTACACTACAGTGTAAGGCCTACTGCAGACAATCTCCACCATCAATGGAACATCAATTCCAACAAACCCCGTACGTCAGCACCATAGCACACACATGGAAATGAAATAAAATCATGTCAATAGGAAACGAGGGCCCCAACTTGCCCACAGACTGTCCCATTGTCTTCTTTTTTTAAACAAGTGTCAATAAGGGGAGGAGGGTTAGTAAACAGATGTTAATCAGGGGGAGTGTCAAAACATTGACTCCAGCTCCTGACTTAGAACAGAAACGTTTAACCCAGTGTGTCCTGGGACAGAGCGCAGAGATGAGCCCTTACCCTTCCAGTGCAAATAGCACTAACAGTCATATGAACAAAGGAAAAGTGGGGAAATTATGAGGCAAACCAACGGCACCACTGGGAGCAATAAATACTCAACAGATTCCTATTAATATAAATGTTTATATTAACCCCTTAAATGTTAGAGAGCTCTCCAGAATTCTGCTTTGCAATACATAGGATATGTCTGTAGTATTCAAGTGGATAAAAGATCTATTTAAACCTTTACCAGAGGGGAGTGAAATGCATTAATTTTCAATGTGTTGCACCCAAAGAGTTAAATCAAAGAGCATCTTTATTTCTCCAATATGTCACAGCTGCTTGGTGCAGGAACGACTCCTCTTTTAACTCTATGCATATGGCTCTGAGTGAACATTCAGGTGTGAGTTGTACAGACAGACATCTGTGCATGGGACCTAAGTGGTTTATGAATAGTCTGAGCATTAGATTTCTTTGAAAACTGACATTTTGTACCAACCCTATTATTCATCGGAGGACAAAGTTTGCATATTGAAGACTGTATCCCATAACCAATGGAGTAAGCTGTAACACAGCAGTGAATCAAACCAGAGACTCTTTATTTTGGGGATAAACTTTATTAGGAATAATCAATGTGCACATCTGATGGAAAAGTGCACAGTTGTCAGATGTTTTAGGCTCACTCTGATTCTGAGTCTCCATCACACGGCCCGAGTTGGAAGGGAAGGCCTTTATATATAAATCTGCTGGTGGATCAGGCATTACTGGGACGGTCCTGGAAAAAGAAAACCATATATGATGAGCAGCTGTACCAGGAAAACATGTCTCATATGTCATAAGGAATGCATAATGACCTTAAAGGGCAATTCTCATGGAATATTTGCAGGTCTGCTCCCCTGAAAACTGAGCTGTCGGTAAAGCTGGGGTTGCATTGTGATCTCAGGCAGATCAACAGGAAAGATTAATGGGGTTCAGAAATCAGTTCCCAAGAAGTCCTCATTGAGCCTTAGTGAAGCCTGTAGCTATGAGCCACAAAGTTCAGTTTACATTGAGCCCCAATGCCCATTCAGAGGGTCTGTTTTCTGTCCCCTCTCCCCAAATGGCTGACAGGAGACTTTCACAGTACAGCCTTGGGCTTTTTCCTATATCCCCTATAGGCTGTAGTAGGCAATGTGGGCTCATTACTGAGGATTATTTATCACTTGGAGGACTAGAGGGGTCAGCAATGCATTGTGAAGAAATATGTTGCAGTACGTAACCCTCTGGTCCTATCAGTATATAGATTGAGTTAGAAGACAGAACAAGGAATGAAAAAGTCTCAGTTGTGGAAGATCTAATTTAGTACAGTGGAAATGAACTCACCTGTCCAGTGTCACCCAAACGCTTGTTGTTACTCCAGGGACAGGAATTTAGATGTTTAATCTGTGTGAAACAAAGAATGGTGATTAAATAGAGAAAATCAGCCAGGAGTTTCCCTTTACCTGTGAATCTTGTAGTGAACTACCTACTGGTGACCCTTTACTTGTGGCTATTCCTGGACTATAACTCCCATCATCCTCACCCATACAATGAAAGCTATAGTCCAAGTTGAAAGTCATGTTGCTTTTGCTTCCCACTTTTAAAATACTTTTGTAACTGTTTGAGTGCCAGAAAGATGTGTAGGTCATTAAAGAGCAATAAGTCGCACATATCTCTGGTACTGAAAAGTTAACCTTTCTATCATTTGGACTCACCAGTATATCTGTTATTTCTCCTTTTCCTCCATTTGTATCTCACAGCTGATCTCCTCCTGCTGTTCTGCAACTTTGGGCAAAAACAAAAAAGGTTTAATGAACTGATGAATTCAACCAGTAGCTTCCCTTTCACTTGTGGCTCTCCAGCTGTTGTTGGACTACAGCGTCCATTGTCCTTCCATTATTGTACTCCACTGTTCTGAACACTTTTATACATTTGAGCACCAGGGAGATGTGCAGTTACAAATTAAAGTGAATGGGTAGCACACCTCTCTGGTGTTCAGAGGGTTAAGATGCTTTTAGTGAAGTGGGCATATAGAGAAAACTGTGTTTTATTATTCACTGCTAAAACATTGTATTATCACAGATTATATAGCATCATTTATAATAGTATTTAGAAGAACAGAGATTATCATCACTGGCATCAGGGCCGGATTTACATCTCAGGAGCCTGTAGGCACAGAAATCTGAAGCGCCCCCCCCATTCGCTATCTCCACTGGATACCTCCACAATGCTCCTAATCTCCACACTGCCCCCATCATATCCATATTGCCCTCTGATTGACCCTATCATCTTCACATTGCCCCATCAGCTCCAGATTGCCCCCATCAGTTACAACTTACCCCCATCAGCTCCATATTGCCCTCATATTGCCCCCCATCAGCTCCATATTGCCCCCATCAGCTCCATATTGCCCTCTCATTGCCCCTATCATCTTCACATTGCCCCATCAGCTCCATATTGCAATCTCATTGCCCCTATCATCTTCACATTGCCTCATCAGCTCCATATTGCCCTCATCAGCTTTATATTGCCCCCATCAGCTACAGCTTGCATCCCATCAGCTCCATATGGCCCTCTCATTGCCCCTATCATCTTCATATTGCCTTCATCAGCTTTATATTGCCCCCATCAGCTCCATGTTGCCCTCACATTGCCAGCCATCAGCTCAATACTGCCCTCACATTGCCCACATTAGCTCCACATTGCCCTCACACTGCCCCCCATGAGCTGCACTTTGCCCTCACATTGGGGCCACCCCGTTTCCTACCTCCTCCCTGTTGGTTCAGCCACGTGGCAGGACAGGTCTGCGCCTCCTTCGGCACAGACCTGTAACTGCTGGAGCTCCTGCGCGGTGTTCTGCTCAGTAATACAGAGTGCTGGGAGATGATGTCATCTCACAGAGCTCTGTATTACTAAAGAGCTAACAAGGGAGCTCTGCAGCTAAAGGTCTGTGCTGAAAGAGGTGCAGACATGAGGGTTAGAATAATTTAAAAAATATAAAAATAAATAAATTTAAAAAAAAACGGGTCCCAATGACAAGCGCCCTTCTGTGGGGTGCGCCTGTAGGCAGATACCTACTCTGCCTTCCGAGAAATCCAGCCCTGACTGGTATCATAAATCTCCACTTTGCATTAACACTGACAGCTCTTTACAATTCCAATGTAACCCTTTAAAGCAGGGATAGGCTCACGGGAGATGATGGCACTTCTAGTCCTTAACAGATAGAGGGCCTCAGCATGCCCACCCCTGATTTAAGGACTGGATGGGTGAGCAACACATTGGGGGGATGCACTAAGATGTGATACAGAGATGATAAAGTGCAGATGACTTCTCCAGTGATATTACATCTCCAGTTTCTATGATATTGTATGGAGCCTATGAAGTAAGATCTCTCCTGCTTGAGAAATCTTAGTGCATTGGCTCCATAGAATGACATAGGAACTGGAGAAGTGATATCACTGGATTAGTCATCTCCACTTTATTATTTTTTATCACCCTTTAGTGCATCTCCCCCACTATTTGTAATACTCTGTTCCTTTATGGGTTAAAGAAAATGTTGTAGTACATAACCCTCTGGTCCTCAAAGGGTTACTATATGCATATAGATTGATTTAGAAGACAGAACAAGGAATGAAAAAGTCTCAGTTGTGGAAGATCTAATTTAGTACAGTGGAAATGAACTCACCCGTCCAGTATAATACAAACGCTTGTTGCTCCTCCAGGGGCTCTACTTGCACCCCTGGGCCACCGATCTTCTTGTGGAGAGGAGTTTATGCCGATTTTCCTTAGTTCTCCTCAGGAATTTAGTTATTCTAGCTGTGTGGAACAAAGAATGGTGATTAAATAGAGAAAATCAGCCAGGAGTTTCCCTTTACCTGTGGATCTTGTTGCTGAACTACCTGCTGGTGACCCTTTACCTGTGGATGTTCCTGGACTATAACTCCCATCATCCTCACTAATACAATGAAAGCTATAGCCCAAGATGAAAGTCATGTTGCTTTTGCTTCCCACTGTTTAAAAGACGTCTGTAACTGCTTGAGTGCCAGACAGATGTGTAGGTCATTACATAGCAATGTGTTGTTCTTCTCTCTGATACTCAAAAGTTAACCTTTCTGTCCTTTGGACTCACCAGTATATCGGTCACTCCTCCTTCTACGCTGTTTTATGGGGTGCCATTGGTCCATCACATCTCCCCAGGACCACCCCCTGTCCATTGCCTGCAGCTGGTCCTCCATCTCTATCTCCATGTCCTCCTCCTGTTCTGCATCTTTGGGCAAAAACAAAAAAGGTTTAATGAACTGATGAATTCAGTCAGTATCTTCCCTTTTACTTGTGGCTCTCCAGCTGTTGGACTACAGCGCCCATTGTCCTTCCATTATTGTACTCCACTGTTCTGAAGACTTTTATACATTTGAGCACCAGAGAGGTGTGCAGTTACAAATTAAAGTGAATGGGTAGCACACCTCTCTGGTACTCAGAGGGTTAAGATGCTTTTAGTGAAGTGGGTGCATAGAGAAAACTGTGTTTTATAATTCACTGCTAAAACCTTGTATTATCACAGATTATATAGCATCATTTATAATAGTATTTAGAAGAACAGAGATTATCATCACTGGCATTTTAAATCTCCACTTTGCATTAACCCTGACAGCTCTTTACAATTCCAATGTAACCCTTTAAAGCAGGGACAGGCTGACTGTAGATGATGGTATTTGTAGTCCTTAACAGATAGAGGGCCTCAGCATGCCCACCCCTGATTTAAGGCCTGGATGGGTGTGCAACACATTGGGGGGATGCACTAAGATTTGATACAGTGGTGATAAACTGCAGATGACTTCTCCAGTGATATTACATCTCCAGTTTCTATGATATTCTATGGAGCCTATGAACTAAGATCTCTCCCGCTTGAGAAATCTTAGAGCATTGGCTCCATAGAATGACATAGGAACTGGAGAAGTAATACCATTGGATTAGTCATCTCCATTTTATTACTTTTTATCACCCATTAGTGCATCTCCCCCATTGTTTGACATACATTTCACACTACACTGTTCCTTAATGTGTTAAAAAAGGTTAACATTAAATCAAATGAGCGTCTTTAAATCTTTAGGAACATAGAACTATACTCACATCCTGGCAATTCAACACATACTGGTTTGTTACAACTGAACATCGCTATAGCAAAAGACAAAGCAATCACTTCCAACTGAATCTGTTTAAGATCTGAGTGTGTTCTCTCTTCTCTAGTAAACTGAGGTGAATATGACAGTTAAGATTCAGTTGGCCCTGAGACAATGACACTAGAATATTGTGATGTCATAACATTCTGTTTCTATACACAACTGCAGGGGCAACAGTAACAGCCACCTGGATGTTAGAGAAATCTCTAGAATGTTCTGGGAGCTGAGGTGCTCTCTAGTAGCCAAAATACTACACAGATATACAGTATGCCATTACATCCAATATACAATACACTGGATTCAGTGGTGTTGATATTTACTTGTGGGTGCTATGTACAGACGTACACTCTCCTCATGTTTATCATTGCAGAAAGCTGGTCATTGGGAGTAAATCATGTGAGAGAGATATTGACCACATGTATAATCAAAAGTGGAGCAATTCCTAGGCAAACCAAGTGCACCGTAGTAGTAAAATAAATATTCACCATGATTTAAATGGGTAGAAATGTGTTGTTCGCACTCTGGCATTCAAAAGGTTATTTGGAGAGTTTAACCCCTTGAAGGCAGTGATGCATTTAGGCTTTCTGCTGTACTAGGTCCAATAAAGTGCTTGCATCCAAAAAAATCACAAATACGTAGACACACATATACACTCATTATTCATATCCTTACCTTATTTTGCTCCTTTCTCAGGTTACAGTTGGTCTCTTAAAGACACACAAGCATAATTGTCAAACTTAAGGGAATATTTTTAAAGGCGATATATATATATATATATGTTTGTATTTGTGTGTGTGTAAAAAGTTAATGCAGCTAACTGGCATCCTATGGGCTACAAGGTGGCTGAGAGCTCTGAATGAACCAGATGCCCTATTAGGAATGCAGGCAATATCGCTCTTCTACTTTCATATTCAAATCTATAATCTCTACAAAATTTCTCTACAACATTTTTGCATAGCTGATTAACCATTAAAGGGATAGTAATACTTGAAAAAAATTTATTTGATATTGTAGCCCTTAAAAAACATTAAAAATAATATAAGTCTTATATTCACAAGCAAAGTTTCCCCCTGAGTGACGTCACCCTTCTAGCTCTCAGATTTGGAATCCGGTCCCGGGACCGGCTGCGGCTCTCTAGAAGTGCCGAGATCACAATCTTTAAAAAGAATGTCTTCATTGGAATGGACTATAAGTGTGCTTGCAAGCCAGGCACACTTTGTACACAGTTCCAGTTAAGTAGTTCTTTTTAAAGATCGTGAACTCGGCACTGCTATAGAGCTGCCGGTTGATCTGTGGACCGGATTCCAAATCTGTCCACTAGATGGCAGACTTGGGTGAAACAGCCAGGAAAAGGGAAACTAATTTTACTTGTGATAAGACATATCATTTTTAATATTTTTTTAAGGGTTACAATATCAAATAAAATTATTTTCAAGTATTCCTATCCATTTAAATACCTCAAAGTGACTGTACTAATGGGACACTTTAGGACACAGAGGTACAGATCGATCTGGGAGTATAAAGGGATAACAAAGTTTAACACTCTGAACTGTGGCTTGAACTGTGACAAGGAATTTATGTCACGTTACCCCAAACAATAAACATATTTTGGGCCTTTTGGGTGCCAGGGGTCTGCACAGCTCAATGCAAGCAATGGGTTGTGCACCCCTCTGTGTACAAACCATACAGACTTAGTCATCTCTGGATAAAGACTAACATTCACTGGAGCACCAAAAAGGTAAGAAATCTACAAATAGACTCTGCTGTAGCCTAGAGGATGAATCATACACAATATTGATAAGAATAGTAAATGCCACTGGAATTTCAATGTTAAAATAATTTGCATGAGTGTATAATCTGTCATGTATTGTTCATTCTTATTTTGCCTGAAGAAGAGACCTAGTTGTCTTGAAAGCTTGCATCCTAGTGTCACTCAGTTAGCCCAGAACGTTATAATTTTTACTCTAAAAGACGTGTACATGGTAACGATTGACCTTCTGCGCCAATCCCGTGCAACATATTGCCTCAATGCAGCCACCACATAAGCTGGTACTTATGGCATGTGGTGGCACAAGGTAAAAAAAAAATGTCTCTCTGTTCAAAGCCCTCCCCCTTGTTTTACATACATGTTTGTGTCACGGTTTGTTAAGACTCTCCGACGCAAAGTTAGGTAAAAACACAACTTTATTGAAAAGTTTAAGACAATCCCATAGGATCTCATACATATACATACACATACATAGAAATGACAGGAAAGTGGTAATAATAACGAGTAAGGCTCTACCGGCCCCGCCAATAATCTGGGCAAGGCAGCCTGGGCAAGCAATGGGAAAAGGTGGCTCTACCGACCCTGCCAATATACCGGGCAAGGTAGCCTATCAGAATACAAGGAGAAACTGGCTCTACCGGCCCTGCCAATATACCGGGCAAGGCAGCCTAACGGACTTCCAGGAGTATACAGGCTCTACCGGCCCTGTCAAGATACCGGGCAAGGCAGCCTAACGGAACACCATATGATACAGGATCTACCGGCCCTGCCAATATACCGGGCAAGGCAGCCTAACGGAACACCATGTGATACAGGCTCTACCGGCCTTGCCAATATTGGGTAATGCAACCCAAAATGGAAATAACTGGAAGGTTCTACCGGCCTTACCAATATACTGGGCAAGGCAGCCTTAAAGGAGATGATGTCAACCACTATGGCCTCAATGACTGTCAGATGACAATGACAGTTATGGAGATGACAAATAGAGGCTAAATGAGCTACTGGCAATACCAGGTATACTGCACACACCAGTACCCGTGTACTGGACAAATAGCTAGCTGTCTAGGACTGGACAGCGTGAAGTGAACCAGTGCCCACGTACCAGGGACTGTCGGTGTCACTATAATATCAGTTGTGAGGCAATGGAGCGAACGAGCGCCCGGGCGCTGGGAACCAACAGACTCAATGTATAGTAATACGTAAGGCAGTGGAGCGAACCAGCGCCCACGCGCTGGGAACCAACAGACTCAATGTATAGTAAGCCATAAAGCAGTGGAGTAAACCAGGTCCCGTGTAGTGGGAACCAACGGACTCAATGTATAATAAGCCGTAAGGCAGTGGAGCGAACCAGCGCCCGCGTGCTGGGAACTTATAGACTCAATGTATAGTAAGCCGTAAGGCAGTGGAGCGAACCAGCACCCGCGTGTTGGGACCAACAGCGTAGAAATGTCTCCTGAGCGACCGAAGATCACACTCTATCCCCAACCTGAAAGGAGACCGCTGGCAGTCTTCTGCGATTAGCATGGCGCTGGGGGCGCTGGAATGACTGACCTAGTGCCCTCTGAACTTGTGCCCAAGTGGAACGGAGTTGCTCGATATGCTCATCCAGAGCTGGAATCTGTTGCGTCTGAAAGGAATCCGGTAGCAAACAGGACTGGAACCCATAATTAATCAGAAACGGGGAGCTCCCGGATGAAGAGTTAACCGCACAGTTCCTGGCAATCTCTGCCGAGGGCAACAAATAGGCCCAATTGTCATGATGGTCAGTAATGAAACAGTGCAAGAACTCTTCCAATCCTTGATTGGCACGCTCAGCGGCCCCATTGGTCTGGGGGTGATAAGCGGAGGAAAAGGATAGTTGTATGCCCATCTGTTCACAAAATGACCTCCAAAATCTGGACACTAACTGGCTCCCCCTGTCGGACACCAGCACTCTGGGTACTCCATGCAACCGAAATACTTCTTTAGCAAACACCATCGCCAATTCTAAAGCAGAGGGGCACGAAATGAGCCATTTTGGAAAACCTGTCCACCACCATCAGTATGAAGGAATACCCTCTAGACATGGGCAATTCTTCCATAAAACGTGGAAACGTGAGACCAGGGGCGTTCACCATAAGGTACCGGCTGAAGTAAGTCCACCGGAAGGTGTCTAGGGGTCTTGGCATGGGCACAGGTAGCACAGGCATCAGTAAAATCAGCAAAATCTGTTCTCATAGAGGGCCACCAAAATATCTGAGATAGGAACCATAACAATTGGTCCCTGCCAATATTTCCCTCGGCCTTAGAGGAATGGTAAGTTTCAAGTAATCAAGTGCGGAATGGCTCAGCAACATAACACTTGCCCACCGGGGTTTCAGGAGGAGCAGAGGCCTGGGAGGCCAAAATCTCTTCCCGTAGTGGTGAAGTGATACTAGTACACATGGTAGCCAATATTCGATTGGGTTCAATGATAGGTGCTGGAACCTCTTCTCTGTCAATTTCAGCCTCAAATTGTCTTGATAGTGCATCAGCCCTAACATTCTTAGACCCCGGCAAATATGATACAATGAAATTGAATCAAGACAGGAACAGTGCCCATCTTGCCTGGCGTGAAGACAATCTCTTAGCCTCTGAGAGATAAGTCAGGTTTTTGTGATCAGTCAAGATTAAGACAGGGTTTTTTGTGCCTTCAATTAAGTGGCGCAATTCCTTAAGAGCGAGGATAATGGCCAATAATTCTCTGTCCCCTATCTCATAATGGCTTTGGGCTCCGGTCAATTTTTTAGAAAAAAACCCACAGGGTCTGAGCGTACCACCTTTAATAGGTACTTGAGAAAGCACTGCCCCAACCCCAATATCCGAGGCGTCAAGCTCCAATGTGAACGGGAGCAATGGGTTGGGGTGGGATAACACAGGAGCATTAGCAAAAGCCAATTTCAGCTTCTCAAAGGCCTCTTCCGCAACCACTGGCCAAAGAGATGGGTTAGCACCCTTATGCGTAAGGTCAGACAACGGTTTAACAATGGAAGAGAAGTTCTTAATAAACTTCCTATAATAATTAGCGAAGCCCAAAAATCGTTGGATGGCTTTAAGACTCTTAGGCTGTGGCCATTGTAAGACTGCCGTTAGCTTCTCTTTGTCCATGGCAATGCCCTCTTTGCCAATTACAAAACCCAAGAATGGCACACTAGTTCTGTGAAACTCACATTTTTCCAATTTGCAATATAATTTATTTTTATGCAGACGAACCAACATCTCAGACACATCTTTAATGTGTTGTGACATATTTTTGGAATGAATAAGTATATCATCAAGATAGACAACGACACACAACTGTAGCATATCTCTGAGGATGTCATTCATCAATTCCTGAAATACTGCAGGTGCATTACAAAGACCAAATGGCATGACTAGATATTCATAGTGCCCAGATTTAGTGTTAAAGGCAGTTTTCCACTCATCACCGGCTCTGATCCAAATCAAATTATATGCAGCACGCAGGTCCAATTTGGTGAAGATAGAAGAACCTTTGAGCCTGTCAAATAGCTTGGTGATGAGTGGTATCGGATAAGCGTTTTTTGCCATTAGCTTATTTAAGCCATGGTAATCTATGCATGGTCTCAGCTCGCCATTTTTCTTTTTTACAAAAAAGAATCCGGCCCGGGCCGGAAAGGTAGATTTCCTTATGATCCCTCTTTTAAAGGCATCAGAAATATATTCCTCTATAGCTTGGTTCTCATCACAAGACAATGGATACGTGCGTCCCTTAGGGGGCACCACTCCAGGAGGCAACTCAATACTACAATCATATGGTCTGTGCTGGGGAAGGGTGCCAGCCTCTCCCTTACTGAATACATCGCCAAACTGCTGGTATTCGTCTGGCAGTGAAGGGGAGGTGCACAGGACCTTAACTGGATGAGTTACGCAATTCTCCATACCAGACTGAGACCAAGCGGACATTTCGCACTTTTGCCAATCAAACTGTGGATTATGCAACTGTAACCAAGGAAATCCCAATACTACAGCATGGTGAGGAGAATTGATCAGTTGGAACTGCTGCTCCTCTCTGTGGAATGCTCCAATAGTCATAGATAATAGCATCGTTTCAAAGGTAACTTGAGCAGGTTCTAAGGGTCTGCCATAAATTGCTTCAATAGCAAGAGGGGTTTATCTTTCAATTCGTGAGACCCCATGC
This sequence comes from Rhinophrynus dorsalis, assembly GCA_037306005.1. NCBI lineage: Eukaryota > Metazoa > Chordata > Amphibia > Anura > Rhinophrynidae > Rhinophrynus > Rhinophrynus dorsalis. The sequence goes on from CM074723.1 coordinate 360,109,066, forward strand.
AATTCAGCAAAGGTATTATCTATAAAATACCCAGCTGTACCAGAATCAAACAGGGCCAAAACCTCCACTGAGCGTTTTGCTCAAGAAAGTACGACCTGTAAGGTAGGTTTCAGTGTACCCAACACTGGGGACGATTGAACACCACCTAGGGCAGGTCCCCCAAGGTACCCTAGGTGTGTTCGTTTCCCAGACGTACTAGACAAGATCATAGCAAGTGCCCATTCGTGCCGCAGTATAAGCACAGCCCTTGTTTTCTGCGGTATAATCTCTCTTCCTTGGTTAGCCTAGTGAAACCTAATTGCATCGGTTCACCTTTTTCCCATAAATGTTCACTAGACATAGATGCCAACGGAGGGATGGGTGGGCAAAATGTACTGCTAGTGCCATTGTTCTTAGACCGTATCCTGTGATCTCTAGCAGTTAATCTCTCACGTATCCGGGTGTCAATTAGTACAACATACTCAATATGGTCATCTAGATCAGTAGGTAATTCTTTTGCTGCAATCTCATCTTTAATCTGATCACTCAGGCCCTGAGCAAAGGCTGCCAGCAATGCCTCATTATTCCACCCTACCTCTGCTGCCAAGGTGCGAAATTCAGTGGCATAGTCGCCCACCGTACGCCTGCCCTGTTGTATCTCCATAAGGCGTTTAGCAGCAGAGGTGGTTCTACCAGGAGGCTCAAACACTCTCCGAAAGGATTGCACAAATTTTCTGAAACTCCTTGTGCAAGGTTTTACATTTTCCCACAATGGGTTAGCCCATGCCAATGCTCTGCCAGTCAGCAGGGATATCATGAACCCAATCTTGCTGCGATCATTGGAGAACGCATGTGCCGTCAATTCCATAAATATTTCAAGTTGGTTGATAAACCCTCTGCACAGATTAGGATCACCGTCATATCTGAGTGGCAAAGGTGCGGAAGCAGTTAACCCTTTAACTTCAGCCCCTGAGAGCATCGTATCGTTCTCTGGTGACTGACCTGGAGAGATCACCGGACTAGACCCAGATTTGTCAGCAAGCACAGTGCATTCAAGAATAGTTTACATTGCAACCGCTAGCTGATCCAAGCGTTGCTTATGCATATCCATCCTCCAGTGGATATTCTGTGTGTTATCATCACTCTTATTGTCTGAGGTCATGGCCCTTTCGTACTGTCATGGTTTGTTAAGACTCTCATACGCAAAGTTAGGTAAAAACACACCTTTATTGAAATGTTTAAGACAATCCCATAGGATCTCATACATATACATACACATACATAGAAATGACAGGAAAGTGGTAATAATAACGAGTAAGGCTCTACCGGCCCTGCCAATATACCGGGCAAGGCAGCCTGGGCAAGCAATGGGAAAAGGTGGCTCTACCGACCCTGCCAATATACCGGGCAACGTAGCCTATCAGAATACAAGGAGAAACTGGCTCTACCGTCCCTGCCAATATACCGGGCAAGGCAGCCTAATGGACTTCCAGGAGTATACAGGCTCTACCAGCCTTGCCAAGATACCAGGCAAGGCAGCCTAACGGAGCACCATATGATACCGGCTCTACCGGCCCTGCCAATATACCGGGGAAGGCAGCCTAAAGGAACACCATGTGATATACGCTCTACCGGCCTTGCCAATACCGGGTAAGGCAACCCAAAATGGAAATAACTGGAAGGTTCTACTGGCCTTACCAATATACCGTGCAAGACAGCCTTAAAGGAGATGATGTCAACCACTATGGCCTCAATGACTGTCAGATGACAATGACAGTTATGGAGATGACAAATAGAGGCTAACTGAGCTAGTGGCCATACCAGGTATACTGCACACACCAGTACCTGTGTACTGAACAAATAGCTAGCTGTCTAGAACTGGACAGCGTGAAGTGAACCAGTGCCCGCGTACCAGGGACCGTCGGTGTCACTATAATATCAGCTGTGAGGCAATGGAGCGAACGAGCGCCCGCGCGCTGGGAACCAACAGTCACAATGTATAGTAAGCCGGGAGGCAATGGAGCAAACCAGCGCCCGCGTGTGGGAACCAACAGTCACAATGTATAGTAAGCCGTAAGGCAGTGGAGCGAACCAGCGGCCGTGCGCTGGGAACAAACAGACTCAATGTATAGTAAGACATAAGGCAGTGGAGCGAACCAGCGCCTGCGCGCTGATAACCAACAGACTCAATGTATAGTAAGCCGTAAGGCAGTGGAGCGAACCAGCACCCGCGTGCTGGGAACCAACTGACTCAATGTATAGTAAGCCGTAAGGCAGTGGAGCGAACCAGCGCCCGCGCACTGGGAACCAAAGGACTCAACGTATAATAAGCCGTAAGGTAGTGGAGCGAACCAGCACCCGCGCGCTGGGAACCAACAGACTCAATGTATAGTAAGCCGTAAGGCAGTGGAGCGAACCAGCACCCGCATGCTGGGAACCAACACCGTAGAAATGTCGCCTGGGTGACCGAAGATCACAGCCGCCACAGATGAAAAGGAAACTGGATGCTGAAGATGAAACAGGAACCAGCACTACGATGGTCAACCGGATCAGGAACGGCAACGAGGACTGGCAGCAGGAAGCAGCAACGTCGGCGACTCCAACCGGATCAGACACGGAACCAGGAACAGCTGATCAGGAGACTCAGGAACTGGACGACTCAGGATAGCAGGAACACAGCTTATGGCCCATAGAACTTCAGGAACATGATGAAAGTAGAAGCAGCCTAGAGACACCACGAAAGGGCAACCTAAGGGTGCCCAGACTCAGTCTAAATAGGCAAAGTGGGGCGGGCTGAAGACAGGCAGCCAATGGGAGCCCCCTACAGGTGATAGACACACAAAGGCAGCAATCACAGGCACCGTGATACGTTGATAATGTCAGGACCCATCCTGATACCTTTGCAGCTATTGATCTCCCCCAGCTGGGAGATCATCAGTGACAACAGCAGAAAGCAAAGTGACTCCCCATATTTCATACGTTGTATTTATTAATGAATTCATTACTCAGACCTCTTTAGGGGCACCCGGATGCACCCCTGTGAGCTCTAGTTAAATAAATGTAAAAAATTGTGAAAATTGGAAAGCTATGCTGCTCTCTGCTGTCATCACTATCTTGCAGCTTATCACCTAGTAGATCAATAGGTGGTGGGTGGGGGGTATCAGATCAGGAGGGGTCCAGATGCTCCCAACTAAGTCTGAGAAAAACTAGGTCTGAGAAAACTAAAAAAGGATGTGTGCCAGAGGGTTGTTAAGCACCTTGCTTTACAAAGTGTTGAGCATCTCTCTGAAAATCACAATCTACTTTCCCAGCCTCTTGATACACTGTCTACTGACAAACACAAACACACACACTCACACACACATACACACACATATACAGTTTGTAAACATCCTGCTTGGTTCCACTACTCATTGGTACTCACAGATCTCTTCACACTCTATCTGACCCTCTAGCTTGATTCCACTGCCCACTGGGCACTCACAGATCCCCACATACACTATCTGACCCCCCGGCCTTGTTCTACTGCTGACAGGAAGTTACATATACCCACATACACTTCCAGATCCCTGAGTCTGGTTCCACTGCTCACTGAAAGTCACAGATCCCCATATAAACTGTTTGACCCCTCACATGCCTGGTTCTACTGCTCAATATTAGGCACAAATTCCTATATACACTTACTAATCCCCCCCAGCCCTGTTCCACTATTAGTTATGGAATCTCACATACACAACCTGCTTCCCAGCCTTGTTCCACTGGTAGCCATGCTTCTGGCACACACTATGATATGTCACCTCATACCAGTGTGGTACCCTTTTTCTCAGGCTGGTATTAGGTACTAAATATACTAGGAAAGTCCATGGTGGCCTCATACACAAAGAAAATGGAATCATTGTGGGGTAGACCAACTGTACTATGGGATACAAAGAAAAATACTCCAAAATACATTTGAATAAATAAGGCTTTTATCCTCTTGAATGCAAGAGAAGACTCCAACACATTGTTGTAGTTCCCCCTTCACACTGCCCACACACAGGAAACAACTTGGCTGCCACCAAGCCTCCTAAAAATCATCTTTAGCTCCTCTCTCTTTGCCTCTCTCTCCACTAGCATCAAAACTGCTGACACTTTCTCCCCCAAGCACACACACTGACAAGATGTAAGAACATGATGTTCCCCTTATTCTAATACAGCAGGAATACACGGGTAAACTCTTCACATGTTTGTGGAGAATCAATTCTTATCCTTGATTTCAATGCAATAGCAATGGTTGAATAAAAATACACGTGCAAGAATTTTTGACTATGGAATGAAGTGCCATTATCTTCTGTTTTGCTTTTGAGGCAAAAATGTCTTCCTCCCTCATGACATTATGACTGAAGTCAACAGCAAAGTACAGTAATATCCCATATGCATAGGTTTGTCAGGGTTTGGGGGAGCTACTGGGTCTAGTAGGAAGATATGCAGTTCCATCTTCAGACATGGAAAAAACTTGGGGTCCATTGGTTCCCAATATATTTTGATGGTGTTAGGTCTAAGGAGGGATGTGTTTTGAAAAATAAAAAAACAGAATTTTTCAGGGGGGAAAAGTGGCCACATAATAAAATAACCTTTACAGCATTACTGCATTGTGCCTGCATGGTATGCTTGAAGCAGTCACCCATGCAGAGACCAGGTTTGGAAGGACAATCAGGACAGTAAGTGGTGGTGTCTGTCTGTATTCCCTTGACATAGCAAACCCTGCAGTGCTTTTGTGGGGGGGGGGTTATTTTGGGGAGTTGGAGGGATTTTATAAATAAAGTGTACTACCTCGGGTCTTGGTGGAATGATTTCTGTTGCCCCTTGAAACAAAAACTGGGAAATAAGATGGAGCTAATACTGCAAAAAATTACATTTTGGAGTGGGGTTTGACAATTTGAAAAGCAAAAAAGAATTGTACTGCAGTCTGCATCATGTAAATGGCAAGCTTTTTGTTACATGCCTTACACTTTCTTATGGTGAGGTACGGCTGCATGAGTTGATCACACAGATCAACTCCCCCCATGTGTTTGTTATAATCTCTGATGCAGACTGGCTTTCTCAGTGCCTCCTTCTGCCACGAACAGAGACTGCCACCGTTTTATCCTCATGCATGGTGGTAAGCATATAGATTTCTTTTCTGTCCTTGAACTTAACTGATAGCAGCTTTTGTTGGCATAAAGCTGAGGACGTCCCGTTTTTTTAGTTTTTTAGCTACAAATTGTTTGGGCATCTCCCTGCAATTTGCTTACCAGTGCCACAGGCCACAATATCAAAATAAAAAAGTGACTTAAATAAAAGGGGGCTGGTGTAGTAGTTATCAACATATAACGTATAACCTGTATTTTATAAGGGGTAAATGAGATCCCAAACTATTTTCCCATTTGTTCCCAGAGATTCTAAAAGCCTAGGTATAGCCTGTGGTACTTTCACACAATTTATAAAATTTTATACAGAATTTGGATCACTTGGAGGAGATGAACTGCTTGAAACCTAACCAGACTTTATATTTCATAAGGGATTCATCGATACTTGTTTTTTGGGGAGTATATACTTGGGCAAGCTTTTCCTGTAAGTGATTTATAAGGGGGAAAATTTTGTACAGTCTGCCATACTGGGGGTGTTCTTTTGGGAGGCACAGGGTATTGTCACTAAAATGCATAAAGCAATAAATCATTTCATATCTAGTCCTGGTCATTGTTATGGCGAATGTAGGGGTATCGCATATGGGTTTTTTTACTCCAGCATGATCTAATACTTGTTTTTTTCTATTATCCCCTTTGTTATTGTTAGGGCCTAGAATTTCTTGAATTCTAAAATGTTTGTGGGTTGCCATATTTATTCCTTGGAAGTGAACGCTGACGGCTTGTCGGCAATATATTGGGTTGCATATAAATTGGTTTGTGATTGTTACGGTTTGCAAGCAAGACAAGGAGTTAGACAGGATAGTTAAAATCAACTTTATTAGAATGATGGGTAAAATGCAATTTATACACAAGAAGAGGGTGACGGAAAAGGCTAGAGACTCTATCAGAAATAGGAGCCAGCCAATGGGTCAACCACAACTGCTGGAGACTAGGCCGGAGCCAACTGGTAGTCTCAGTAGTAATAAGAGGAACTAGAATAGACCCTACGGTCTCCCAATATCTCGCAACAAGGGAGGCTGCTGATTCACGCCTGCAATCAGTTAGGAACAGCTGGTCTCCAATCTGGATGGTAACAATGGAGACTACTGACTCACGCCTGCAGTCAGTAAGGTCTGAGTCTGCTAGAGCCCCAGGTCTGCACCAGGATAGATGTCTGTGGAAATGGGGTAACACAGCGAAGAAGCCACACAGAGCCACAGGTCAGCACCAACTAGGATAGTCAGAGAAGCCAGGGTCATATACAGAACGAGAAGACAGCCAGTGCCACAGGTCTGCACCAGATAGGGTGTCCACTAGCCAAGAGGCACTCAGAGGGTAGCTGGACAGAGCCCCAGGTTAGCAACAGGTTGGACAGTCAGACAAGCCAGGGTGATACATGGAATGGGTAGTCAGCCAGAGCCACAGGTCTGCACCAGATTGGATGTCCAATAGATAGGAAGCGCACAAAGAATAGTCACACAGAGCCACAGGTCAGCACCAGGATGGATGGTCAGACAAGCCAAGGTCATACACAGGATATCAGGAAACAAGCAAGATACAATTGCACTAAACAAAAATGTTTTGTAATGGATATCGTTGGGTGCCATCTGGTTGCCTATACTGCGGTTTTTCTTAAAAACATTATTAGGTTTATCCCCTAGTTCTTGATGTAAAATGGGGTCTTGAATGAGAACAAGTCAGTGTTCATGAAGAATATGTTGAATTTGTGGAGCTTTTTTTATTGGAAATGCTGATAAAGTAGGGTGGTTGTTGGTGGAGATGTGTCATATTGTGTTTATCTTTATATGTTAGCAAATCACGCCTGTTGCTTTAGAAACTTCTACAATAGGCCTTTTCTACAACTTCTATTTTATAAACTTTATCCTTAAATTTCCTCTTTAAAATATCTGCCTCTTTGTTGAAATCTTCCTCCTTGATACAGTTATATCTAATACATTGGAATTGGTTGTATGGAATGTTATTGATCCATCTTTTATGATGGCCACTCTTTGCATGTAGATAACTATTCCCTTCGTAAGACTTTCTGAAATTGGTGGACATGATATAGACTGATATTTAGATGTTTTCCATTTGCACATTATAAGTAATAACTTATTACCTGATAAGAATTGCTGACTTCTCCTTTTTTGTGTGAACTTGGTGCTTCTTTATGCACCCCTGAGAAAGTGGAGTTGTACCTCAATGATACGCGTTGGGTATTCTTTTCATTGCACCTCAACACATTGGTCCCTCCTATGCCCCCTGTGAGGTTCCCTGCCCCCTTCCCATTGCCAGTTGCATTACCTGTTTGTTGTAACATTGGCCTGCAGCCACGAGGTACAATGGAAACATTCATGTGCCTTTTCATAGGACTTGAGTTGCCTGATTGATAACCCCTTGTCACAGTCCATTTTCACAGACTTGAACTTCCAACAGAGCATCTCCATCATTCCATTGGCTTTACAACAACTCGTCCTCAGTAACATCATCTACATCAGCAACATCAGTGCAGACTACCATGAAGCAACGCTCTGGGATACAGCTGCGAAGGGTCTACAGGGACACAGATCGCTGGTTACAAGAGGAAGGAACCTCTTATGTGCATATAGCCCAAGATGGGCATCATGTGAGTGCAATGATTCTAGCTTCGTTTATTCTCACAATGTTTTATTAAATTTACTACTTTTAGATTGCATTTTATTCTCTTTTTGTGTTTCTGCCCAGCATAGCGCTTTTTAAGATTCCTGTATATTTTGAGATCACTGTAGTACTTGGTTAAGGGGTGGGGTATTCATACCTCCCAAGTTTCCCTCTTTAGTAGGGTTAGTTCCTGTTTGACACCCAAATTCCTCTGTCCCTCCGTCTCACCCTGGTGTCACTTTTTTTAGGAGATCAGACTATGTGGTGCATTTATAAGTGTATTAAATTGCTCCACAGCAATAAAACTCACATTAATGTTTGGTTAAACTTCAGTATATGTGTTTATAAATTAATCTGTGTAAATAAAAATACTTTGGTCTTGTTTTAAATCATTTATTCAGTTTTGCAAAGAGTGTCAATAGGTTATGAAATAACCTAAACATTCTTGATAATGCCATGTCCGCCAGCCACACTGAAATCAACTATCACTTTGCCCGTCATTCGTGCTATCTGGTGTCTATCACTTGCTGAGAATTACTCACTGGCTGCCTGCTACTAGCCCTCCTCACTCTACCTTTTTAAACCCTGGTTGGGCACTCCCAGGTTGCCCTTTCGTGATGTTTCTGACCTCACCTGTCCTGACCTGCTGTCAGGCTTCTGGACCTGCTGTTCCTGCGTTCCGGTGTTCCAGTGATCCTGTGTTCCCGTGTTCCTGTGCACTATTGTTCCAGTGTTCCAGTGTTCCGGTGTTCCTGTGTTCCAGCACCTCGCGAGTTAATCCTCCTGAATTCCTGAATCTCCGGCCTGCCGCCTCTCTTGCCGGTTTCGCTCTCCGTCAGTGGTTCCAGTGTTCCGGTCACCTGTCACCGCATCAGTCTTGCTCCGGTGGATTCCCCGCTAGAGTACAGGGCTCTCGCACTTGCTCCGTTGCTCCGGCGACATTGTTACTATTCCGCTTCAGCTCTAGTCGGTTGTTCCCAGCATGCAGATTCTGGTTTACTCCATTAAACCTGGTTGCGAGAAGTACTGTTGGTCCCAGCGTGCGGACGCTGGTTTACTCCATTAAACCTGGTTGCGAGAATTACAGTTGGCCTCAGCGTGTGGACGCTGGTTTACTCCCTTAAACCTGGTTGTGAGAATTACAGTTGGCCTCAGCGTGCGGACGCTGGTTTATTCCATTAAACCCGGTTGCGAGAATTACAGTTGGTCCCAGTGTGCGGACGCTGGTTTACTCCATTAAACCTGTTTGCGAGAATTACAGTTGGTCCCAGCGTGCGGACGCTGGTTTACTCCATTTTAACCTGGTTGCGAGAATTACTGTTGGTCCCAGCGTGCAGACGCTGGTTTACTCCATTTCACCAGGTGGCGATATATACTGTTTGTCCTAGCGTGCGGACGCTGGTTTACTACTTTAAGCCTGGTAGCGATATTACTATTGGTCCCAGCGTGCGGACGCTGGTTTACTCCATTTAACCTGGTTGCGAGAATTACAGTTGGTCCCAGCTTGCGGATGCTGGTTTACTCCCTTAAACCTGGTTGCGAGAATTACAGTTGGTCCCAGCGTGCGGACGCTGGTTTACTCCATTTAACCTGGTTGCGAGAATTACTGTTGGTCCCAGCGTGCGGACGCTGGTTCACTCCATTTCACTTGGTGGCGATATATACTCTTGGTCCCAGCGTGCGGATGCTGGTTTTCTCCATTAAACCTGGTTGCGCTCATTACTGTTGGTCCAACGTGCAGACGTTGGTTTGCTCCTGAACTGTCTAGTTCTGAGGACAGGTCGCTGTCTGCTTCCTTATGCAGTCGTCTGATACTTTATGGCAATAGACTTCTGCTGCGATTTGACCATTGTTCCTATTCCTGTCTGCTGTCATAGTCATCTGACAGCTGGTCTACTCTTTGGGCTGCCCTGCCCGGTATTGGTAAGGCCGATAGAACCTTTGTACGTTACTATCCTTAAGGTTGCCTTACCCGGTATTGGCAGGGCCGGTACAGCCTACCAACAGTGTCCTTCAGGCTGCCCTGCCCGGTATTGGTAAGGCCGGTAGAACCTTTGCACATTACCATCTTTAAGGTTGCCTTACCCGGTATTGGCAGGGCCGGCAGAGCCTATACTCAGTCTCCCTTGGGCTGCCTTGCCCTGTATTGGTAAGGACGGTAGAACCGGTACATGTCACCTCACGGTTGCCTTACCCGGTATAGGCAAGGCCGGTAGAGCCTATTGTTATTGCTACTGTCACTTGGGTTGCCTTGCCCGGTATTATTGGCAAGGCCGGTAGAGCCTATTGTATTGACTATTGTTGTTGTATTGTTATGTATATTTAACCCTACGGGGATTGCCTTAACTTTTTCAATAAAGTTACGTTTTTACCAAAACCTTAAGTCTGAGAGTCTTCAAAAACCGTGACATCAACATCAAATAAAAGAAATGTGTCTCTCTTCTACCATTTGAAACAGTGGTTAATAGGAGTGAGAGTGTGGTCATGGTCAGGAAACTTTGAGTTTCTTACCTAGGGGCATATCAGGAATATATGGAGGCGCTACACATCTGCCACAATATGGAAAGTCCCAGAAAATATTCTTTTTATATCCCGGAGTCTTGCAGCCATTCGCTCTCTTAGGAGTCCACACTCTGTCCTCACAATTGTTCCACAATACAGTGTAGATGGAGCTGGGCTCTGACTCCTTTAGGGAATGCCCTACAACCATACAAAATATATATACACGGTATCTAGGAATATGTACTGGATAGTTGTTACAAGATAGTTCCCAAGATACATAATAAATGAGAAATATATATAAAGCATATATATTTGGAGCCAATGTGTAGTTAAAAAAATATTTATTTAAAAGCTTGCTAATGTACAATTAACGAGAACTTGTTAAAACACTCCTGTGTGAAACGCGTAGTTGGATGCAACCTTTCCTGGCCGGGAACTTTTGTGGCTATATTGGTGGCAACAAAGTAACCATGTAAGTATTTTTATTTGTACTTTTATTTTTTATATTTTAGTTGTAATTTTTATTACTGAGATGCCTTTTTGTATGTCAGCAAGGGCTTAAATAAATATTTTTTTAACAACACATTGGCTCCATGTATATATATTTTTTATATATACTTCTCATTTATTATTTATCTTGAGAACTGTCTTGTAACAACTATCTGGTACATATTTTGTATGGTTGTAGACCATCCCCTAAAGGAAGTGAGCACTGAGCGCCATCTAAACTGAATTAAATAGGGCGTCTCAGATGTAAAACTGGCCTATTGTGACCTTTGGATTTCATCAGTGCAGATTAATTACAGCTACACAGGAACATAGCTACATTCTGTGGCTGATGTAATAAACAGAAATGCAGCAGTTCTGGAGCAAACCAACTGCACCATACGGGAAAGTTAAAGTTCCCATTGACTGAATGTTATAGAGGTCTCCAGCACTTTGTGAAGCAATGTGATGGATACCTCTCTAGTACTGAAAGGGTTAAAAGTCCCCTGTAAACAAATAAGAGTTTTATTTATTCCCCATGGTGAAGTTGGTTTGCCCCAGAATTACTCCACTTCTACACAGTACAACACTTTAAGTCCGTATTAAATATACAAAACACAGATCATTATAAAACCCTGCACCATATGGTACTGGTGGCCATGAATGAATCCCATTTCCATCAATTAAGTTTCAGTAAGACTGTTGTACAGTAAAAAGGTGGTTATATATTGCACTTTCAGTGTCAGATGTATCATAGTGTGAATGAGTCAGTTTGGTATATGTTGGTGAATGGAGAGTTCTGGGGAACCAGGATCATATTTATCCAGTCCTACTAGTCAGATCTGCACCATTAGATATGTATATGCAGAGCTCCTTTCACCCCTGTTTACTATCCCTGGATTTCTCTTTGGAAAGATTCTGTATCAAGCATTTCCACCATCTCTATCCAGAATTATGTTGGCGGATCTGGGGGCTGTTGTCCAAAACACCATAATCTGCATCAGGTAAGTCAATGGTGCCAATGACCAGATTTGTCATTGCAGCTCCACTGGTATCAGCTTCACACACAAGGGGTGCACTAAAGGATTTGCACTACAGTGTAAGGCCTACTGCAGACAATCTCCACCATCAATAGAACATCAATTCCAACAAACCCCGTACATCAGCCCCATAGCACACACATGGAAATGAAATAAAATTATGTCTATAGGAATCGAGGGCCCCAGCTTGCCCACAGACTGTCCCATTGTCTTCTTTTTTTAAAGAAGCGGCATTAAGGGGAAGAGGTTTAGTAAACAGATGTTAATCAGGGGGAAGTGTCAAAATATTAACTCCAGCTCCTGACTTAGAGCAGAAACATTTAACCCAGTGTGTCCTGGGACAGAGCGGAGAGATGAGCCCTTACCCTTCCAGTGTAGATAGCACTAACAGTCATATGAACAAAGGAAAAGTGGGGAAATTATGAAGCAAACCAACAGCACCACTGGGAACAATAAATACTCAGCAGATTCCTATTAATATAAATGGCTCTATTAACCCCTTAAATATTAGAGAGGTCTCCAGAATTCTGCTTTGCAATACATAGGGTATGTCTGTAGCATTCAAGTGGATAAAAGATCTATTTAAACCTTTACCAGACGGAAGTGAAATGCATTAATTTTCAATGTGTTGCAAACCCCTCTGTCACCCAAAGAGTTAAATGAAAGAGCATCTTTATTTCTCCAATATGTCACAGCTGCTTGATGCAGGAATGACTCCTCTTTTTTCTTTATGCATATGGCTCTGAGTGAACATTCAGGTGTGAGCTGTACAGACAGACATCTGTGCATGGGACCTAAGTGATTTATGAATAGTCGGAGCATTAGATTTCTTCGAAAACTGACATTTTGTACCAACGCTATTATTCATTGGAGGACAGAGTTTGCGTAATGAAGACTGTATCCCATAACCAATGGAGTAAGCTGTAACACAGCAGTGAATCAAACCAGGGAATCTTTATTTTGGGGATAAACTTTATTAGGAATAATCAATGTGCACATCTGATGGAAAAGTGCATAGTTGTCAGATGTTTTAGGCTCACTCTGATTCTGAGTCTCCATCACACGGCCCGAGTTGGAAGGGAAGGCCTTTATATATAAATCTGCTGGTGGATCAGGCATTACTGGGACGGTCCTGGAAAAAGAAAACCATATATGATGAGCAGCTGTACCAGGAAAACATGTCTCGTATGTCATAAGGAATGCATAATGAGCTTAAAGGACAATTCTCATGGAATATTTGCAGGTCTGCTCCCCTGAAAACTGAGCTGTCGGTAAAGCTGGGGTTGCATTGTGATCTCAGGCAGATCAACAGGAAGGATTAATGGGGTTCAGAAATCAGTTCCCACAAATCCCTCATTGATCCTGAGTGAAGCCTGTAGCTATGAGCCACAAAGTTCAGCTTACATTGAGCCCCAATGCCCATTCAGAGGGTCTGTTTTCTGTCCCCTCTCCCTAAATGGCTGACAGGAGACTTTCTGGGGCTCCACAGTACAGCCCTGGGCTTTTTACTACATCCCCTATAGGAGCAGACTTAGGCTGTAGTAGGCAATGTGGGCTCATTACTGAGGATTATTTATCACTTTAAGGACTAGAGGTGTCAGCAATACATTGTGAAGAAATATGTTGCAGTACGTAACCCTCTGGTCCTATCTGTATATAGATTGAGTTAGAAGACAGAACAAGGAATGAAAAAGTCTCAGTTGTGGAAGATCTAATTTAGTACAGTGGAAATGAACTCACCTGTCCAGTTTCACACAAACTCTTGTTGTTACTCCAGGGACAGGAATTTAGTTGTTTAATCTGTGTGAAAAAAAGAATGGTGATTAAATAGAGAAAATCAGCCAGGAGTTTCCCTTTACCTGTGAATCTTGTAGTGAACTACCTACTGGTGACCCTTTAGCTGTGGCTGTTCCTGGACTATAACTCCCATCATCCTCACCCATACAATGAAAGCTATAGTCCAAGTTGAAAGTCATGTTGCTTTTGATTCCCACTGTTTAAAATACTTCTGTTTGAGTGCCAGAAAGATGTGAAGGTCATTATAGAGCAATGTGTCGCACTTCTCTCTGGTACTGAAAAGTTAACGTTTCTGTTCATTGGACTCACCAGTATATCTGTAATTTCTCCTTTTCCTCCATTTGTATCTCACAGCTGATCTCCTCCTGCTGTTCTGCATCTTTGGGCAAAAACAAAAAAGGTTTAATGAACTGATGAATTCAGTCAGTAGCTTCCCTTTTACTTGTGGCTCTCCAGCTGTTGTTGGACTACAGCGCCCATTGTCCTTCCATTCTTTACAATTCCCATGTAACCCTTTAAAGCAGGGATAGGCTCACGGGAGATGATGGCACTTGTAGTTCTTAACAGATAGAGGACCTCAGCATGCCCACCCCTGATTTAAGGACTGGATGGGTGAGCAACACACTGGGGGGATGCACTAAGATGTGATACAGAGGTGATAAAGTGCAGATGACTTCTCCAGTGATATTACATCTTCAGTTTCTATGATATTCTATGGAGCCTATGAACTAACTGTTCCTTAATGGGTTAAAGAAAATGTTGCAGTACATAACCCTCTGGTCCTCAAAGGGTTACTATCTGTATATAGATTGATTTAGAAGACAGAACAAGGAATTAAAAAGTCTCAGTTGTGGAAGATCTAATTTAGTACAGTGGAAATGAACTCACCCGTCCAGTATAATACAAACGCTTGTTGCTCCTCCAGGGGCTCTACTTGCACCCTTGGGCCACCGATCTTCTTGTGGAGAGGAGTTTATGCCGATTTTCCTTTGTTCTTATGAGGAATTTAGTTATTCTAGCTGTGTGGAACAAAGAATGGTGATTAAATAGAGAAAATCAGCCAGGAGTTTCCCTTTACCTGTGGATCTTGTTGCTGAACTACCTGCTGGTGACCCTTTACCTGTGGATGTTCCTGGACTATAACTCCCATCATCCTCACTAATACAATGAAAGCTATAGCCCAAGACGAAAGTCATGTTGCTTTTGCTTCCCACTGTTTAAAAGACTTCTGTAACTGCTTGAGTGCCAGACAGATGTGTAGGTCATTACATAGCAATGTGTTGTGCTTCTCTCTGGTACTCAAAAGTTAACCTTTCTGTCCTTTGGACTCACCAGTATATCTGTCACTCCTCCTTCTACGCTGTTTTATGGGGTGCCATTGGTCCATCACATCTCCCCAGGACCACCCCCTGTCCATTGCCTGCAGCTGGTCCTCCATCTCTATATCCATGTCCTCCTCCTGTTCTGCATCTTTGGGCAAAAACAAAAAAGGTTTAATGAACTGATGAATTCAGCCAGTATCTTCCCTTTTACTTGTGGCTCTCCAGCTGTTGTTGGACTGCAACATCCATTTTCCTTCCATTATTGTACTCCACTGTTCTGAAGACTTTTATACATTTGAGCACCAGAGAGGTGTACAGTTACAAATTAAAGTGAATGGGTAGCATACCTCTCTGGTATTCAGAGGGTTAAGATGATTTTAGCGAAGTGGGTGCATAGAGAAAACTGTGTTTTATAATTCACTCCTAAAACCTTGTATTATCACAGATTATATAGGATAATTTATAATAATATTTAGAAGAACAGAGTTATCATCACTGGCATTTTAAATCTCCACTTTGCATTAACCCTGACAGCTCCTTACAATTCCAATGTAACCCCTTAAAGCAGTGACAGGTTGACTGGAAATGATGGCACTTGTAGTCCTTAACAGATAGAGGGCCTCAGCATGCCCACCCCTGATTTAAGGACTGGATGGGTGAGCAACACATTGGGGGGATTCACTAAGATATGATACAGAGGTGATAAAATGCAGATGACTTCTCCAGTGATATTACATCTCCAGTTTCTATGATATTCTATGGAGCCTATGAACTAAGATTTCTCCCGCTTGAGAAATCTTAGAGCATTGGCTCCATAGAATGACATAGGAACTGGAGAAGTAATACCATTGGATTAGTCATCTCCACTTTATTACTTTTTATCACCCATTAGTGCATCTCCCCCATTGTTTGAGATACATTTCACACTACACTGATCCTTAATGTGTTAAAAAAAGGTTAACATTAATTCAAATGATCGTCTGTAAATCTTTAGGAACATAGAACTATACTCACATCCTGGCAATTCCACAGATACTGGTTTGTTACAACTGAACATCGCTATAGCAAAAGACAAAGCAAACACTTCCAACTGAATCTGTTTAAGATCTGAGTGTCTTCTCTCTTCTCTAGTAAAATGAGGTGAATATGACAGTTAAGATTCAGTTGGGCCTGAGACAATGACACTAGAATATTGTGATGTCATAACATTCTGTTTCTATACACAACTACTGGGGCAACAGCAACAGCCCCCTGGATGTTAGAGAAATCTCTAGAATGTTTTGGGAGCTGAGGTGCTCTCTAGTAGCCAAAATACTACACAGATATACAGTATGCCATTACATCCAATATACAATACACTGGATTAAGTGGGGTTGATATTTTCTTGTGGGTGCTATGTACAGACGTACACTCTTCTCATGATTATCATTGCAGAAAGCTGGTCATTGGGAGTAAATCATGTGAGAGAGATATTGACCACATATATAATCAAAAGTGGAGCAATTCCTAGGCAAAACAAGTGCACCGTAGTAGTAAAATAAATATTCACAATGATTTCAAAGGGAAGAAATGTGTTGTTCTTACTCTGGCATTCAAAAGGTTAATTGGAGAGTTTAACCCCTTGAAGGCAGTGATGCATTTAGGCTTTCTGCTGTACTAGGTCCAATGAAGTGCTTGCATCCAAAAAAATCACAAATACATAGACACACATATACACTCACTATTCATATACTTACCTTATTTTGCTCCTTTCTCAGGTTACGGTTTGTCTCTTAAAGACACACAAGCATAATTGTCAAACTTATGGGAATATTTTTAAAGGCGATATATATATATGTTTGTATTGGTGTGTGTGTAAAAAGTTGATGCAGCTAACTGGCATCCTATGGGCTACAAGGTGGCTGAGAGCTCTGAATGATCCAGATGCCCTATTAGGAATGCAAGCAATATCGCTCTTCTTCTTTCATATTCAAATCTATAACTTGTAGCGATTTCTCAACAAAATTTCTCTACAACAGTTTTGCATAATTGATTAACCATTAAAGGGATAGTAATAATTGAAAATTATTTATTTGATATTATAGCCCTTAAAAAACATTAAAAATAATTTAAGTCTTATCTCCCAAACCTTTATGGTTTGGGAGATATTCACAAGCAAAGTTTCCCCCTGAGTGACATCACCCTTCTAGCTTTCAGATTTGGAATCCGGTCCCGGGACCGGCTGCGGCTCTCCAGAAGTGCTGAGATCACAATCTTTAAAAAGAATGTCTTCATTGGAATGGTCTACAAAGTGTGCTTGCAAGCCAGGCACACTTTGTACACAGTTCCAGTTAAGTAGTTCTTTTTAAAGATCGTGAACTCGGCACTGCTATAGAGCTGCCGGATGACCTGTGGACCGGATTCCAAATCGGTCCACTAGATGGCAGACTTGGCTGAAACAGCCAGGAAAAGGCAAATTCATTTTACTTATGATAAGACTTGTATCATTTTTAATATTTTTTTAAGGGTTACAATATCAAATAAAATTATTTTCAAGTATCACTATCCCTTTAAATATCTCAAAGTGACTGTACTAATGGGAAACTTTAGGACACAGAGGTACAGAGCGATCTGGAAGTATAAAGGGATAACAAAGTTTAACACTCTGAACTGTGGCTTGAACTGTGACAAGGAATTTATGTTACGTTACCACAAACAATAAACATATTTTGGGCCTTTTGGGTGCCAGGGGTCTGCACAGCTCAATGCAAGCAATGGGTTGTGCACCCCTCTGTGTACAAACCATACAGACTTAGTCATCTCTGGATAAAGACTAACATTCACTGGAGCAACAAAAAGGTAAGAAATCTACAAATAGACTCTGCTGTAGCCTAGAGGATGAACCATAGACAATACTGATAAGAATAGTAAATGCCACTGGAATTTCAATGTTAAAATAATTTGCATGAGTGTATAATCTGTCATGTATTGTTCATTCTTATTATGCCTGAAGAAGAGACCTAGTTGTCTTGAAAGCTTGCGTCCTAGTGTCACTCAGTTAGCCCAGAACATTATAATTTTTACTGTAAAAGATGTGTACATGGTACCTATTGACCTTCTGCGCCAATCCCGTGCAACATATTGACTCAATGCAGCCACCGCATAAGCTGGTACTTATGGCATGTGGTGGCGCAAGGTAAAACAAAAAATGTCTCTCTGTTCAAAGCCCTCCCCCTTGCTTTACATACATGGTTGTGTCACGGTTTGTTAAGACTCTCAGATGCAAAGTTAGGTAAAAACACAACTTTATTGAAAAGTTTAAGACAATCCCATAGGATCTCATACATATACACACACACACATACATAGAAATGACAGAAAAGTGGTAATAATAACGAGTAAGGCTCTGCCAGCCCTGCCAATATACTGGGCAAGGCAGCCTGGGCAAGCAATGGGAAAAGGTGGCTCTACCGACCCTGCCAATATACCGGGCAAGGTAGCCTATCAGAATACAAGGAGAAACTGGCTCTACTTGCCCTGCCAATATACCGGCAAAGGCAGCCTAACGGACTTCCAGGAGTATACAGGCTGTTCCGGCCCTGTCAAGATACTTGGCAAGGCAGCCTAACGGAACACCATATGATACAGGCTCTGCCGGCCCTGCCAATATACCGGGCAAGGCAGCCTAACGGAACACCATGTGATACAGGCTCTACCGGCCTTGCCAATATTGGGTAAGGCAACCCAAAATGGAAATAACTGGAAGGTTCTACTGGCCTTACCAATATACCGGGCAAGACAGCCTTAAAGGAGATGATGTCAACCACTATGGCCTCAATGACTGTCAGATAACAATGACAGTTATGGAGATGACAAATAGAGGCTAAATGAGCTAGTGGCAATACCAGGTATACTGCACACACCAGTGCCTGTGTACTGGACAAATAGCTAGCTGTCTAGGACTGGACAGCGTGAAGTGAACCAGTGCCCGCGTACAAGGGACCGTCGGTGTCACTATAATATCAGTCATGAGGCAATGGAGCGAACGAGTGCCCGGGCGCTGGGAACCAATAGACTCAATGTATAGTAATACGTAAGGCAGTGGAGCTAACCAGCGCCCGCACGCTTGGAAACAACAGACTCAATGAATAGTAAGCCATAAAGCAGTGGAGCGAACCAGGTCCTGCGCACAGGGAACCAACGGACTCAATGTATAATAAGCCATAAGGCAGTGGAGCGAACCAGCGCCCGCGTGCTGGGAACAAATAGACTCAATGTATAGTAAGCCGTAAGGCAGTGGAGCGAACCAGCGCACGCGCTCTGGGAACCAACAGACTCAATGTTTAGTAAGCCGTAAGGCAGTGGAGCGAACCAGCACCGCGTGCTGGGAACCAACTGACTCAATGTATAGTAAGCCATAAGGCAGTGGAGCGACCCAGCACCCGCGCGCTGGGAACCAATAGACTCAATGTATATTAAGCCGTAATGCAGTGGAGCGAACCAGCGCCCGCGCGCTGGGAACCAACAGACTCAATGTATAGTAAGCCATAAAGCAGTGGAGCGAACCAGGTCCCGCGCACTGGGAACCAACGGACTCAATGTATAATAAGCCGTAAGGCAGTGGAGCTAACCAGCGCCCGCGTGCTGGAAACCAATAGACTCAATGTATAGTAAGCCGCAAGGCAGTGGAGCGAACCAGCGCCCGCACGCTGGGAACCAACAGACTCAATGTATAGTAAGCCGTAAGGTAGTGGAGCGAACCAGCACCCGCGTGTTGGGACCAGCAGCGTAGAAATGTCGCCTGAGCAACCGAAGATCACAGTCGCCACAGATGAAAAGGAAACTGGATGCTGAAGATGAAACAGGAACCAGCACTACGATGGTCAACCGGATCAGGAAAGGCAACGAGGACTGGCAGCAGGAAGCAGCAATGTCGGCGACTCCAACCGGATCAGACACTGAACCAGGTACAGCTGATCAGGAGACTCAGGAACTGGATGACTCAGGATAGCAGGAACACAGCTTATGGCCCATAGAACTTCAGGAACATGATGAAAGTAGAAGCAGCCTAGAGAAACCACGAAAGGGCAACCAAAGGGTGCCCAAACTCAGTCTAAATAGGCAAAGTGGGGTGGGCTGAAGACAGGCAGCCAATGGGAGCCCCCTACAGGGGATAGACACACAATGGCAGCAATCACGGACACCGTGATAGTACCCCCTTTTCAAAGACCCCCTCTCCTAGAAGAGGGTCTGGGTTTCTGAGGGTATTTGGAATTTAAAATTTGCAGTAGTTTTGGTACATGAAGGTCCTTACTATCCACCCAAGATCGTTCTTCATGACCATAACCTTTCCAGTGCACCAAATACTGCACCCTTCCTCTAAGCCTGCGGGAATCAATGATACTCTGAACCTCATACTCCTTCTGACCTTCAACCTCAATAGGCCCTGGCACCACAGGGTTAGTAGTATAACGGTTGCATACGAGAGGCTTGAGGAGAGATACATGGAAAACATTATGAATGCTCATGGACGCAGAAATGTCCAAAGCATAGTAAACAGGGTTAATTTTGCGAATAACTCTGTAAGGACCAATGAACCGAGGAGCCAACTTATTAGATGGGACTTAAAGCTTAAGATTACTGGAGGAAAGCCACACTCTATCCCCAACCTGAAAGGAGACCGCTGGCAGTCTTCTGCGATTAGCATGGCGCTGGTGGCGCTGGAATGACTGACCTAGTGCTCTCTGAATTTGTGCCCAAGTGGAACGGAGTTGCTCGATATGCTCATCCATAGCTGGAATCTGTTGTGTCGGAAAGGAATCCGGGAGCAAACAGGGTTGGAACCCATAATTAATCAGAAACGGGGAGCTCCCGGATGAAGAGTTAACCGCACAGTTCCTTGCAATCTCCGCCCAGGGCAACAAGTCGGCCCAATTGTCATGATGGTCAGTAATGAAACAGCGCAAGAACTGTTCCAATCCTTGATTGGCACGCTCAGCGGCCCCATTGGTCTGGGGGTGATAAGCGGAGGAAAAGGATAGTTGTATGCCCATCTGTTCACAAAATGCCCTCCAAAATCTGGACAAGAACTGGCTCCCCCTGTCGGACACCAGCACTCTGGGTACTCCATGCAACCGAAATACTTCTTTAGCAAACACCATCGCCAATTCTATAGCAGAGGGAAGGCCATGGAGGGGCACGAAATGAGCCATTTTGGAAAACCTGTCCACCACCATCAGTATGAAGGAATACCCTCTAGACATGGGCAATTCTTCCATAAAATCAATGGAAATGTGAGACCAGGGGCGTTCACCATTAGGTACCGGCTGAAGTAAGCCCACCGGAAGGTGTCTAGGGGTCTTGGCACGGGCACAGGTAGCACAGGCATTAGTAAAATCAGCAAAATCTGTTCTCTTAGAGGGCCACCAAAATATCTGAGATAGGAACCATAACAATTGGTCCCTGCCAATATGTCCCTCGGCCTTAGAGGAATGGTAAGTTTCAAGTAATCGAGTGCGGAATGGCTCAGCAACATAACACTTGCCCACCGGGGTTTCAGGAGGAGCAGAGGCCTGGGAGGCCAAAATCTCTTCCCGTAGTGGTGAAGTGATACTAGTACATATAGTAGCCAATATTCGATCGGGTTCAATGATAGGTGCTGGAACCTCTTCTCTGTCAATTTCAGCCTCAAATTGTCTTTACAGTGCATCAGCCCTAACATTCTTAGACCCCGTCAAATATGATACAATGAAATTGAATCAAGACAGGAACAGTGCCCATCTTGCCTGGCGTGAAGACAATCTCTTAGCCTCTGAGAGATAAGTCAGGTTTTTGTGATCAGTCAAGATTAAGACAGGGTTTTTTGTGCCTTCAAGTAAGTGGCGCCATTCCTTAAGAGCGTGGATAATGGCCAATAATTCTCTGTCCCCTATCTCATAATGGCTTTGGGCTCCGGTCAATTTTTTAGAAAAAAACCCACAGGGTCTGAGCATACCACCTTTAATAGGTACTTGAGAAAGCACTGCCCCAACCCCAATATCTGAGGCGTCAAGCTCCAATGTGAACGGGAGCAATGGGTTGGGGTGGGATAACACAGGAGCATTAGCAAAAGCCAATTTCAGCTTCTCAAAGGCCTCCTCCGCAACCACTGGCCAAAGAGATGGGTTAGCACCCTTATGCGTAAGGTCAGACAACTGTTTAACAATGGAAGAGAAGTTCTTAATAAACTTCCTATAATAATTAAGGAAGCCCAAAAATCGTTGGATGGCTTTAAGACTCTTAGGCTGTGGCCATTGTAAGACTGCCGTTAGCTTCTCTTTGTCCATGGCAATGCCCTCTTTGCCAATTACAAAACCCAAGAATGGCACACTAGGTCTGTGAAACTCACATTTTTCCAATTTGCAATATAATTTATTTTTATGCAGACGAACCAACATCTCAGACACATCTTTAATGTGTTGTGACATATTTTTGGAATGAATAAGTATGTCATCAAGATAGACAACGACACACGACTGTATCAAATCTCTGAGGATGTCATTGATCAATTCCTGAAATACTGCAGGTGCATTACAAAGACCAAATGGCATGACTAGATATTCATAGTGCCCAGATTTAGTGTTAAAGGCAGTTTTCCACTCATCACCGGCTCTGAGCCAAATCAAATTATATGCAGCACGCAGGTCCAATTTGGTGAAGATAGAAGAACCTTTGAGCCTGTCAAATAGCTTGGTGATGAGTGGTATCGGATAAGCGTTTTTTGCCATTAGCTTATTTAAGCCATGGTAATCTATGCATGGTCTCAGCTCGCCATTTTTCTTTTTTACAAAAAAGAATCCGGCCCGGGCCGGAGAGGTAGATTTCCTTATGATCCATCTTTTAAGGGCATCAGAAATATATTCCTCTATAGCTTGGTTCTCATCACAAGACAATGGATACGTGCATCCCTTAGGGGGCACCACTCCAGGAGGCAACTCAATACTACAATCATATGGTCTGTGCCGGGGTAGGGTGCCAGCCTCTCCCTTACTCAATACATCGCCAAACTGCTGGTATTCGTCTGGCAGTGAAGGGGAGGTGCACAGGACCTTAACTGGATGAGTTACGCAATTCTCAATACAAGACTGAGACCAAGCGGACATTTCGCACTTTTGCCAATCAAACTGTGGATTATGCAACTGTAACCAAGGAAATCCCAATACTACAGCATGGTGAGGAGAATTGATAAGTTGGAACTGCTGCTCCTCTCTGTGGAATGCTCCAATAGTCATAGATAATAGCATCGTTTCAAAGGTAACTTGAGCAGGTTCTAAGGGTCTGCCATCAATTGGTTCAATAGCAAGAGGGGTTTCTCTTTCAATTCGTGGGACCCCATGCAATTCAGCAAAGGTATTATCTATAAAATACCCAGCTGCACCAGAATCAACCAAGGCCAAAACCTCCACTGAGCGTTTTGCTCAAGAAAGTACGACCTGTAAGGTAGGTTTCAGTGTACCCAACACTGGGGACGATTGAACACCACCTAGGGCCTGTCCCCCAATGTACCCTAGGTGTGTTCGTTTCCCGTACGTACCAGACGAGATCATAGCAAGTGCCCATTCGTGCCGCAGTATAAGCACAGCCCTTGTTTTCTACGGTATAATCTCTCTTACTTGGTTATCCTAGTGAAACCTAATTGCATCGGTTCACCTTTTTCCCATAAATGTTAACTAGACTTAGATGCCACGGGAGGGATGGGTGGGCAAAATGTACTGCTAGTGCCATTGTTCTTAGACCGTACCCTGCGATCTCTAGCAGTTAATCTCTCACGTATGTCAATTAGTATAACATACTCAATATAGTCATCTAGATCAGTAGGTAATTCTTTTGCTGCAATCTCATCTTTAATCTGATCGCTCAGGCCCTGAGCAAAGGCTGCCAACAATGCCTCGTTATTCCACCCTACCTCTGCTGCCAAGGTGCAAAATTCAATGGCATAGTCGCCCACCGTACGCCTGCCCTGTTGTATCTCCATAAGGCGTTTAGCAGCAGAGGTGGTTCTACCAGGAGGCTCAAACACTCTCCGAAAGGATTGCACAAATTTTCTGAAACTCCTTGTGCAAGGTTTTACATTTTCCCACAATGGGTTAGCCCATGCCAATGCTCTGCCAGTCAGCAGGGATATCATGAACCCAATCTTGCTGCGATCATTGGAGAACGCATGTGCCGTCAATTCCATAAATATTTCAAGTTGGTTGATAAACCCTCTGCACAGATTAGGATCACCGTCATATCTGAGTGGCAAAGGTGCGGAAGCAGTTAACCCTTTAACTGCAGCCCCTGAGGGCATCGTATCGTTCTCCGGTGACTGACCTGGAGAGATCACCGGACTAGACCCAGATTTGTCAGCAAGCACAGTGCATTCAAGAATAGTTTACATTGCAACCGCTAGCTGATCCAAGCGTTGCTTATGCATATCCATCCTCCAGTGGATATTCTGTGTGTTATCATCACTCTTATTGATGAGGTCATGGCTCTTTCGTACTTTCATGGTTTGTTAAGACTCTCAGACGCAAACTTAGGTAAAAACACAACTTTATTGAAATGTTTAAGACAATCTCATAGGATCTAGTACATATACATACACATACATAGAAATGACACGAAAGTGGTAATAATAACGAGTAAGGCTCTACCGGCCCTGCCAATATACTGAGCAAGGCAGCCTGGGCATCAATGGGAAAAGGTGGCTCTACCGATCCTGCCAATATACCGGGCAACGTAGCCTATCAGAATACAAGGAGAAACTGGCTCTACCGTCCCTGCCAATATACCGGGCAAGGCAGCCTAATGGACTTCCAGGAGTATACAGGCTCTACCAGCCCTGCCAAGATACCAGGCAAGGCAGCCTAACGGAGCACCATCTGATACAGGCTCTACCGCCCCTGCCAATATACCGGGCAAGGCAGCCTAAAGGAACACCATGTGATACAGGCTCTACCGGCCTTGCCAATACCGGGTAAGGCAACCCAAAATGGAAATAACTGGAAGGTTCTACTGGCCTTACCAATATACCGGGCAAGACAGCCTTAAAGGAGATGATGTCAACCACTATGGCCTCAATGACTGTCAGATAACAATGACAGTTAAGGAGATGACAAATAGAGGCTAAATGAGCTAGTGGCAATACCAGGTATACTGCACACACCAGTACCTGTGTACTGGACAAATAGCTAGCTGTCTAGAACTGGACAGCGTGAAGTGAACCAGTGCCCTCACACAAGAGACCGTTGGTGTCACTATAATATCAGCCGTGAGCCAATGGAGCGAACCAGCGCCCGCGCGCTGGAAACCAACAGTCACAATGTATAGTAAGCCATAAGGCAATGGAGCGAACCAGCGCCCGCGTGCTGGGAACCAACAGTCACAATGTATAGTAAGCCGTAAGGCAGTGGAGCGAACCAGCGCCCGCGCGCTGGGAACCAACGGACTCAATGTATAGTAAGCCGTAAGGCAGTGGAGCGAACCAGCGCCCGCGCTCTGTGAACCAACAGACTCAATGTTTAGTAAGCCGTAAGGCAGTGGAGCGAACCAGCACCCGCGTGCTGGGAACCAACTGACTCAATGTATAGTAAGCCATAAGGCAGTGGAGCGAACCAGCACCCGCGCGCTGGGAACCAATAGACTCAATGTATATTAAGCCATAATGCAGTGGAGCGAACCAGCGCCCGCGCGTTGGGAACCAACAGACTCACTGTATAGTAAGCCGTAAGGCAGTGGAGCGAACCAGCGCCCGCGCGCTGGGAACCAACAGTCTCAATGTATAGTAAGCCGTAAGGCAGTGGAGCGAACCAGCACCCGCATGCTGGGAACCAACAACGTAGAAATGTCGCCTGAGTGACCGAAGATCACAGCCGCCACAGATGAAAAGGAAACTGGATGCTGAAGATGAAACAGGAACCAGCACTACAATGGTCAACCGGATCAGGAACGTCAACGAGGACTGGCAGAAGGAAGCAGCAACGTCGGCGACTCCAACCGGATCAGACAAGGAACCAGGAACAGCTGATCAGGAGACTCAGGAACTGGAGGACTCAGGATAGCAGGAACACAGCTTATGGCCCATAGAACTTCAGGAACATGATGAAAGTAGAAGCAGCCTAGAGACACCACGAAAGGGCAACCTAAGGGTGCCCAGACTCAGTCTAATAGGCAAAGTGGGGCGGGCTGAAGACAGGCAGCCAATGGGAGCCCCCTACAGGTGATAGACACACAAAGGCAGCAATCACAGAAACCGTGATACGTTGATAATGTCAGGACCCCTCCTGATGCCTTTACAGCTATTGATCTCCCCCAACTGGGAGATCATCAGTGACAACAGCAGAAAGCAGAGTGACTCCCCATATTTCATACGTTGTATTTATTAATGAATTCATTACTCAGACCACTTTAGGGGCACCCGGATGCGCCCCTGTGAGCTCTAGTTAAATAAATGTAAAAAATTGTGAAAATTGTAAAGCTATGCTGCTCTCTGCTGTCATCACTATCCTGCAGCTTATCACGTAGTAGATCAAGAGGTGGTGGGTGGGGGTATCAGATCAGGAGGGGTCCAGATGCTCCCAACTAACTCTGAGAAAAACTAGGTGTGAGAAAACTAAAATAAGATGTGTGCCAGAGGGTTGTTAAGCACTTTGCTTTACAAAGTGTTGGGCATCTCTCTGAAACTCACAATCTGCTTTCCCAGCCTCCTGATCCACTGTCTACTGACAAACACAAACACACACACATACACACACACATACACACATACACACACATATACAGTTTGTAAACATCCTGCTTGGTTCCACTACTCACTGGTACTCACAGATCTCTTCACACTCTATCTGACCCTCTAGCTTGATTCCACTGCCCACTGGGCACTCACAGATCCCCACATACACTATCTGACCCCCCGGCCTTATTCTACTGCTGACTGGGAGTTACATATCCCCACGTACACTTCCAGACCCCTGAGTCTGGTTCCACTGCTCACTGAAAGTCACAGATCCCCATATAAACTGTTGGACCCCTCACATGCCTGGTTCTACTGCCCAATATTAGGCACAAATTCCTATATATACTTACTAATCTCCCCCAGCCCTGTTCCACTATTAGTTATGGAATCTCACATACACAACCTGTTTCCCAGCCTTGTTCCACTGGTAGCCATGTTTCTGGCACACACTATGATATGTCACCTCATACCAGTGTGGTACCCTTTTTCTCAGCCTGGAATTAGGTACTGAATATACTAGGAAAGTCCATGGTGGCCTCATACACAAAAGAAAATGGAATCATTGTGGGGTAGACCAACTGTACTATGGTATACAAAGAAAAATACTCCAAAATACATTTGAATAAATAAGGCTTTTATACTCTTGAATGCAAGAGAAAACTCCAACACATTGTTTTAGTTCCCCCTTCACACTGCCCACACACAGGAAACAACTTGGCTGCCACCAAGCCTCCTAAAAATCATCTTTAGCTCCTCTCTCTTTGCCTTTCTCTCCACTAGCATCAAAACTGCTGACACTTTCTCCCCCAAGCACACACACGGACAATATGTAAGAACATGATGTTCCCCTTATTCTAATACGGCAGGAATACACGGGTAAACTCTTCACATGTTTGTGGAGAATCAATTCTTATCCTTGATTTCAATGCAATAGCAAAGGTAGAACAAAAATACACGTGCAAGAATTTTTGACTATGGAATGAAGTGCCATTATCTTCTGTTTTGCTTTGAAGCAAAAATGTCTTCCTCCCTCATGACATTATGACTGAAGTCAACAGCAAAGTACAGTAATTCCCCATATGCATAGGTTTGTCAGGGTTTGGGGGACCTACTGGGTCTAGTAGGAACATATGGAGTTCCATCTTCAGACATGGAAAAAACTCGGGGTCCATTGCTTCCCAATATATTTTGATAGTGTTAGGTCTAAGGAGGGATGTGTTTTGAAAAATAAAAAAACAGAATTTTTCAGGGGGAAAAGTGGAAAAATAATATAATAACCTTTACAGCATCACTGCATTGTGCCTGCATGGTATGCTTGAAGCAGTCACCCATGCAGAGACCAGGTTTGGAAGGAGAATCAGGACAGTAAGTGGTGGTGTCTGTCTGTATTCCCTTGCTGTAGCAAACCCTGAGGCACTTTTGTGGTGGGGGGGGTTATTTTGGGGAGTTGGAGGGATTTTATGAATAAAGTGTACTACCTCGGTTCTTGGTGGAATGATTTCTGTTGCCCCTTGAAACAAAAATTGGGAAATAAGATGGAGCTAATACTGCAAAAAATTACATTTTGGAGTGGGGTTTGACAATTTGAAAAGCAAAAAAAAATTGTACTACAGTCTGCATTATGTAAATGGCAAGCTTTTTGTTACATGCCTTACACTTTCTCATGGTGAGGTACGGCTGCATGAGTTGATCACACAGATCAACTCCCCCCATGTGTTTGTTATAATCTCTGATGCAGACTGGCTTTCTCAGTGCCTCCTTCTGCCACGAACAGAGACTTCCACCGTTTTGTCCTCATGCATGGTGGTAAGTATGTAGATTTCTTTTCTGTCCTTGAACTTAACTGACAGCAGCTTTTGTTGGCACAAAGCTGAGGACGTCCCGTGTTTTAGTTTTTTAGCTACAAATTGTTTGGGCATCTCCCTGCAATTTGCTTACCAGTGCCACAGGCCACAATATCAAAATAAAAAAGTGACTTAAATAAAAGGGGGCTGGTGTAGTAGTTATCAACATATAACGTATAACCTGTATTTTATAAGGGGTAAATGAGATCCCAAACTATTTTCCCATTTGTTCCCAGAGATTCTAAAAGCCTGGGTATAGCCTGTGGTACTTTCGCACAATTTATAAAATTTTATACAGAATTTGGATCACTTGGAGGGGATGAACTGCTTGAAACCTAACCAGCCTTTATATTTCATAAGGGATTCATCGATACTTGTTTTTCGGGGAGTATATACTTGGGCAAGCTTTTCCTGTAAGTGATCTATAAGGGGGCAAATTTTGTACAGTCTGCCATACTGGGGGTGTTCTTTTGGGAGGCACAGGGTATTGTCACTAAAATGCATAAAGCAATAAATCATTTCATATCTAGTCCTGGTCATTGTTCTGGCGAATGTAGGGGTATCACATATGGGTTTTTTACTCCAGCATGATCTAATACTTGTTTTTTTCTATTATCCCCTTTGTCATTGTTAGGGCCTAGAATTTCTTGAATTCTAAAATGTTTGGGGGTTGCCATATTTATTCCTTGGAAGTGAACGCTGATGGCTTGGCGGCAATATATTGGGTTGCATATAAATTGGTTTGTGATTGTTACGGCTTGCAAGCAAGACAAGGAGTTAGACAGGATAGTTAAAATCAACTTTATTAGAATGATGGGTAAAATGCAATTTATACACAAGAAGAGGGTGACGGAAAAGGCTAGAGACTCTACCAGTAATAGGAGCCAGCCAATGGGTCAACCACATCTGCTGGAGACTAGGCCGGAGCCAACTGGTAGTCTCAGTAGTAATAAGTGGAACTAGAATAGACCCTACGGTCTCCCAATATCTAGCAACAAGGGAGGCTGCTGACTCACGACTGCAATCAGTTAGGAACAGCTGGTCTCCAATCTGGATGGTAACAATGGAGACTTCTGACTCACGCCTGCAGTAAGGCCTGAGTCTGCTAGAGCCCCAGGTCTGCACCAGGATGGATGTCTCTGTAAATGGGGTAACACAGCGAAGAAGCCACACAGAGCCACAGGTCAGCACCAACTAGGATAGTCAGACAAGCCAAGGTCATACACCGAGCGGGAAGACAGCCAGTGCCACAGGTCTGCACCAGATAGGGTGTCCACTAGCCAAGAGACACACAGAGGGTAGCTGGACAGAGTCCCAGGTTAGCATCAGGTTGGATAGTCAGACAAGCCAGGGTGATACATGGAATGGGTAGTCAGCCAGAGCCACAGGTCTGCACCAGATTGGATGTCCAATAGATAGGGAGCGCACAGAGAATAGTCACACGGAGCCACAGGTCAGCACCAGGATGGATGGTCAGACAACCAAGGTCATACACAGGATATCAGGAAACAAGCAAGATACAACTGCACTAAACAAAAACGTTTTGTAATGGATATCGTTGGGTGCCACCTGGTTGCCTATACTGCGGTTTTTCTTAAAAACATTATTAGGTTTATCCCCTAGTTCTTGATGTAAAATGGGGTCTTGAATGAGAACAAGTCAGTGTTTATGAAGAATATGTTGAATTTGTGGAGCTTTTTTATTGTAAATGCTGATAAAGTAGGGTGGTTGTTGGTGGAGATGAGTCATATTGTGTTTATCTTTAAATGTTAGCAAATCACGCCTGTTGGTTTAGAAACTTCTACAATAGGCCTTTTCTACAACTTCTATTTTATAAACTTTATCCTTAAATTTCCTCTTTAAAATATCTGCCTCTTTGTTGAAATCTTCCTCCTTGGTACAGTTATATCTAATACGTTGGAACTGGTTGTATGGAATGTTATTGATCCATCTTTTATGATGGCCACTCTTTGCATGTAGATAACTATTCCCTTTACAAGACTTTCTGAAATTGGTGGACATGATATTAGACTGATATTTAGATGTTTTCCATTTTCTCATTACAAGTAATAACTTATTACCTTATAAAAATTGCTGACTTCCCCTTTTTTGTGTGAACTTGGTGCTTCTTTATGCACCCCTGAGAAAGTGGAGTTGTACCTCAATGATACACGTTGGGTATTTCTTTCAATGCACCTCAACACATTGGTCCCTCCCATGCCCCCTGTGAGGTTCCCTGCCCCCTTCCCATTGCCAGTTGCATTCCCTGTTTGTTGTAATATTGGCCTGCAGCCACGAGGTACAATGGAAACATTCATGTGCCTTTTCATAGGACTTTGGTTGCCTGATTGATGACCCCTTGTCACAGTCCATTTTCACAGAATTGAACTTCCAACAGAGCATCTCCATCATTCCATTAGCTTTACAACAACTCGTCCTCAGTAACATCATCTACATCAGCAACATCAGTGCAGACTACCATGAAGCAACGCTCTGGGATACAGCTGCGAAGGGTCTACAGGGACACAGATCGCTGGTTATAAGTGGAAGGAACCTCTTATGTGCATATAGCCCAAGATGGGCATCATGTGAGTGCAATGATTCTAGCTTTGTTTATTTTCACAGTGTTTTATTAAATTTACTACTTTTAGATTGCATTTTATTCTCTTTTTGTGTTTCTGCCCAGCATAGCGCTTTTTAAGATTCCTGTATATTTTGAGATCGCTGTAGTACTTGGTTAAGGGATGGGGTATTCATACCTCCCAAGTTTCCCTCTTTAGTAGGGTTAGTTCCTTTTTGACACCCAAATTCCTCTGTCCCTCCGTCTCACCCTGGTGTCACTATTTTTAGGAGATCAGACTGTGTGGTGCATTTATAAATGTATTGAATTGCTCCACAGCAATAAAACTCACATTAATGTTTGGTTAAACTTCAGTATATGTGTTTATAAATTAGTCTGTGTAAATAAAACACTTTGGTCTTGTTTTAA
The DNA here is from genome assembly GCA_037306005.1 of Rhinophrynus dorsalis. Taxonomy (NCBI): domain Eukaryota; kingdom Metazoa; phylum Chordata; class Amphibia; order Anura; family Rhinophrynidae; genus Rhinophrynus; species Rhinophrynus dorsalis. The sequence goes on from CM074723.1 coordinate 360,140,546, forward strand.
ATCATTTATTCAGTTTTGCAAAGAGTGTGATTAGGTTATGAAATAACCTAAACATTCTTGATAATGCCATGTCCACCAGCCACACTCCAATCAACATCACATAAAAGAAATGTGTCTCTCTTCTACCATTTGAAACATTGGTTAATAGGAGTGAGAGTGTGGTCATGGTCAGGACACTTTGAGTTTCTTACCTAGGGGCATATCAGGAATATATGGAGGCGCTACACTTCTGCCACAATATGGAAAGTCCCAGAAAATATTCTTTTTATATCCCGGAGTCTTGCAGCCTTTCGCTCTCTTAGGAGTCCACACTCTGTCCTCACAATTGTTCCACAATACAGTGTAGATGAAGCTTGGGGCTGACTCCTTTAGGGAATGCCCTACAACCATACAAAATATATAACCACTGTATCTAGGAATATGTACTGGATAGTTGTTACAAGATAGTTCCCAAGATACATAATAAATGAGAAATATATATATAAAGCATATATATTTGGAGCCAATGTGTAGTTAAAAAAATATTTATTTAAAAGCTTGCTAATGTACAATTATCGAGAACTTGGTAAAACACTCCTGTGTGAAACGCGAAGTTGGATGCAACCTTTCCTGGACGGGAACTTTTGTGGCTATATTGGTGGCAACAAAGTAACCATGTATGTATTTTTATTTGTACTTTTATTTTTTATATTTTAGTTGTAATTTTTATGACTGAGATGCCTTTTTGTATGTCAGCAAGTGCTTAAATAAATATTTTTTTAACAACATATTGGCTATATATATATATATATATATATATATATTTATATATACTTCTCATTTATTATTTATCTTGAGAACTGTCTTGTAACAACTATCTGGTACATATTTTGTATGGTTGTAGACCATCCCCTAAAGGAAGTCAGCACTGAGCGCCATCTAAACTGAATTACATAGGGCGTCTCAGATGTAAAATTGGCCTACTGTGACCTTTGGATTTCATCAATGCAGATTAATTACAGCTACACAGGAACATCACTACATTCTGAGGCTGATTTAATAAACAGAAATGCAGCAATTCTGGAGCAAACCAACTGCACCATACGGGAAAGTTAAAGTTCCCATTGACTGAATGTTATAGAGGTCTCCAACACATTGTGAAGCAATGTGATGGATACCTCTCTAGTACTGTAAGAGTTAAAAGTCCCCTGTAAACAAATGAGAGTTTTATTTGTTTCCCATGGTAAAGTTGGTTTTCCCCAAAATTACTCCACTTCTACACAGTACATCACTTTCAGTACTTATTAAATATAGAAAACACAGATCATTATAAAACCCTGCACCATATGGTATTGGTGGCCATGAATGAATCCCATTTCCATCAATTAAGTTTCAGTAAGACTGTTGTACAGTGAAAAGGAGGTTATATATTGCACTTTCAGTGTCAGATGTATCATATTGTGAATGGGTCAGTTTGGTATATGTTGGTGAATGGAGAGTTCTGGGGAACCAGGATCATATTTATCCAGTCCTACTAGTCAGATCTGCACCATTAGATATGTATATGCAGAGCTCCTTTCACCCCTATTTACTATCCCTGGATTTCCCGTTTGGAAAGATTCTGTATCAAGCTTTTCCACCATCTCTATCCAGAATTATGTTGGCGGATCTGGGGGCTGTTGTCCAAAACACAATAATCTGCATCAGGTAAATCAATGGTGCCAATGACCAGATTTGTCATTGCAGCTCCACTGGTATCAGCTTCACACACCAGGGGTGCACTAAAGGATTTACACTACAGTGTAAGGCCTACTGCAGACAATCTCCACCATCAATAGAACATCCATTCCAACAAACCCCGTACGTCAGCCCCATAGCACACACATGGAAATGAAATAAAATCATGTCTATAAGAAACGAGGGCCCCAACTTGCCCACAGACTTTAAACAATAAATACGCAGCAGATTCCATTAATATAAATGTGTATATTAACCCCTTAAATGTTAGAGAGGTCTCCAGAATTCTGCTTTGCAATACATAGGGTATGTCTGTAGCATTCAAGTGGATAAAAGATCTATTTAAACCTTTACCAGAGGGGAGTGAAATACATTAATTTTCAATGTGTTGCAAACCCCTCTGTCACCCAAAGAGTTAAATAAAAGGGCATCTTTATTTCTCCAATATGTCACAACAGCTTGGTGCAGGAATGACTCCTCTTTTTCTTTTAGGCATATGGCTCTGAGTGAACATTCAGGTGTGAGCTGTAGAGACAGACATCTGTGCATGGGACCTAAGTGATTTATGAATAGTCGGAGCATTAGATTTTTTCGAAAACTGACATTTTGTACCAACCCTATTATTCATTGGAGGACAGAGTTTGCGTAATGAAGACTGTATCCCATAACCAATGGAGTAAGCTGTAACACAGCAGTGAATCAAACCAGGGAATCTTTATTTTGGGAATAAACTTTATTAGGAATAATCAATATGCACATCTGATGGAAAAGTGCATAGTTGTCAGATGTTTTAGGCTCACTCTGATTCTGAGTCTCCATCACACGGCCCGAGTTGGAAGGGAAGGCCTTTATATATAAATCTGCTGGTGGATCAGGCATTACTGGGACGGTCCTGGAAAAAGAAAACCATATATGATGAGAAGCTGTACCAGGAAAACATGTCTCGTATGTCATAAGGAATGCATAATGACCTTAAAGGGCAATTCTCATGGAATATTTGACCTGTTTGCAGGTCTGCTCCCCTGAAAACTGAGCTGTCGGTAAAGATGGGGTTGCATTGTGATCTCAGGTAGATCAACAGGAAAGATTAATGGGGTTCAGAAATCAGTTCCCAAAATCCCTCATTGATCCTTAGTGAAGCCTGTTGCTATGAGCCACAAAGTTCAGTTTACATTGAGCCCCAATGCCCATTCAGAGGGTCTGTTTTCTGTCCCCTCTCCCTAAATGGCTGACAGGAGACTTTGTGGGGCTCCACAGTACAGCCCTGGGCGTTTTACTACATCCCCTATAGGAGCAGACTTAGGCTTTAGTAGGCAATGTGGGCTCATTACTAAGGATTATTTATCACTTTGAGGACTAGAGGGGTCAGCAATACATTGTGAAGAAATATGTTGCAGTACGTAACCCTCTGGTCCTATCTGTATATAGATTGAGTTAGAAGACAGAACAAGGAATGAAAAAGTCTCAGTTGTGGAAGATCTAATTTAGTACAATGGAAATGAACTCACCTGTCCAGTTTCACACAAACTCTTGTTGTTACTCCAGGGACAGGAATTTAGTTGTTTAATCTGTGTGAAAAAAAGAATGGTGATTAAATAGAGAAAATCAGCCAGGAGTTTCCCTTTACCTGTGAATCTTGTAGTTGAACTACCTGCTGGTGACCCTTTACCTGTGGTGGTTGTTGGACTATAGCTCCCATCATCCTCACCAATACAATGAGAGCTATAGTCCAAGTTGAAAGTCATATTGCTTTTGCTTCCAACTGTTTAGAAGCCTTCTGTAACTGTTTGAGTGCCTGACAGATGTGTAGGTCATTACAGAGTAATGTGTTGCGTTTCTCTCTGGAACTCAAAAGTTAACGTTTCTGTCCTTTGGACTCACCAGTATATCTGTTATTTCTCCTTTTCCTCCATTTGTATCTCACAGCTGATCTCCTCCTGCTGTTCTGCATCTTTGGGCAAAAAACAAAAAAGGTTTAATGAACTGATGAATTCAGTCAGTAGCTTCCCTTTTACTTGTGGCTCTCCAGCTGTTGTTGGACTACAGAGTCAATTGTCCTTCCATTATTGTACTCCACTGTTCTGAAGACTTTTATACATTTGAGCACCAGAGAGGTGTGTAGTTACAAATTAAAGTGAATGGGTAGCACACCTCTCTGGTACTCAGAGGGTTAAGATGCTTTTAGTGAAGTGGGTGTATAGAGAAAACTGTTTTTTATAATTCACTGCTAAAACGTTGAATTATCACAGATTATATAGCATAATTTATAATAGTATTTAGAAGTACAGAGATTATCATCACTGGCATCAGGGCCGGATTTACATCTCAGGAGCCTGTAGGCACAGAAATCTGAAGCGCCCCCCCCCCCCATTCTGCCCCCATCATGTCCATATTGCCCTCTGATTGACCCTATCATCTTCACATTGCCCCATCAGCTCCAGATTGCCCCCATCAGTTACAACTTACCCCCATCAGCTCCATATTACCCCCATCAGCTCCATATTGGTCTCTCATTACCCCTATCATATTCACATTGCCCCATCAGCTCCATATTGCAATCTCATTGCCCCTATCATCTTCACATTGCCCCATCAGCTCCATATTGCCCTCATCAACTTTATATTGCCCACCCATCAGCTCCATATTGCCCCCATCAGCTACAGCTTGCATCCCATCAGCTCCATATGGCCCTTTCATTGCCCCTATCATCTTCATATTGCCTTCATCAGCTTTATATTGCCCCATCAGCTCCAAATTGCCCTCACATTGCCAGCCATCAGCTCCATACTGCTCTCACATTGCTACATATTGCCCTCACACTGCCCCCCATCAGCTCCACTTTGCCCTCACATTGGGGCCATCCGTTTCCTACCTCCTCCCTGGTGGTCCAGCGGCGTGGCAGGACAGGTCTGCGTCTCCTTCGGCACAGACCTGTAACTGCTGGAGCTCCTGCGCGGTGTTCTGCTCAGTAATGCAGAGTGCTGGGAGATGATGTCATCTCCCAGCACTCTGCATTACTAAAGAGCTCACAAGGGAGCTCTGCAGCTAAAGGTCTGTGCCGAAAGAGGTGCAGACATGAGGGTTAGAATAATTCAAAAAATATAAAGATAAATATATTTTAAAAAAAAAACGGGTCCCAATGACAGGCGCCCCTCTGTGGGGTGCGCCTGTAGGCAGATACCTACTCTGCCTTACGAGAAATCCAGCCCTGACTGGCATTATAAATCTCCACTTTGCATTAACACTGACAGCTCTTTACAATTCCAATGTAACCCTTTAAAGCAGGGATAGGCTCACGGGAGATGATGGCACTTCTAGTCCTTAACAGATAGAGGGCCTCAGCATGCCCACCCCTGCTTTAAGGACTGGACAGGTGAGCAACACATTGGGGGGATGCGATAAGATTTGATACAGAGGTGATAAAGTGCAGATGACTTCTCCAGTGATATTACATCTCCAGTTTCTATGATATTGTATGGAGCCTATGAAATAAGATCTCTCCTGCTTGAGAAATCTTAGTGCATTGGCTCCATAGAATGACATAGGAACTGGAGAAGTGATATCACTGGATTAATCATCTCCATTTTAATATTTTTTATCACCCTTTAGTGCATCTCCCCCACTGTTTGTAATACTCTGTTCCTGAATGGGTTAAAGAAAACGTTGCAGTACATAACCCTCTGGTCCTCAAAGGGTTACTATATGCATATAGATTGATTTAGAAGACAGAACAAAGAATGAAAAAGTCTCAGTTGTGGAAGATCTAATTTAGTACAGTGGAAATGAACTCACCCGTCCAGTATAATACAAACGCTTGTTGCTCCTCCAGGGGCTCTACTTGCACCCCTGGGCCACCGATCTTCTTGTGGAGAGGAGTTTATGCCGATTTTCCTTTATTCTTATGAGGAATTTAGTTATTCTAGCTGTGTGGAACAAAGAATGGTGATTAAATAGAGAAAATCAGCCAGGAGTTTCCCTTTACCTGTGGATCTTGTTGCTGAACTACCTGCTGGTGACCCTTTACCTGTGGATGTTCCTGGACTATAACTCCCATCATCCTCACTAATACAATGAAAGCTATAGCCCAAGACGAAAGTCATGTTGTTTTTGCTTCCCACTGTTTAAAAGACTTCTGTAACTGTTTGAGTGCCAGAGAGATGTGTAGGTCATTGCATAGCAATGTTTTGTTCTTTTCTCTGATACTCAAAAGTTAACCTTTCTGTCCTTTGGACTCACCAGTATATCTGTCACTCCTCCTTCTACGCTGTTTTATGGGGTGCCATTGGTCCATCACATCTCCCCAGGACCACCCCCTGTCCATTGCCTGCAGCTGGTCCTCCATCTCTATCTCCATGTCCTCCTCCTGTTCTGCATCTTTGGGCAAAAACAAAAAAAGGTTTAATGAACTGATGAATTCAGTCAGTATCTTCCCTTTTACTTGTGGCTCTCCAGCTGTTGTTGGACTACAGCGTCCATTTTCCTTCCATTATTGTACTCCACTGTTCTGAAGACCTTTATACATTTGAGCACCAGAGAGGTGTGCAGTTACAAATTAAAGTGAATGGGTAGCACACCTCTCTGGTACTCAGAGGGTTAAGATGCTTTTAGTGAAATGGGTGCATAGAGAAACCTGTGTTTTATAATTCACTGCTAAAACCTTGTATTATCACAGATTATATAGCATCATTTATAATAGTATTTAGAAGAACAGAGATTATCATCACTGGCATTTTAAATCTCCACTTTGCATTAACCCTGACAGCTCTTTACAATTCCAATGTAACCCTTTAAAGCAGGGATAGGCTGACTGGAGATGATGGTATTTGTAGTCCTTAACAGATAGAGGGCCTCAGCATGCCCACCCCTGATTTAAGGCCTGGATGGGTGTGCAACACTTTGGGGGATGCACTAAGATTTGATACAGAGGTGATAAAGTGCAGATGACTTCTCCAGTGATATTACATCTCCAGTTTCTATGATATTCTATGGAGCCTATGAACTAAGATCTCTCCCGCTTGAGAAATCTTAGAGCATTGGCTCCATAGAATGACATAGGAACTGGAGAAGTAATACCATTGGATTAGTCATCTCCACTTTATTGCTTTTTATCACCCATTAGTGCATCTCCCCCATTGTTTGACATACATTTCACACTACACTGTTCCTTAATGTGTTAAAAAAGGTTAACATTAAATCAAATGAGCGTCTGTAAATCTTTAGGAACATAGAACTATACTCACATCCTGGCAATTCAACACATACTGGTTTGTTACAACTGAACATCGCTATAGCAAAAAACAAAGCAATCACTTCCAACTGAATCTGTTTAAGATCTGAGTGTCTTCTCTCTTCTCTAGTAAAATGAGGTGAATATGACAGTTAAGATTCAGTTGGGTCTGAGACAATGACACAAGAATATTGTGATGTCATAACATTCTGTTTCTATACACAACTGCTGGGTCAACAGCAACAGCCACCTGGATGTTAGAGAAATCTCTAGCATGTTCTGGGAGCTGAGGTGCTCTCTAGTAGCCAAAATACTACACAGATATACAGTATGTCATTACATCCAATATACAATACACTGGATTCAGTGGGGTTGATATTTTCTTGTGGGTGCTATGTACAGACGCACACTCTCCTCATGTTTATCATTGCAGAAAGCTGGTCATTGGGAGTAAATCATGTGAGAGAGATATTGACCACATATATAATCAAAAGTGGAGCAATTCCTAGGCAAACCAAGTGCACCGTAGTAGTAAAATAAATATTCACAATGATTTAAATGGGTAGAAATGTGTTGTTCGCACTCTGGCATTCAAAAGGTTAATTGGAGAGTTTAACCCCTTGAAGGCAGTGATGCATTTAGGCTTTCTGCTGTACTAGGTCACATGAAGTGTTTGCATCCAAAAAAAATCACAAATACATAGACACACATATACATTCATTATTCATATACTTACCTTATTTTGCTCCTTTCTCAGGTTACGGTTGGTCTCTTAAAGACACAGAAGCATAATTGTCAATCTTAAGGGAATATTTTTAAAGGCGATATATATATATGTTTGTATTTGTGTGTGTGTGTAAAAAGTTAATGCAGCTAACTGGCATCCTATGGGCTACAAGGTGGCTGAGAGCTCTGAATGAACCAGATGCCCTATTAGGAATGCAGGCAATATCGCTCTTCTTCTTTCATATTCAAATCTATAACTTGTAGCGATTTCTCTACAAAATTTCTCTACAACATTTTTGCATAGCTGATTAACCATTAAAGGGATAGGAATACTTGAAAATAATTTATTTGATATTGTAGCCCTTAAAAAACATTAAAAATAATATAAGTCTTATATTCACAAGCAAAGTTTCCCCCTGAGTGACGTCACCCTTCTAGCTCTCAGATTTGTAATCAGGTCCCGGGACCGGCTGCTGCTCTCCAGAAGTGCTGAGATCACAATCTTAAAAAAGAATGTCTTCATTGGAATGGACTATAAAGTGTGCTTGCAAGCCAGGCACACTTTGTACACAGTTCCAGTTAAGTAGTTCTTATTAAAGATCGTGAACTCGGCACAGCTATAGAGCTGCAGGTTGATCTGTGGACCGGATTCCAAATCTGTCCACTAGATGGCAGACTTGGCTGAAACAGCCAGGAAAAGGGAAATTAATTTTACTTGTGATAAGACTTGTATCATTTTTAATATATTTTTAAGGGTTACAATATCAAATAAATTTTTTTTCAAGTATTACTATCCCTTTAAATATCTCAAAGTGACTGTACTAATGGGAAACTTTAGGACACAGAGGTACAGAACTATCTGGGAGTATAACGGGATAACAAAGTTTAACACTCTGAACTGTGGTTTGAACTGTGACAAGGAATTTATGACACGTTACCCCAAACAATTAACATATTTTGGGCCTTTTGGGTGCCAGGGGGCTGCACAGCTCAATGCAAGCAATGGGTTGTGCACCCCTCTGTGTACAAACCATACAGACTTAGTCATCTCTGGATAAAGACTAACATTCACTGGAGCACCAAAAAGGTAAGAAATCTACAAATAGACTCTGCTGTAGCCTAGAGGATGAACCATAGACAAAACTGATAAGAATAGTAAATGTCACTGGAATTTCAATGTTAAAATAATTTGCATTAGTGTATCTGTCATGTATTGTTTACTCTTATTATGCCTGAAAAGGAGACCTAGTTGTCTTGAAAGCTTGCATCCTAGTGTCACTCAGTTAGCCCAGAACGATATAATTTTTACTCTAAAAGACGTGTACATGGTAACGATTGACCTTCTGCGCCAATCCCGTTCAACATATTGCCTCAATGTAGCTACCGCATAAGCTGGTACTTATGCCATGTGGTGGAGCAAGGTAAAAAAAAATGTCTCTCTGTTCAAAGCCCTCCCCCTTGTTTTACATACCTGGTTGTGTCACGGTTTGTTAAGGCTCTCAGACGCAAAGTTAGGTAAAAACACAACTTTATTGAAAAGTTTAAGACAATCCCATAGGATCTCATACATATACATATAAATACTTAGAAATGACAGGTAAGTGGTAATAATGACGAGTAAGGCTCTAACGGTGCCCGCGTACCAGGGACCGTCGGTGTCACTATAATATCAGCCGTGAGGCAATGGAGTGAACCAGCACACGCGCGGCAGCCTAATGGACTTTCAGGAGTATACAGGCTCTAGCGGCCCTGACAAGGTACCAGGCAAGGCAGCCTAACGGAGCACCATATGATACAGGCTCTACCGGCCCTGCCAATATACCGGGCAAGGCAGCCTAACGGAACACCATGTGTCACTATAATATCAGCCGTGAGGCAATGGAGCGAACCAGCACCCGCGCACTTGGAACCAACAGTCACAATGTATAGTAAGCCAGAAGGCAATGGAGCGAACCAGTGCCCGCGCGCTGGGAACCAACAGACTCAACGTATAGTAAACCGTAAGGCAGTGGTGCGAACCAGCGCCCGCGCGCTTGGAACCAACAGACTCAACGTATAGTAAGCCGTAAGGCAGTGGAGCGAACCAGCGCCCGCGTGCTGGGAACCAACAGACTCAATGTATAGTAAGCCGTAAGGCAGCTGAGCGAACCAGCGCCCGCGCTCTGGGAACCAACAGACTCAATGTATAATAAGCCATAAGGCAGTGGAGCGAACCAGCGCCCGCACACTGGGAACCAACAGACTCAATGTATAATAAGCCGTAAGGCAATGGAGTGAACCAGTGCCCGCGCGCTGGGAACCAACAGACTCAATCTATAGTAAGCCGTAAGGCAGTGGAGTGAACCAGCGCCCGCGTGCTGGGAACCAACAGACTCAATGTATAGTAAGCCGTAAGGCAGCTGAGCGAACCAGCGCCCGCGCTCTGGGAACCAACAGACTCAATGTATAATAAGCCATAAGGCAGTGGAGCGAACCAGCGCCCGCACACTGGGAACCAACAGACTCAATGTATAATAAGCCGTAAGGCAATGGAGTGAACCAGTGCCCGCGCGCTGGGAACCAACAGACTCAATCTATAGTAAGCCGTAAGTCAGTGGAGCGAACCAGCGCCTGCTCGCTGGGAACCAACAGACTCAATGTATAGTAAGCCGTAAGGCAGTGGAGCGAACCAGCACCCGCGTACTGGGAACCAACAGCGTAGAAATCGCGCCTGAGCGACCGAAGATTACAGCTGCCACAGAAGAAAAGGAAACTGGATGCTGAAGATGAAACAGGAACCATCACTACGATGGTCAGCCGGATCAGGAACGGCAACGAGGACTGGCAGCAGGAAGCAGCAACGTCGGCGACTCCAACCGGATCAGAAACGGAACCAGGAACAGCTGATCAGGAGACTCAGGAACTGGACGACTCAGGATAGCAGGAACACAGCTTATGGCCCATAGAACTTCAGGAACATGATGAAAGTAGAAGCAGCCTAGAGACACCACGAAAGGGCAACCAAAGGGTGCCCAGACTCAGTCTAAATAGGCAAAGTGGGGCGGGCTGAAGACAGGCAGCCAATGGGAGCCCCCTACAGGTGATAGACACACAAAGGCAGCAATCACAGGCACCGTGATAGTACCCCCTTCTCAAAGACCCCCTCTCCTAGAAGAGGGTCTGGGTTTCTGAGGGTATTTGGAATGAAAAATTCACAGTAGTTTAAGTGCATGAAGGTCCTTACTATCCACCCAAGATCGTTCTTCAGGACCATATCCTTTCCAATGCACCAAATACTGCACCCTTCCTCTAAGCCTGTGGGAATCAATGCTACTCTGAACCTCATTCTCCTCCTGACCTTCAACCTCATAGGCCCTGGCACCACAGGGTTAGTAGTATAACGGTTGCATATGAGAGGCTTGAGGAGAGATACATGGAAAACATGAATGCGCATGGACGAAGGAATGTCCAAAGCATAGAAAACAGGGTTAATTTTGCGAATAACTCTGTAAGGTCCAATGAACCGAGGAGCCAACTTATTAGATGGGACTTGAAGCTTAAGATTCCTGGAGGAAAGCCACACTCTATCCCCAACCTGAAATGAGACCGCTGGCAGTCTTCTGCGATTAGCCTGGCGCTGGTGGCGCTGGAATGACTGACCAAGTGCCCTCTGAACTTGTGCCCAAGTGGAACGGAGATGCTCGATATGCTCATCCAGAGCTGAAATCTGTTGTGTCTGAAACGAATCCAGGAGCAAACAGTGCTGGAACCCATAATTAATCAGAAACTGGGAGCTCCCGGATGAAGAGTTAACCGCACAGTTCCTGGCGAACTCCGCCCAGGGCAACAAGTCGGCCCAATTCTCATGATGGTCAGTAATGAAACAGCGCAAGAACTGTTCCAATCCTTGATTGGCACGCTCAGCGGCCCCATTGGTCTGGGGGTGATAAGCGGAGGAAAAGGATTGTTGTATGCCCATCTGTTCACAAAATGCCCTCCAAAATCTCGACACGAACTGGCTCCCCCTGTTGGACACCAGCACTCTGGGTACTCAATGCAACCAAAATACTTCTTTAGCAAACACCATCGCCAATTCTTTAGCAGAGGAAAGGCCACGGAGGGGCACGAAATTAGCCATTTTGGAAAATCTGTCCACCACCATCAGTATGAAGGAATACCCTCTAGACAATGGCAATTCTCCCATAAAATCAATGGAAACGTGAGACCAGGGGCGTTCACCATTAGGTACCGGCTGAAGCAAGCCCACCGGAAAGTGTGTAGGGGTCTTAGCATGGGCACAGGTAGCACAGGCATTAGTAAAATCAGCACAATCTGTTCTCATAGAGGGCCACCAAAATATCTGAGATAGGGACCATAACAATTGCTCCCTGCCAATATATCCTGCAGCCTTAGACGAGTGGTAAGTTTCAAGTAATTGAGTGCGGAATGGCTCAGCAACATAACACTTGCCCACAGGGGTTTCAGGAGGAGCAGAGGCCTGAGAGGCTAAAATCTCTTCCCGTAGTGGTGAAGTGATACTAGTACTTATAGTAGCCAATATTCAATCGGGTTGAATGATAGGTGCTGGTACCTCTTCTCTGTCAATTTCAGCATCAAATTGTCTTGGCAGTGCATCAGCCCTAACATTCTTAGACCCCAGCAAATATGATACAATGAAATTGAATCAAGACAGGAAAAGTGCCCATCTAGCCTGGCGTGAAGACAATCTCTTAGCCTCTGAGAGATAAGTCAGGTTTTTGTGATCAGTCAAGATTAAGACAGGGTTTTTGGTGCCTTCAAGTAAGTGTCGCCATTCCTTAAGAGCAAGGATAATGGCCAATAATTCTCTGCCCTCTATCTCATAATGGCTTTGGGCTCCGGTCAATTGTTTAGAAAAAAACCCACAGGGTCTGAGCGTACCACCTTTAATAGGTCATTGAGAAAGCATTGCCCCAACCCCAATATCCGAGGCCTCAATCTCCAATGTGAACGGGAGCAATGGGTTGGGGTGGGATACGAGCATTAGCAAAAGCCAATTTCAGCTTCTCAAAGGCCTCCTCCGCAGCCACTGGCCAAAGAGATGGGTTAGCACCCTTATGCTTAAGGTCAGACAACTGTTTAACAATGGAAGATAAGTTCTTAATAAACGTCCTATAATAATTAGCGAAGCCCAAAAATCGTTGGATGGCTTTAAGACTGTTAGGCTGTGGCCATTGTTAGACTGCCGTTAGCTTCTCTTTGTCCATGGCAATGCCCTCTTTGACAGTTACGAAACCCAAGAATGGCACACTAGTTCTGTGAAACTCACATTTTTCCAATTTGCAATATAATTTATTTTTACGCAGACGAAGCAACACCTCAGACACTAGACTTGTGCACGGGCAAAATTTTCGGTAAAATTTGAATTCGGACGAATTTTTTTTTTTCCTAATTCGGATGATCCTAATTTCGGACCGGGCCTATTCGTTTCGAACGAAATTCTGATCCATTCCGAATTATTCGGCCGAATTTAACATGGGTTAAATTATAGCAGTGCGCCTCCGTGCACGCTGCTATCATTCTTTGCAGACAGGGTGTACATTTAGAAAAAGATCCATCCCAAAAACGGACATTCTCGTACATTGCCAGTCTTTGCATGTCACCTCTACTCCAGTATGGGATGCCAGTCAGAATGCAAACGTCGAACATCGAGAACCCATGCCTGTCATTCAATTTAGCATATGTTCGAACATCGAAACCCCATGCCTGTCCTTCAATATAGCATATGTTCGAACATGGAAAACCCATGCCTGTCATTCAATTTAGCATATGCTCGAACATCGAAAACCCATGCCTGTCACATCCTACTCAACATAAGTGGTCGACTCGAACATGGACAAACTACATGTCACATTCTATGTTAGTACATGCGTAAAGATTAAGGTTTCATTTTCTGGTACCAGCCTCCTACCCTACTGTCCCTCATTAGTACCCAAATTCCTCTCTCGTTTTCCTATCCTGATTTCCCCTCATATCAGATAACTCTATGTGTATATACATTGTAGTGTTTCATACTATATTAAGAATAAACATCAATGATTGTAATGTGATAGATGTAATGTGTTAAAAAGAAAAATGAGACATTCTGTTGTGAACAAACTGCAACACAGAAGAGAAATAAAAAAAATGCTTGACATCTATACTGAAGAGGGGTCCACAGCATTGTCTTAGTATAGCAATATCACCGTTTTCCGTGAGTGTGCAATACAGGGCTCTACGGTAATTGCTGGGCAGTTCCCAACGTCATAATCAGGGGGAGTTGTATTCTAACTACTGTTAGGAAACACATAAGTGATGCACATTCATCTCCCACCTAGAAATTATTTACACACCAGGCAACTCCCCCAAGTAATACCTAGCCCCATTCCAAGTGAAAGGACTTCCAGAAAGGCTTCAGATCTCTTAGTGACTCACCAGTTATTGCCAGTCAGCGGGACCCGGAGAGTAGGAGGGGGTGATGCTATGGCTGCAGATTAAGTCTGGCACGGTGCTCTTAGTTGGTCACTCGTCACAATGTTGAAGTTCAGCCCAGCCAGCACCTTCTGGGTGGAGACACCTCATAGCAATACTGTTCAGGACACATCATGCACTGTTGTGCACTCATAGTAGGGATCCCAAATGTTTAGACTAATTTCATACAGGGGGCACCCTCCTGTATTTGTAAAACCTCTCTAGCAAATCTGGGACGGTAGACCTGTTTACTCAAGTCTTGACTTTCGGTGGGCGATAAACAATACAAAATAGGCATAATGTTTCAATAGCACATAATTCACGTCACTGAAGCAGCCAGCAGGCATCGCCACTGAGTGAGCATAGGGCTGCCCGGCTGCTGACAGTCACACTGATGGCACACCCTGCAACACAGAACTGGCGGAAGAGCACAAAATAAACATGCTTTGGAACAGCAAATTGCCGCCCCTGTCAAAGTGCCGCCTGGGTCCATGGACCCACTGGGACCCATGTAAGGGCCGGCCCTGTATACGAACAAATACCTAATATTTTTTTATATTTTGCACAGGAACAAATATTACTTGCTCTTGCAGTGGCAATAACTGGAACTAATGCTGGCTGCCTACCTATGCCTAGCCTAATGCTACCTGCCTGCCTACACAACAACTGTACACTCTCCAATCTCTTCTCTCTCTGAGCTCCAACAACGCAATCAGGAAATGCAGGTTGTCTGTCTGTGTGACTGTGTCATTAGTCCAACCCCCATCATGAAACGAAGAAGGCTATTCGGATACAGACAAAAGAGGGAAGTAGTGCATGAAACGGAGAATGGAATTGGACTAGAGACATGGAGGAAAAATTATGGAGGGAAAGTAATTGAGCGCGCACAGGAAGTACAAAAAAGTCCTGGTCAAAAGTAGTCAAAACTTTTGGAAATGTGTCGATTGCCGAAACTTCTGAAAGTTTCGACGAATTTCGGACCTGGGCTGTTCGGAGTCGGATCATTTTTTCCAAATGACCCTTGAGTTTCGGATTGGCCGAATGTCTCTGAATGATCCCATTTTCTACGAAATTCGAATGTCTCCGAATGAATTTGCACATGTCTATCAGACACATCTTTAATGTGTTGTGACATATTTTTGGAATGAATAAGTATATCGTCACGGTAGACAACGACACACAACTGTAGCATATCTCTGAGGATGTCATTGATCAATTCCTGAAATACTGCAGGTGCATTACAAAGACCAAATGGCATGACTAGATATTCATAGTGCCCAGATCTAGTGATAAAGGCAGTTTTCCACTCATCACTGGCTCTGATCCGAATCAAATTATATGCAGCACGCAGGTCCAATTTGGTGAAGATAGAAGAACCTTTGAGCCTGTCAAATAGCTCAGTGATGAGTGGTATCGCATAAGCGTTTTTTGCCATTAGCTTATTTAAGCCACGGTAATCGATGCATGGTCTCAGCTCACCATTTTTCTTTTTTACAAAAAAGAATCCAGCCCTGGCCGGAGAGGTAGATTTCTGTATGATCCCTCTTTTAAGGGCATCAGAAATATATTCCTCCATAGCTTGGTTCTCATCACAAGTCAATGGATACGTGCGTCCCCCAGGGGGCACCACTCCAGGAGGCAACTCAATACTACAATCATATGGTCTGTGCTGGGGTAGGGTGCCAGCCTCTCCCTTACTGAATACATCGCCAAACTGCTGGTATTCATCTGGCAGTGAAGGGGAGGTGCACAGGATGATAACTGGATGAGTTAAGCAATTCTCCATACAAGACTGAGACCAAGCGGAGATTTCGCACTTTTGCCAATCAAACTGTGGATTATGCAGCTGTAACCAAAGAAATCCCAATATTACAGCATGGTGAGGAGAATTGATAAGTTAGAACTGCTGCTCCTCTCTGTGGAGTGCCCCAATAGTCATAGATAATAGCATCGTTTCAAAGGTAACTTGAGCAGGTTCTAAGGGTCTGCCATCAATTTCTTCAATAGCAAGAGGGGTTTCTCTTTCAATTCGTGGGACCCCATGCAATTCAGCAAAAGTATTATCCATAAAATTCCCAGCTGCACCAGAATCAACCAGGGTCAAAACCTCCACTGAGCGTTTTGCCCAAGAAAGTACCACCTGTAAGGTAGGTTTCAGTGTACCCAACACTGGGGACGATTGAGCACCACCTAGGGCCTGTCCCCCAAGGTACCCTAGGTGTTTTCGTTTCCCGGACGTACCGGACAAGATCATAGCAAGTGCCCATTCTTGCTGCAGTATAAGCACAGCCCTTGTTTTCTGCGGAATAATCTCTCTTCCTTGGTTAGCCTAGTGAAACCTAATTGCATCGGTTCACCTGGTTCCCGTAATTGTTCATTAGACTTAGATGCCACGGGAGGGATGGGTGGGCAAAATGTACTCCTAGCGCCATTGTTCTTAGACCGTACCCTGCGATCTCTAGCAGTTAATCTCTCACATATCCGGGTGTCAATTAGTATAACATACTCAGTATAGTCATCTAGATCAGTAGGTAATTCATTTGCTGCAGTCTCATCTTTAATCTGATCAGTCAGGCCCTGAGCAAAGGTTGCCAACAATGCCTTGTTATTCCACCCTACCTCTGCTGCCAAGGTGCGAAATTCAATGGCATAGTCGACCACGTACGCCTGCTCTGTTGTATCTCCATAAGGCGTTTAGCAGCAGAGGTGCTTCTACCAGGAGGCTCAAACACTCTCCGAAAGGATTGTACAAATTCTCTGAAACTCCTTGTGCAAGGTTTTGCATTTTCCCACAATAGGTTACCCATGCCAATGCTCTGCCAGTCAGCAGGGATATCATGAACCCAATCTTGCTGCGATCATTGGAGAACGCATGTGCCATCAATTCCATAAATATTTCAAGTTGGTTGATAAACCCTCTGCACAGATTAGGATCACCATCATATCTGAGTGGCAAAGGTGCGGAAGCAGTTAACCCCTTAACTGCAGCCCCTGAGGGCATCGTATCGTTCTCCGGTGACTGAACTGGAGAGATCACAAGACTAGACCCAGATTTGTCAGCAAGCCCAGTGCATGCAAGAATAGTTTGGATTGCAACCGCTAGCTGATCCAAGCGTTGCTCAAGCATATCCATCCTCAAATGGATATTCTGTGTGTTACCATCACTCTTATTGTCTGAGGTCATGGCCCTTTCGTACTGTCACGGTTTGTTAAGACTCTCAGATGCAAAGTTAGGTAAAAACACAACTTTATTGAAATGTTTAAGACAATCCCATAGGATCTCATACATATACATACACATACATAGAAATGACAGGAAAGTGGTAATAATGAGTAAGGATCTACCGGCCCTGCCAATATACCGGGCAAGGCAGCCTGGGCAAGCAATAGGAAAAGGTGGCTGTACCGACCCTGCCAATATACCGGGCAAGGTAGCCTATCAGAATACAAGGAGTATACAGGCTCTACCAGCCCTGCCAATATACCGGGCAAGGCAGCCTAATGGACTTTCAGGAGTATACAGGCTCTAGCAGCCCTGACAAGGTACCAGGCAAGGCAGCCTAACGGAGCACCATATGATACAGGCTCTACCGGCCCTGCCAATATACCGGGCAAGGCAGCCTAACGGAACACCATGTGTCACTATAATATCAGCCGTGAGGCAATGGAGCGAACCAGCACCCGCGCACTGGGAACCAACAGTCACAATGTATAGTAAGCCGGAAGGCAATGGAGCGAACCAGCGCCCGCTCGCTGGGAACCAACAGTCACAATGTATAGTAAGCCATGAGGCAGTGGAGCGAACCAGCGCCTGCGCGCTGGGAACCAGCAGACTCAATGTATAGTAAGACGTAAGGCAGTGGAGCAAACCAGCGCCCGCTCGCTGGGAACCAACAGACTCAATGTATAGTAAGCCGTAAGGCAGTGGAGCGAACCAGCGCACGCGCGCTGGGAACCAACAGACTCAATGTATAATAAGCCGTAAGGCAATGGAGTGAACCAGCACCCGCGCACTGGGAACCAACGGACTCAATGTATAATAAGCCGTAAGGCAGTGGAGCGAACCAACGACCGCGCGCTGGGAACCAATAGACTCAATGTATAGTAAGCCGTAAGGCAGTGGAGCGAACCAGCACCCGCGTGCTGGGAACCAACAGCGTAGAAATGTCGTCTGAGCGACCCGAAGATCACAGCCGCCACAGATGAAAAGGAAACTGGATGCTGAAGATGAAACAGGAACCAGCACTACGATGGTCAACCGGATCAGGAACGGCAACAAGGACTGGCAGCAGGAAGCAGCAACGTCGGCGACTCCAACCAGATCAGACACGGAACCAGGAACAGCTGATCAGGAAACTCAGGAACTGGACGACTCAGGATAGCAGGAACACAGCTTATGGCCCATAGAACTTCAGGAACATGATGAAAGTAGAAGCAGCCTAGAGACACCACGAAAGGGCAACCAAAGGGTGCCCAGACTCAGTCTAAATAGGCAAAGTGGGGCGAGCTGAAGACAGGCAGCCAATGGGAGCTCCCTACAGGTGATAGACACACAAAGGCAGCAATTACAGGCACCGTGATAGGTTGATAATGTCAGGACCCCTCCTGATGCCCTTGCAGCTATTGATCTCCCCCAGCTGGGAAATCATCAGTGACAACAGCAGAAAGCAGAGTGACTCCCCATATTTCTTATGTTTTATTTATTTAATTAATTCATTACTCTTACCTCTTTAGGGACACCCGGATGCGCCCCTGTGAGCTCTACTTAAATAAATGTAAAAAATTGTGAAAGTTGGGAAGCTATGCTGCTCTCTGCTGTCATCACTATCTTGCAGCTTATCACCTTGTAGATCAATAGGTGGTGGGTGGGGGGTATCAGATCAGGAGGGGTCCTGATGCTCCCAACTAAGTCTGAGAAAAACTAGGAGGCAGATATAGTTTTTGATACCTTTTATTGGCTAACTAAGCAGATTTAAATGCAAGCTTTCAAGACCTTAGGTCTCTTTCTCAGGCATGTTATACAGATAAATATGAAAACATCCCTCTTAAATACAAGTACACATCACATTGTTTAGCATGGAAATCAGATAACAGAATGCAGTCCAGATAACAGAATGCAGTCCAGAATGCAGTCCAGGGATATCTGGAACAAAATAACACACCCATGGAACCGGTAACAAAACTCACACAGTTTATTCTCACCCACAATTACTTCAAGTTTGGACAGGACCTCTACCTTCAGAAAATGGGGACTGCAATTGGTACCCGAATGGCACCACAATATGACAACCTGTGTTTGGCAAAATTGGAAGAGGACTTCCTGTCCACCTGCCAGATAAAACCCCTGGTCTACCTCCGCTACATAGATGATATTCTTATCATCTGGACCGCCAGTGAGAAGGAACTTCTCAAATTCCATGAGAATTACAATACATTCCACCCCAATATCAACCTAACACTCAGTCACTCACGCACAAGCATTAACTTCCTTGACACAACTATCTGTATTCAGAACAACTCCATCCACACATCCCTATACCGCAAACCAACAGACAGACCAACATACCTGAAAAGCAATAGCTTCCATCCAAAACACACAAAGAACTCCATCATATACAGCCAGGCCATCAGATACCACCGCATCTGTTCTGACAGGATGGACCGTGACAAGCACCTCCAGAAACTCAGAGGAGACTTTATAAAACACGGTTACAGCTCAACTATTATTGACAGTCAGATACAGAAGGCTACCCAAATACCAAGAAAAAATCTGTTGCACTACAAAGAACAACATAAGGGAAACCGGGTGCCACTGGTGGTCACTTACCACCCCCAGGTTGAAGTGCTACGCAAAATTTCAAGAGAACTTCAAAAGAAATTACATACAGATGAAAGACTCAAGAACATATTCCCACAGCCTCCCTTACTCTCCTTCAGACAGCCTCCAAATTTGAAACAACTGATGGTGAGGAGTGCCCTAAATAAAAATACAAAAAATGGCACATCTCCCTGCCTACAAAAGAGATGTGAAACTTGTGCACACATTTACACCACGGACAACATACCAATTCCAAACACCCAGTTACATCATAAGATCAATGGTACCTTCACCTGTAAATCATCCAATGTAATATACCTTATCATGTGTGCAAAATGCCCAACAGCTCTGTATGTGGGAGAAACTGGACAAGCACTACGTAGGAGATTTAATTCCCACAGATCCAGTGTTAATAACAAAAAGACAGAGACACCAGTGGGAGAACATTTTTGCCAAAATGGGCACAGTGTCAAGGATATTAAGTTAACTGTATTGATGGGACTGTTTCGCACTCAGAGGGACAGAAAGGTATGGGAGGTAAAATTAATGTTAAAATTTAATGCAATTTGTAGTGGTTTGCACAGGGATAAGGAATTTATGTCAAAATATAATTTAGTTGAATGACCTTTCCAACAGACCCAAGAGCATCGTAAATACCTCTAAAGCCTCAGAGGAAGAGTGCAAGTGCAATTTACTGTTGACTGATCAAAGATATCTGGATCTGGACTGCATTCTGTTATCTGATTTCCATGCTAAACAATGTGATGTGTACTTTTATTTAAGAGGGATGTTTTCATATTTATCTGTATAACATGCCTGAGGAAGAGACCTAAGGTCTTGAAAGCTTGCATTTAAATCTGCTTAGTTAGCCAATAAAAGGTATCACAAACTATATCTGCCTCCTGTATTTATACGGGTAACACGGTACCAACTGTCATCTGAGAAAAACTAGGTCTGAGAAAACTAAAATAAGATGTGTGCCAGAGGGTTGTTAAGCACCTTGCTTTACAAAGTGTTGGGCATCTCTCTGAAAATCACAATCTGCATTCCCAGCCTCCTGATCCACTGTCTACTGACAAACACAAACACAGACACACAAACACACATATAGAGTTTGTAAACATCCTGCTTGGTTCCACTACCCACTGGTACTCACAGATCTCTTCCCACTCTATCTGACCCTCTAGCTTGATTCCACTGCCCACTGGGCACTCACAGATCCCCACATACACTATCTGACCCCCCGGCCTTGTTCTACTGCTGACTGGGAGTTACATATCCCTACATACACTACCAGACCCCTGAGTCTGGTTCTACTGCTCACTGAAAGTCACAGATCCCCATATAAACTGTTTGACCCCTCCCATACCTGGTTCTACTGCCCAATATTAAGCACAAATTCCTATATACACTTACTAATCTCCCCCAGCCCTGTTCCACTATTAGTTATGGAATCTCACATACACAACCTGTTTCCCAGCCTTGTTCCACTGGTAGCCATGCTTCTGGCACACACTATGATATGTCACCTCATACCAGTGTGGTACCCTTTTTCTCAGGCTGGTATTAGGTTCTGAATATACTAGGAAAGTCCATGGTGGCCTCATACACAAAAGAAAATGGAATCATTGTGGGGTAGACCAACTGTACTATGGGATACAAAGAAAAATGCTCCAAAATACATTTGAATAAATAAGGCTTTTATCCTCTTGAATGCAAGAGAAAACTCCAACACATTGTTTTAGTTCCCCCTTCACACTGCCCACACACAGGAAACAACATGGCTGCCACCAAGCCTCCTAAAAATCATCTTTAGCTCCTCTCTCTTTGCCTCTCTCTCCACTAGCATCAAAACTGCTGACACTTTCTCTCCCAAGCACACACACTGACAAGATGTAAGAACATGATGTTCCCCTTATTCTAATACAGCAGGAATACACGGGTAAACTCTTCACATGTTTGTGGAGAATAAATTCTTATCCTTGATTTCAATGCAATAGCAAAGGTAGAAAAACAATATACGTGCAAGAATTTTTGACCATGGAATGAAGTGCCATTATCTTCTGTTTTGCTTTTGAGGCAAAAATGTCTTCCTCCCTCATGACATTATGAATGAAGTCAACAGCAAAGTACAGTAATACCCCATATGCATAGGTTTGTCAGGGTTTGGGGGAGCTACTGGGTCTAGTAGGAACATATGCAGTTCCATCTTCAGACATGGAAAAAACTTGGGGTCCATTGCTTCCCAATATATTTTGATAGTGTAAGGTCTAAGGAGGGATGTGTTTGGAAAACTAAAAAAACAGAATTTTTCAGTGGGAAAAGTGGCCAAATAATATAATAACCTTTACAGCATTACTGCATTGTGCCTGCATGGTATGCTTGAAGCAGTCACCCATGCAGAGACCAGGTTTGGAAGGACAATCAGGACAGTAAGTGGTGGTGTCTGTCTGTATTCCCTTGCTGTACCAAACCCTGAGGCTCTTTTGTGGGGGGTGGTTATTTTGGGGAGTTGGAGGGATTTTATAAATAAAGTGTACTACCTCGGGTCTTGGTGGAATGATTTCTGTTGCCCCTTGAAACAAAAATTGGGAAATAAGATGGAGCTAATACTGCAAAAAATTACATTTTGGAGTGGGGTTTGACAATTTGAAAAGCAAAAAAGAATTGTACTACAGTCTGCATTATGTAAATTGCAAGCTTTTTGTTACATGCCTTACTCTTTCTCATGGTGAGGTACGGCTGCATGAGTTGATCACACAGATCAACTCCCCCCATGTGTTTGTTATAATCTCTGATGCAGACTGGCTTTCTCAGTGCCTCCTTCTGCCATGAACAGAGTCTGCCACCGTTTTGTCTTCATGCATGCTGGTAAACATGTAGATTTCTTTTCTGTCTTTGAACTTAACTGATAGCAGCTTTTGTTGGCACAAAGCTGAGGACGTCCCTTTTTTAGTTTTTTAGCTACAAATTGTTTGGGCATCTCCCTGCAATTTGCTTAACAGTGCCACAGGCCACAATATCAAAATAAAAAAGTGACTTAAATAAAAGGGGGCTGGAGTAGTAGTTATCAACATATAACGTATAACCTGTATTTTATAAGGGGTAAATGAGATCCCAAACTATTTTCCCATTTGTTCCCAGAGATTCTAAAAGCCTGGGTATAGCCTGTGGTACTTTCGCACAATTTATAAAATTTTATACAGAATTTGGATCACTTGGAGGGGATGAACTGCTTGAAACCTAACCAGCCTTTTATTTCATAAGGGATTCATCGATACTTGTTTTTTGGGGAGTATATACTTGGGCAAGCTTTTCCTGTAAGTGATTTATAAGGGGGCAAATTTTGTACAGTCTGCCATACTGGGGGTGTTCTTTTGGGATGCACAGGGTATTGTCACTAAAAGGCATAAAGCAATAAATCATTTCATATCTAGTCCTGGTCATTGTTCTGGCGAATGTAGGGGTATCACATATGGGTTTTTTACTCCAGCATGATCTAATACTTGTTTTTTTCTATTATCCCCTTTGTCATTGTTAGGGCCTAGAATTTCTTGAATTCTAAAATGTTTGTGGGTTGCCATATTTATTCCTTGGAAGTGAACGCTGATGGCTTGGCTGCAATATATTAGGTTGCATATAAATTGGTTTGTGATTGTTACGGTTTGCAAGCAAGACAAGGAGTTAGACAGGATAGTTAAAATCATCTTTATTAGAATGATGGGTAAAATGCAATTTATACACAAGAAGAGGGTGACGGAAAAGGCTAGAGACTCTATCAGAAATAGGAGCCAGCCAATGGGTCAACCACAACTGCTGGAGACTAGGCCGGAGCCAACTGGTAGTCTCAGTAGTAATAAGTGGAACTAGAATAGACCCTACGGTCTCCCAATATCTCGCAACAAGGGAGGCTGCTGACTCACACCTGCAATCAATTAGGAACAGCTGGTCTCCAATCTGGATGGTAACAATGGAGACTACTGACTCACGCCTGCAGTAAGGCCTGAGTCTGCTAGAGCCCCAGGTCTGCACCAGGATGGATGTCTCTGGAAATGGGGTAACACAGCGAAGAAGCCACACAGAGCCACAGGTCAGCACCATCTAGGATAGTCAGACAAGCCAGGGTCAAACACAGAGCGGGAGGACAGCCAGTGCCACAGGTCTGCACCAGATAGGGTGTCCACTAGCCAAAAGACACACAGAGGGTAGCTGGACAGAGTCCCAGGTTAGCATCAGGTTGGATAGTCAGACAAGCCAGTGTGATACATGGAATGGGTAGTCAGCCAGAGCCACAGGTCTGCACCAGATTGGATGTCCAATAGATAGGGAGCGCACAGAGAATAGTCACACAGAGCCACAGGTCAGCACCAGGATGGATGGTCAGACAAGCCAAGGTCATACACAGGATATCAGGAAACAAGCAAGATACAACTGCACTAAACAAACACGTTTTGTAATGGATATCGTTGGGTGCCACCTGGTTGCCTATACTGCGTTTTTTCTAAAAAACATTATTAGGTTTATCCCCTAGTTCTTGATGTAAAATGGTCTCTTGAATGAGAACAAGTCAGTGTTTATGAAGAATATGTTGAATTTGTGGAGATTTTTTTATTGTAAATGCTGATAAAGTAGGGTGGTTGTTGGTGGAGATGAGTCATATTGTGTTTATCTTTATAGGTACAATGGAAACATTCATGTGCCTTTTCATAGGACTTTGGTTGCCTGATTGATGACCCCTTGTCACAGTCCATTTTCACAGACTTGAACTTCCAACAGAGCATCTCCATCATTCCATTAGCTTTACAACAACTCGTCCTCAGTAACATCATCTACATCAGCAACATCAGTGCAGATTACCATGAAGCAACGCTCTGGGATACAGCTGCGAAGGTTCTACAGGGACACAGATCGCTGGTTACAAGAGGCAGGAACCTCTTATGTGCATATAGCCCAAGATGGGCATCATGTGAGTGCAATGATTCTAGCTTTGTTTATTTTCACAGTGTTTTATTAAATTTACTACTTTTAGATTGCATTTTATTCTCTTTTTGTGTTTCTGCCCAGCATAGCGCTTTTTAAGATTCCTGTATATTTTGAGATCACTGTAGTACTTGGTTAGGGGGTGGGGTATTCATACTTCCCATGTTTCCCTCTTTAGTAGGGTTACTTCCTGTTTGACACCCAAATTCCTCTGTCCCTCCGTCTCACCCTGGTGACACTATTTTTAGGAGATCAGACTGTGTGGTGCATTTATAAGTGTATTAAATTGCTCCACAGCAATAAAACGCACATTAACGTTTGGTTAAACTTCAGTACATGTGTTTATAAATTAGTCTGTGTAAATAAAACACTTTGGTCTTGTTTTAAGACATTTATTCAGTTTTGCAAAGAGTGTCAATAGGTTATGAAATAACCTAAACATTCTTGATAATGCCATGTCCACTAGCCACACTCCAATCAACATCACATAAAAGAAATGTGTCTCTCTTCTACCATTTGAATCATTGCTTAATAGGAGTGAGAGTGTGGTCATGGTCAGGACACTTTGAGTTTCTTACCTAGGGGCATATCAGGAATATATGGAGGCGCTACACTTCTGCCACAATATGGAAAGTCCCAGAAAATATTCTTTTTATATCCCGGAGTCTTGCAGCTTTTCGCTTTCTTAGGAGTCCACACTCTGTCCTCACAATTGTTCCACAATACAGTGTAGATGGAACTCGGCACTGACTCCTTTAGGGAATGCCCTACAACCATACAAAATATATAAACACGGTATCTAGGAATATGTACTGGATAGTTGTTACAAGATAGTTCCCAAGATACATAATAAATGAGAAATATATATAAAACATATATATTTGGAGCCAATGTGTAGTTAAAAAAGATTTATTTAAAAGTTTGCTAATGTACAAGCATCGAGAACTTGGCAAAACACTCCTGTGTGAAACGCATAGTTGGATGCAACCTTTCCTGGCCGGGAACTTTTGTGGCTATATTGGTGGCAACAAAGTAACCATGTAAGTATTTTTATTTGTACTTTTATTTTTTATATTTTAGTAGTAATTTTTATTACTGAGATGCCTTTTTGTATGTCAGCAAGTGCTTAAATAAATATTTTTTTAACAACACATTGGTTCCATATATATATATATATATATATATATATATATATATATATATTATATATACTTCTCATTTATTATTTATCTTGAGAACTGTCTTGTAGAAACTATCTGGTACATATTTTGTATGGTTGTAGACCATCCCCTAAAGGAAGTCAGCACTGAGCGCCATCTAAACTGAATTACATAGGGCGTCTCAGATGTAAAACTGGCCTATTGTGACCTTTGGATTTCATTAGTGCAGATTAATTACAGCTACACAGTGTAATGGTTTTAAAGACACTCAGACCAGTATGTGAAATAAAAACACAATTTATTTAGAGTAAGGTAATGCAAAGGTCCGCCCTCTAGTGGCGGTTGGTAATACATCAGCAGTGTAGACAGTGTAGGCCTGCAATGCAAGAGCTGCTAAGCCTCCTCAGACTTAACCGGATACTGGAATTTGACGTGCAAGAGCCAATAGCCCCATGGGCGTTGTTACCGGATTTGCTAGCGCTGAAGCCTTTGCCTGCCACCATTCTGTATAACGGATATCGCCCAGCAATACAATGAGAAAGAGCCTTAGGCGCCCAACCGGCCCAACAGACGTGAATACTCTGCAAACGAAATATAGAGTTGCCGACGGTGAGCGGCCAACTCAGCAGGAGTATCACCGAGAACGAGGCTCGTACTGGAGTAGAGAGAATGAGGCCAAGGCAGCACTGCTAGGGTTAAAAGGCACGTTTACTCGAGGCTTTCAGCGAACAGCAAGGCTCTGCAGTATGAGGGAGGCGTACAGAAACACACACACAGCTCTGCACGGGTAGATATACTGCACTGATCGGGGTAACACCAGGCAAGGTAGTCACACGAAGACTGGAACAGCAGATAATAATGTCGTGGCAGCGACAACTGGAACGCAGGTCACTGGAACAAGCTGGAAGTCGATCTTCGGAGCAGGAAGTCAGCCAGGCCGGGTCGGAGCACGTAGGAGGTAGTCATACAAGCCGGGTCAAACACAAGCAGGAACGTCAGCCAAACCGGGTCAGTATCCAAGGGTGGTAGTCATGCACAAACAGGAACACTGGAGAATAGTCAGGGCAAGCCGATTCAGGACACAGGAATCCAGAATACAGGAACATAGCAACAGTACTACTGGCTCAGAAACACCACGAAAGGGCATCTGACAGGTGTCTGGGCCAGGCATAAGAAGGTCACCAGGGGCGGGCCAAACTGGCTCAACAAATCAGAGCGAACCACAGGGAAGAGTGACATGAATCACAGGCACTGTGATAGTACCCCCTTCTTAAAGACCCCCTCTCCCAGCCGGAGGTCTGGGTTTCCAAAGATATTTAGAGTGAAAGCTGCGTACCAATCTAGGTACATGGAGGTCCCCTTGATTAACCCAAGACCGTTCCTCAGAACCATAGCCCTTACAATGGACCAAATATTGCAGCTTTCCTCTAAATCTCCTAGAGTCAATAATACTCTGGACATACTCTTCTTGTCCCTGGACGTCCACCGGCCCAGGAATCACTGGCGTAGTAGTATAACGATTACACACTAAGGGTTTCAGTAGCGACACATGGAACACATTGTGAATGTGCATAGAGGGTGGAAGTTCCAATGCATAAGAAACCGGATTAATCTTGCGAATAATCTTGAAGGGACCAATGAACCGGGGAGCCAGTTTGTTGGAGGGCACTTGCAAATTGAGGTTTCTGGATGACAGCTATACCCTGTCCCCAACTTGAAAGGAGACCGCTGGAAGACGTCTGCGATTAGCGTGTCGCTGATGACACCTAAAAGACTGATTGAGGGACCTCTGAACCTGTGCCCAAGTGGAACGAAGTTGTGCCAAATGCTCGTCCAGAGCAGGAATCTGCTGCGCCTGAAATGAGTCCGGGAGCAGACAAGGCTGGAACCCATAATTAACGAGAAATGGAGAGCTCCCGGATGATGAATTAACCGCACAGTTTCTGGCAAACTCTGCCCATGGCAACAGGTCAGCCCAATTATCATGATGATCGGTGACAAAGCAACGCAGGAACTGCTCCAGTCCCTGATTGGCACGCTCAGCGGCCCCATTGGTCTGGGGATGGTAGGCGGAGGAAAAGGACAATTGGATGCCCATCTGGCCACAAAATGCCCTCCAAAACCTAGATACGAACTGGTTCCCACGATCGGAGACAATCACTCTGGGTACTCCATGCAGGCGGAACACCTCTCTGGCAAACACTACAGCCAATTCCTGGGCCGATGGAAGGCCAGCCAGAGGCACAAAATGTGCCATCTTAGAGAATCTATCGACCACCATAAGAATAAACGTATAACCCCTAGAGGCAGGTAATTCTCCCAAGAAGTCGATGGATATGTGAGACCAAGGACGGTCTCCGTTGGGCACTGGTTGGAGTAAGCCCACAGGGAGATGCCTAGGGGTCTTGGCACGGGCACAGGTGGTACAGGCTGCTGTAAAAGCGGCGCAATCGGCTCTCATTGTGGGCCACCAAAATAATTGCGAAAGGGACCATACGAGTTGGTCCCTACCGATATGCCCAGCTGCTTTAGAAGCATGATAAGTTTCCAACAAACGGACACGGAATGGCTCTTCCACGAAACACTTCCCTACTGGGGTCTCAGGGGGTGCCCTAGATTGTGATGCCAATATCTCCTCCCCCAGAGGCGAGGTTATGGTGGTATGAATAGTGGCCAGAATGCGATCTGG
Organism: Rhinophrynus dorsalis; assembly: GCA_037306005.1. Lineage (NCBI taxonomy): Eukaryota > Metazoa > Chordata > Amphibia > Anura > Rhinophrynidae > Rhinophrynus > Rhinophrynus dorsalis. The sequence continues at coordinate 360,169,330 of CM074723.1, forward strand.
CTGAATGATAGGTACAGGTTCCTCCTCCCTCTCAGTGTCAGAAGCGAACTGACGAGACAACGCATCAGCCTTAATATTCTTGGAGCCAGGGAGGTAAGACACTAGGAAATTGAATCGAGACAAAAAAAGTGCCCACCTAGCTTGTCGAGATGACAGTCTTTTGGCTTTGGAGAGATAAGTTAAATTCTTATGGTCAGTAAGGATAAGTACCGGAGTCTGAGTACCTTCCAAAAGGTGACGCCACTCCTTCAATGCTAGGATAATAGCCAACAGTTCCCTGTCGCCAATCTCATAATGGCTCTGAGCACTAGACAATTTCTTAGAGAAAAAGCCGCAAGGCCTCAAGGCGCCACCTCCCACAGGACGTTGGGAGAGTACTGCCCCAACCCCAACCTCTGAAGCGTCAACCTCCAAAGTAAATGGCAGGGAGGGATTAGGGTGGGACAGCACTGGAGCAGATGCAAAGGCAGATTTTAGGGTAACAAACGCGTTTTCAGCTGCCTCGGACCACTGAGAGGGAGAAGCGCCCTTATGAGTCAAATCTGACAAAGGTTTTACAATCGTGGAAAAGTTCTGGATGAACTTCCTATAATAGTTAGCAAAACCTAAGAATCGTTGGATGGCCTTTAACCCTTTATGACGAGGCCATTGCAAGACTGCTGCCAACTTCTCCTGATCCATGGCAATGCCATTTTTGGAGATTACGAACCCCAGGAATGGTACTTGAGATGTATGGAATTCGCACTTTTCTAGTTTACAGAATAGCTTGTGCTTACGAAGTCGCAGCAAGACTTCTGAAACATCCTTAATATGTTGGGAGAGGTTGGCAGAGTGAATTAATACATCATCTAGATATACGACCACACAGGACTGGAGCAGGTCTCGTAAAATATCATTAATAAATTCCTGAAACACTGCAGGTGCATTGCATAAGCCAAATGGCATCACCAGATATTCATAATGCCCTGTTCTGGTATTAAACACCGTTTTCCACTCGTCACCTTCTTTAATTCTGACCAGATTATAGGCGGCTCGCAAGTCAAGTTTAGTAAAGATCGAAGAGCCCTTTAATCTGTCAAACAATTCTGTAATAAGTGGAATAGGATAGGCGTTTTTAGGCATTAGCTTATTCAGCCCTCGATAGTCAATGCATGGCCTGAGTTCACCACTTTTCTTTTTCACAAAGAAAAATCCGGCACCCGCCGGGGACGTAGATTTACGAATGATGCCCCTCTCAAGGGCATCAGCAATATAGTCCTCCATAGCTTTATTCTCCTCACAAGACAGTGGGTAAGTGCGTCCCCTGGGGGGCACCGCACCCGGAGGCAAATCAATGGCGCAATCATATGGCCTATGCTCAGGTAATGCACTGGCCTCTCCTTTGCTAAATACGTCACTGAATTGCCCATATTCGGTTGGCACAGCCGGAGAGGTACACATAATCTTGACAGGTAAAGAGAGACAATTCTTGTTACAGTATTCAGACCAGGAGTTAACCTCACATCTCTGCCAGTCAAATTGAGGATTATGTACCTGTAGCCATGGGAACCCCAAAATAACTAAATGGTGCGGGGAACGAATAATCTGAAACCGTATCTGCTCCCTGTGACAGGCCCCCACAGTCATTGTCACTGGAATTGTCTCAAACGTAATGAATGCAGGCTCCAGGGGTCTGCCATCAATGGCCTCAATTGCCACAAGAGAGTCCTTTTTACATAAAGGAATGCCTTGCAAGTCGGCAAAGGACTGGTCCATGAAGTAGCCGGCTGCCCCGGAATCCACCAATGCCAGGACCTCGATTACCTTGTCCGCCCAAGCGAATACCACCTGGATGGTGGGTTTAGTGGTGCTAGGATCTAGGGACTGTTCTACACCACCTAGGGCCTGTCCCCCAAGGTACCCTAGGTGCGTTCGTTTCCCGGCCTCACTGGACAATTGCGTAAAAGGTGCCCTGGTTTGCCACAATATAGGCATAGGCCTTGCCTCCTACGATACAATCTCTCTTCCTTATTGAGCCTAGTGAACCCTAACTGCATAGATTCAGAAGTATCGGTTGGTCGTTCAGGAAGAACGGGTGGTGTGGGTGGGTTAAGGAAACTGGTCTGGCCATAGATTTTTCCTTTAGCCCTTTTAGCCAACCGTCTGTCTCGGATGCGGGAGTCTATTAGCATGACATAATCGATGTACTCATCCAGATCGCTGGGTACATCACGAGCGGCTATCTCATCCTTAATTTGTTCGGAGAGACCCTGGGTAAAGGCAGCCAGTAAGGCCTCATTGTTCCAGCCCACCTCTGCTGCCAAGGTCCGGAACTCGATAGCATAATCGCCCAGTGTGCGTTCGCCCTGCTGAATTTCCATCAGCCTTTTGGCAGCAGAGGCAGCTCTGCCAGGAACCTCAAACACTCGTCTGAACTTCATCACGAATTCTCTAAAGTTCAGTGTGCAGGGTCTGGCATTCTCCCACAACAGATTCACCCATGCCAAAGCCTTGCCCGTCAACAGAGATATCATAAAACCGACCTTACTACGGTCGTTAGGAAATGCCTGGGGTGAAAATTCCAAAAATATCTCCAGTTGATTAATGAATCCCCTGCAAAGGGAGGGTTCGCCATCATATCTTAATGGTAACGGCGCTGCTGCCGTTAACCCTCTCGAGTTAGCTGAGGGGACTATAGGCAGATTCTCCGGTGTCAGGACTGGGGTGACCACCGGATTAGGACTAGGCTTGTCCAAATGTACTGTACGTTCGAGTAACGTCTGTAGAGCCAATGCCAATTGGTCCATGCACTGCTCATGGACATCCATTCTCCAATGGATGTTCTGTGTATTACTTTCACCCTTACCGTCTGAGGTCATGGCCCTTTCGTACTGTAACGGTTTTAAAGACACTCAGACCAGTATGTGATATAAAAACACAATTTATTTAGAGTAAGGTAATGCAAAGGTCCGCCCTCTAGTGGCGGTTGGTAATACATCAGCAGTGTAGACTGATAGGTACAAGTGTAAATCCACAAACGATATTACATGTACAAATACTCAGCAATAGAATGGGATATAACCACAGAGGGTTAAGTCCTTGATAACAGTCAGTCTCAGATGTGGATGTTTGGCACGCCCTGGGTGTTATAAGGCTGTGCTGGAGACAAAGTTCACCATATACTGGATATAGTACTGCCTTGCCAAGGTGCTCAGTAAAAAGCAGAACAAGAATCCAACTAGCCCCCTCGGGCATACCTACTGGAACTGCTTCTGCTAGTGCAAGTGAAAATAGCCCCCACGGGCGTACTGGAACCGGCCTGCAATGCAAGAGCTGCTAAGCCTCCTCAGACTTAACCGGATAGTGGAATTTGACGTGCAAGAGCCAATAGCCCCACGGGCGTTGTTACCGGATTTGCTAGCGCTGAAGCCTTTACCTGCCACCACTCTGTATAACGGATATCGCCCAGCAATACAATGAGAAAGAGCCTTAGGCGCCCAACTGGCCCAACAGACATGAATACTCTGCAAAGGAAGTATAGAGTTGCCGACGGTGAGCGGCCAACTCAGCAGGAGAATCACCGAGAATGAGGCTCGTACTGGAGTAGAGAGAGTGAGGCCAAGGCAGCACTGTTAGGGTTAAAAGGCACGTTTACTCGAGGCTTTCAGCGAACAGCAAGGCTCTGCAGTATGAGGGAGGCGTACAGAAACACACACACAGCTCTGCACGGGTAGATACACTGCACTGATCGGGGTAACACCAGGCAAGGTAGTCACACAAAGACTGGAACAGCAGATAATAATGTCGCAGCGGCGACAACTGGAACGCAGGTCACTGGAACAAGCTGGAAGTCGATCTTCGGAGCAGGAAGTCAACCAGGCCGGGTCGGAGCACGTAGGAGGTAGTCATACAAGCCGGGTCAAACACAAGCAGGAACGTCAGCCAAACCGGGTCAGGATCCAAGGGTGGTAGTCAGACGGGCCGGATCATACACAAACAGGAACACTGGAGAATAGTCAGGGCAAGCCGATTCGGTACACAGGAATCCAGAACACAGGAACACAGCAACAGTACTACTGGCTCAGAAACACCACGAAAGGGCATCTGACAGGTGTCTGGGCCAGGCATAAGAAGGTCACCAGGGGTGGGCCAAACTGGCTCAACAAATCAGAGCGAACCACAGGGAAGAGTGACATGAATCACAGGCACTGTGATACACAGGAACATAGCTACATTCTGTGGCTGATGTAATAAACAGAAATGCAGCAGTTCTGGAGCAAACCAACTGCACCATACGGGAAAGTTAAAGTTCCGATTGACTGAATGTTATAGAGGTCTCCAGCACATTGTGAAGCAATGTGATGGATACCTCTCTAGTACTGAAAGGGTTAAAAGTCCCCTGTAAACAAATGAGAGTTTTATTTGTTCCCCATGGTGAAGTAGGTTTGCCCCAGAATTACTCCACTTCTACACAGTACATCACTTTCAGTACATATTAAATATAGAAAACACAGATCATTATAAAAACCTGCACCATATGGTATCGGTGGCCATGAATGAATCCCCATTCCATCAATTAAGTTTCAGTAAGAATGTTGTACAGTGAAAAGGAGGTTATATATTGCACTTTCAGTATCAGATGTATCATAGTGTAAATGAGTCAGTTTGGTATATGTTGGTGAATGGAGAGTTCTGGGGAACCAGGATCATATTTATCCAGTACTACTAGTCAGATCTGCACCATTAGATATGTATATGCAGAGCTCCTTTCACCCCTGTTTACTATCCCTGGATTTCCCGTTTGGAAAGATTCTGTATCAGGCTTTTCCACCATCTCTTTCCAGAATGATGTTGGCGGATCTGCGGGCTGTTGTCCAAAACACGATAATCTGCATCAGGTAAGTCAATGGTGCCAATGACCAGATTTGTCATTGTAGCTCCACTGGTATCAGCTTCACAAACAAGGGGTGCAATAAAGGATTTGCACTACAGTGTAAGGCCTACTGCAGACAACCTCCACCATCAATAGAACATCAATTCCAACAAACCCCGTACGTCAGCACCATAGCACACACATGGAGATGGAAAAAAATCATGTCTATAGGACATGAGGGCCAGGGCCGGACTGGCCTACCAGGATACCGGAAAAAATCCCGGTAGACCGCCAGCACTGCTCTTTCCTGGGGGCCGGCCGGAGTGTCTTAAATAAAAGTGCTATATTTGCCAGGCCTGCAGGCCATCACTCAGTAGACGCGACCGGCGGTTGTTCACATGTCGCGGCCGCCTGTTACCTTGCGTCTACTGAGAGATGGCCTGCAGGCCTGGCAAATATAGCACTATTTTTAGAAGCCGTGTGTGAACAGATCGGGAGGCTGGGAGCAGAGACAGAGTCAGCAGCTGCAGACAGCAGACACGGTCACAGGCAAGGGGGAGGGGGGGGAATCAAGAAGGTTTATATAGAGGTAAGAGGGGGAAAAAGGCAAAAGGTGGATACAATAGCGGGTAAAAGAGGCAGAGGGGGGTCAAGAGGGAGAAAAAAGGCAAAAGGAGGGGGGATCAGGAGGGGGAGAAAGTGGCAAAAGGTTGGGATCAAGAGTCAGGAAGGGGAGAGAGAGAGGCAAAAGGAGGATCAAGAGTTAATGAGGGGGAGAAAGAGGCAAAGGGGAGATCAAGAGAGGAAAGTGGGGGGAGGGGAGAAAAAAGGTAAAAGGAGGAGGGTCAAGAGGGGGAGAAAGAGGCAAAAGGGGGGAATCAGGAAAGGGGAAGAGAGAGGCAAGTGGGAGAGAAAGAGGCAAAATGGGGATGAAGACAAGAGTCAAGGCTGGATTAAGGCAAGAGGGGGAAAGAGGCAAAGAGGGGGATCAAGAGGAGGAGAATGGTGAAAGAAAAATCAAGAGGGGTAAAGAAAGGCAACTTGACAAGAGGGGGAATCAAGACTGGGTGAAAGAGGCAGAGGGGGGTCAAGAGTAGGAAAAAAATAGACAAATGGAGGGGGGATCATGAGGCGAAAGGAGGGGCAATCAAGAGGCAAAAGGAGGGAGGGACCAAGAGGCAAAAGAAGGGAGGATCAGGAGGGGGAGAAAGAGGCATGAAGGGGAGTGAGGCCAAAGGGGGCATCAAGAGTCAAGGAAGGGGAGAAAGAGGGATCAAAAGGGAGAGAAAAAGGCAAAAGTAGGGGGCTCAAGACTCAAGAGGGGGAGAACGAAGGAAAATGTGGGAATGAGGAGTGGGAGAAAGAGGCAAAAGAGTGGAATCGAGAGTCAACAGGTGGTGTGTGTATGTGTGTGTGTGTATGTATATATATATATATATATATATATATATATATATATATATATATATATATATATATAAAACTCTTTATTACTCTGGAGGTGACATATAACTCTATTGTTCTGGTGGTGGCATTCAGATGTCTTTTAAAATGCATGTTTTCCCCTTTTATAAACAAGAAAAAAATGCCATTATGCTATGGGGCTGGTATAATGACGCAGTGCTATGGGGTTGGTCAGCAATTTTTTCCAGGGCTGGTTTTTATTCCCCTGACGAGGGCCCCAACTTGCCCACAGACTGTCCCATTGTCTTCTTTTTTTAAAGAAGCGGCATTAAGGGGAAGAGGTTTAGTAAACAGATGTTAATCAGGGGGAGTGTCAAAACATTAACTCCAGCTCCTGACTTAGGGCAGAAACGTTTAACCCAGTGTGTCCTGGGACAGAGCGGAGAGATGAGCCCTTACCCTTCCAGTGCAAATAGCACTAACAGTCATATGAACAAAGGAAAAGTGGGGAAATTAAGAAGCAAACCAACGGCACCACTGGGAACAATAAAGACTCAGCAGATTCACATTAATATAAAAGTGTATATTAACCCCTTAAATGTTAGAGAGGTCTCCAGAATTCTGCTTTGCAATACATAGGGAATTTCTGTAGTATTCAAGTGGATAAAAGATCTATTTAAACCTTTACCAGAGAGGAGTGAAATACATTAATTTTCAATGTGTTGCACACCACTCTGTCACCTAAAGAGTTAAATCAAAAAGCATCTTTATTTCTCCAATATGTCACAGCTGCTTGGTGCAGGAATGACTCCTCTTTTTCTTTATGCATATGGCTCTGAGTGAACATTCAGGTGTGAGCTGTACAGACAGACATCTGTGCTTGGGACCTAAGTGATTTATGAATAGTCGGCGCATTAGATTTCTTCGAAAACTGACATTTTGTACCAACGCTATTATTCATTGGAGGACAGAGTTTGCGTAATGAAGACTGTATCCCATTACCAATGGAGTAAGCTGTAACACAGCAGTGAATCAAACCAGGGAATCTTTATTTTGGGGATAAATTTTATTAGGAATAATCAATGTGCACATCTGATGGAAAAGTGCATAGTTGTCAGATGTTTTAGGCTCACTCTGAGTCTCCATCACATGGCCCGAGTTGGAAGGGAAGGCCTTTATATATAAATCTGCTGATGGATCAGGCATTACTGGGACGGTCCTGGAAAAAGAAAACCATATATGATGAGAAGCTGTACCAGGAAAACATGTCTCATATGTCATAAGGAATGCATAATGAGCTTAAAGGGCAATCCTCATGGAATATTTGACCTGTTTGCAGGTCTGCTCCCCTGAAAACTGAGCTGTCGGTAAAGCTGGGGTTGCATTGTGATCTCAGGCAGATCAACAGGAAAGATTAATGGGGTTCAGGAATCAGTTCCCAAGAAGCCCTCATTGAGCCTTAGTGAAGCCTGTTGCTATGAGCCACAAAGTTCAGCTTACATTGAGCCCCAATGCCCATTCAGAGGGTCTGTTTTCTGTCCCCTCTCCCTAAATGGCTGGCAAGAGACTTTCACAGTACAACCTTGGGCTTTTTCCTATATCCCCTATAGGCTGTAGTAGGCAATGTGGGCTCATTACTGAGGATTATTTATCACTTTGAGGACTAGAGGGGTCAGCAATACATTGTGAAGAAATATGTTGCAGTACGTAACCCTCTGGTCCTATCGGTATATAGATTGAGTTAGAAGACAGAACAAGGAATGAAAAAGTCTCAGTTGTGGAAGATCTAATTTAGTACAGTGGAAATGAACTCACCTGTCCAGTGTCACCCAAACGCTTGTTGTTACTCCAGGGACAGGAATTTAGATGTTTAATCTGTGTGAAACAAAGAATGGTGATTAAATAGAGAAAATCAGCCAGTAGTTTCCCTTTACCTGTGAATCTTGTAGTGAACTACCTACTGGTGACCCTTTACCTGTGGTTGTTCCTGGACTATAACTCCCATCATCCTCACCCATACAATGAAAGCTATAGTCCAAGTTGAAAGTCATGTTGCTTTTGCTTCCCACTGTTTAAAATACTTCTGTAACTCTTTGAGTGCCAGAAAGATGTGAAGGTCATTACAGAGCAATGTGTCGCACTTCTCTCTGATACTGAAAAGTTAATGTTTCTGTCCTTTGGACTCACCAGTATATCTGTTATTTCTCCTTTTCCTCCATTTGTATCTCACAGCTGATCTCCTCCTCCTGTTCTGCAACTTTGGGCAAAAACAAAAAAGGTTTAATGAACTGATGAATTCAACCAGTATATTCCCTTTTACTTGTGGCTCTCCAGCAGTTGTTGGACTACAGCGTCCATTGTCCTTTCATTATTGTACTCCACTGTTCTGAACACTTTTATACATTTGAGCACCAGAGAGATGTGCAGTTACAAATTAAAGTGAATGGGTAGCACACCTCTCTGGTACTCAGAGGGTTAAGATGCTTTTAGTGAAGTGGGTATATAGAGAAAACTGTGTTTTATTATTCACGGCTAAAACATTGTATTATCACAGATTATATAGCATCATTTATAATAGTATTTAGAAGAACAGAGATTATAATCACTGGCATCAGGGCCGGATTTACATCTCAGGAGCCTGTAGGCACAGAAATCTTAAGCGCCCCCCCCCCATTCGCCATCTCCACTGGATACCTCCACAACGCTCCTAATCTCCTCACTGCCCCCATCATGTCCATATTGACCTCTGATTGACCCTATCATTTTCATATTGCCCCATCAGCTCCAGATTGCCCCCATCAGTTACAACTTACCCCCATCAGCTCCATATTGGCCTCATATTGCCCCCCATCAGCTCCATATTGCCCCCATCAGCTCCATATTGCCCTCTCATTGCCCCTATCATCTTCACATTGCCCCATAAGCTCCATATTGCAATCTCATTGCCCCTATCATCTTCACATTGCCCCATCAGCTCCATATTGCCCTCATCAGCTTTATATTGCCCCCATCAGCTACAGCTTGCATTCCATCAGCTCCATATGGCCCTCTCATTGCCCCTATCATCTTCATATTGCCTTCATCAGCTTTATATTGCCCCCATCAGCTCCATATTGCACTCACGTTCCAGCCATCAGCTCCATACTGCCCTCACATTGCCCACATTAGCTCCACATTGCCCTTACACTGCCCCCCATGAGCTGCACTTTGCCCTCACATTGGGGCCACCCCGTTTCATACCTCCTCCCTGGTGGTCCAGCGGCGTGGCAGGACAGGTCTGCGTCTCCTTCAGCACAGACCTGTAACTGCTGGAGCTCCTGCGCGGTGTTCTGCTCAGTAATGCAGAGTGCTGGGAGATGATGTCATCTCCCAGAGCTCTGCATTACTAAAGAGCTCACGAGGGAGCTCTACAGCTAAAGGTCTGTGCTGAAAGAGGTGCAGACATGAGGGTTAGAATAGTTTAAAAACTATAAAAATAAATAAATTAAAAAAAAAACGGGTCCCAATGACAGGCGCCCCTCTGTGGGGTGCGCCTGTAGGCAGATACCTACTCTGCCTTCCGAGAAATCCAGCCCTGACTGGCATTATAAATCTCCACTTTGCATTAACACTGACAGCTCTTTACAATTCCCATGTAACCCCTTAAAGCAGGGATAGGCTCACGGGAGATGATGGCACTTCTAGTCCTTAACAGATAGAGGGCCTCAGCATGCCCACCACTGATTTAAGGACTGGATGGGTGAGCAACACATTGGGGGGATGCACTAAGATTTGATACAGAGGTGATAAAGTGCAGATGACTTCTCCAGTGATATTACATCTCCAGTTTCTATGATATTGTATGGAGCCTATGAAGTAAGATCTCTCCCGCTTGAGAAATCTTAGTGCATTGGCTCCATAGAATGACATAGGAACTGGAGAAGTGATATCACTGGATTACTCATCTCCACTTTATTACTTTTTATCACCCTTTAGTGCATCTCCCCCACTGTTTGTAATACTCTGTTCCTTAATGGGTTACAGAAAACGTTGCAGTACATAACCCTCTGGTCCTCAAAGGGTTACTATCTGTATATAGATTGATTTAGAAGACAGGACAAGGAATGAAAAAGTCTCAGTTGTGGAAGATCTAATTTAGTACAGTGGAAATGAACTCACCCGTCCAGTATAATACAAACGCTTGTTGCTCCTCCAGGGGCTCTACTTGCACCACTGGGCCACCGATCTTCTTGTGGAGAGGAGTTTATACCTTAGTCCTTAGTCCTTCTCAGGAATTTAGTTATTCTAGCTGTGTGAACAAAGAATGGTGATTAAATAGAGAAAATCAGCCAGGAGTTTCCCTTTACCTGTGGATCTTGTTGCTGAACTACCTGCTGGTGACCCTTTACCTGTGGATGTTCCTGGACTATAACTCCCATCATCCTCACTAATACAATGAAAGCTATAGCCCAAGTTGAAAGTTTGTTGCTTTTGCTTCCCACTGTTTAAAAGACGTCTGTAACTGTTTGAGTGCCTGACAGATGTGTAGGTCATTACATAGCAATGTGTTGTTCTTCTCTCTGATACTCAAAAGTTAACCTTTCTGTCCTTTGGACTCACCAGTATATCGGTCACTCCTCCTTCTACGCTGTTTTATGGGGTGCCATTGGTCCATCACATCTCCCCAGGACCACCCCCTGTCCATTGCCTGCAGCTGGTCCTCCATTTCTATCTGGATTTCCTCCTGCTGTTCTGCATCTTTGGGCAAAAACAAAAAAGGTTTAATGAACTGATGAATTCAGTCAGTATCTTCCCTTTTACTTGTGGCTCTCCAGCTGTTCTTGGACTACAGAGCCCATTGTCCTTCTATTATTGTACTCCACTGTTCTGAAGACTTTTATACATTTGAGCACCAGAGAGGTGTGTAGTTACAAATTAAAGTGAATGGATAGCACACCTCTCTGGTACTCAGAGGGTTAAGATGCTTTTAGTGAAGTGGGTGCATAGAGAAAACTGTGTTTTATAATTCACTGCTAAAACACTGTATTATCACAGATTATATAGCATAATTTATAATAGTATTTAGAAGAGCAGAGATTATCGTCACTGGCATTTTAAATCTCCACTTTGCATTAACCCTGACAACTCTTTACAATTCCAATGTAACCCATTAAAGCAGGGATAGGCTGACTGGAGATGATGGTATTTGTAGTCCTTAACAGTTAGAGGGCCTCAGCATGCCCACTCCTGATTTAAGGACTGGATGGGTGTGCAACACATTGGGGGGAGGCACTAAGATTTGATACAGAGATGATAAAGTGCAGAAGACTTCTCCAATTATATTACATCTCCAGTTTCTATGATATTCTATGGAGCCTATGAACTAAGATCTCTCCTGCTTGAGAAATCTTAGAGCATTGGCTGCATAGAATGACATAGGAACTGGAGAAGTAATACCATTGGATTAGTCATCTCCACTTTATTACTTTTTATCACCCATTAGTGCATCTCCCCCATTGTTTGACATACATTTCACACTACACTGTTCCTTAATGTGTTAAAAAAAGGTTAACAACATTAAATCAAATGATCGTCTGTAAATCTTTAGGAACATAGAACTGTACTCACATCCTGGCAATTCCACAGATACTGGTTTGTTACAACTGAACATCGCGTAGCACAAGACAAAGCAAACACTTCCAACTGAATCTGTTTAAGATCTGAGTGTCTTCTCTCTTCTCTAGTAAAATGAGGTGAATATGACAGTTAAGATTCAGTTGGGTCTGAGACAATGACACAAGAATATTGTGATGTCATAACATTCTGTTTCTATACACAACTGCTGGGTCAACAGTAACAGCCACCTGGATGTTAGAGAAATCTCTAGAATGTTCTGGGAGCTGAGGTGCTCTCTAGTAGCCAAATACTACACAGATATACAGTATGCCATTACATCCAATATACAATACACTGGATTAAGTGGGGTTGATATTTTCTTGTGGGTGCTATGTACAGACGTACACTCTCCTCATGTTTATCATTGCAGAAAGCTGGTCAGTGGGAGTAAATCATGTGAGAGAGATATTGACCACATGTATAATCAAAAGTGGAGCAATTCCTAGGCAAACCAAGTGCACCGTAGTAGTAAAATAAATATTCACAATGATTTAAATGGGTAGAAATGTGTTGTTCTTACTCTGGCATTCAAAAGGTTAATTGGAGAGTTTAACCCCTTGAAGGCAGTGATGCATTTAGGCTTTCTGCTGTACTAGGTCAAATGAAGTGCTTGCATCCAAAAAATCACAAATACATAGACAAACATATACACTCATTATTCATATACTTACCTTATTTTGCTCCTTTCTCAGGTTACGGTTTGTCTCTTAAAGACACACAAGCATAATTGTCAAACTTAAGGGCGAACTAGGCGATATATATATATATGTTTGTAATTGTGTGTGTGTAAAAAGTTAATGCAGCTAACTGGCATCCTATGGGCTACAAGGTGGCTGAGAGCTCTGAATGAACCAGATGCCCTATTAGGAATGCAGGCAATATCGCTCTTCTTCTTTCATATTCAAATCTATAACTTGTAGCGATTTCTCTACAAAATTTCTCTACAACATTTTTGCATAACTGATTAACCATTAAACGGATAGTAATACTTGAAAATAATTTATTTGATATTGTAGCCCTTAAAAAACATTAAAAATAATATAAGTCTTATCTCACAAACCTTTATGGTTTGGGAGATATTCACAAGCAAAGTTTCCCCCTGAGTGACGTCACCCTTCTAGCTCTCAGATTTGGAATCCGGTCCCGGGACCGGCTGCGTCTCTCCAGAAGTGCCAAGATCACCATCTTTAAAAAGAATGTCTTCATTGGAATGGTCTATAAAGTGTGCTTGCAAGCCAGGCACAATTTGTACACAGTTCCAGTTAAGTAGTTCTTTTTAAAGATCGTGAACCCCGGCACTGCTTTACAGCTGCTGGTTGATCTGTGAACCGGATTCCAAATCTGTCCACTAGATGGCAGACTTGGCTGAAACAGCCAGAAAAAGGGAAATTCATTTTACTTGTGATAAGACATATCATTTTACATATTTTTTTAAGGGTTACAATATCAAATAAAATTATTTTCAATTATTACTATCCCTTTAAAGGGATCGTAATACTTCGTTTTAACTTTATTTTATTTTGTAGGCATTAAAAAAACATGAAGAACGATATAAGTCTTATGTCTCAAACCTTTATGGTTTAAGAGATTTTCACAAGCAAAGTTTCCTCCTCCCGCCCCTTTTTCCTAGTGTAAGCCATCTCTTCTCAGATGTGAATCTGGTTGTAAGACCAGACAGATAACAGCAGGGGACTATCTTCTTTGTATGAAAAGAATGAAAGCCCTTCCCACCTTGACAAGTTTTTCAGCTTTTTACCTTTTTAATTGAAGATTGTCCCTCTCTGCAGTCTACCTGGGCACCTCCCTTCTGCTATGGTTGAACAGTGGGGGATACTTTGCTTGTGAATATCTCTTAAACCATAAAGGTTTGAGAGATAAGACTTATATCGTTCTTCATGTTTTTTTAATGCCTACAAAATAAAATAAAGATAAAACGAAGTATTAATATCCCTTTAAATATCTCAAAGTGACTGTACTAATGGGAAACTTTAGGACACAGAGGTACAGAACAATCTGGGAGTATAAAGGGATAACAAAGTTTAACACTCTGAACTGTGGCTTGAACTGAGACAAGGAATTTATGTCACGTTACCCCAAACAATAAACATATTTTGGGCCTTTTGGGTGCCAGGGGGCTACACAGCTCAATGCAAGCAATGGGTTGTGCACCCCTCTGTGTACAAACCATACAGACTTAGTCATCTCTGGATAAAGACTAACATTCACTGGAGCACCAAAAAGGTAAGAAATCTACAAATAGACTCTGATGTAGTCTAGAGGATGAACCATAGACAATACTGATAAGAATAGTAAATGCCACTGGAATTTCAATGTTAAAATAATTTGCATGAGTGTATAATCTGTCATGTATTGTTCATTCTTATTATGCCTGAAGAAGAGACCTAGTTGTCTTGAAAGCTTACATCCTAGTGTCACTCAGTTAGCCCAGAACGTTATAATTTTTACTTTAAAAATCGTGTACATAGTAACGATTGACCTTCTACGCCTATCCCGTGCAACATATTGCCTCAATGCAGCCACCGCATAAGCTGGTACTTATGGCACGTGGTGGCGCAAGGTAAAAAAAAAAATGTCTCTCTGTTCAAAGCCCTCCCCCTTGTTTTACATACATGGTTGTGTCACGGTTTGTTAAGACTCTCAGACGCAAAGTTAGGTAAAAACACAACTTTATTGAAAAGTTTAAGACAATCCCATAGGATCTCATACATATACATACACATATATAGAAATGACAGGAAAGTGGTAATAATAATGAGTAAGGCTCTACCGGCCCTGCCAATATACCGGGCAAGGCAGCCTGGGAAAGCAATGGGAAAAGGTGGCTCTACCGACCCTGCCAATATACCGGGCAAGGTAGCCTATCAGAATACAAGGAAAAACTGGCTCTACCGGCCCTGCCAATATACCAGACAAGGCAGCCTAACGGAATTCCAGGAGTATACAGGCTCTACCGGCCCAGCCAAGATATCGGGCAAGGCAGCCTAACGGAACACCATATGATACAGGCTCTACCAGCCCTGCCAATATACCGGGCAAGGCAGCCTAACGGAACACCATGTGATACAGGCTCTACCGGCCTTGCCACTACTGGGTAAGGCAACCCAAAATGGAAATAACTGGAAGGTTCTACCGGCCTTACCAATATACCGGGCAAGGCAGCCTTAAAGTAGATGATGTCAACCACTATGGCCTCAATGACTGTCAGATGACAATGACAGTTATGGAGATGACAAATAGAGGCTAAATGAGCTACTGGCAATACCAGGTATAGTGGCCACACCAGTACCCGTGTACTGGACAAATAGCTAGCTGTCTAGGACTGAACAGCGTGAAGTGAACCAGTGCCCACATATCAGGGACCGTCGGTGTCACTATAATATCAGTCGTGAGGCAATGTAGCGAACCAGCGCCCGCGCGCTGGGAACCAACAGTCACAATGTATAGTAAGCCATAAGGCAGTGGAGCGAACCAGCGCACGCGTGGTGGGAACCAACGGACTCAATGTATAGTAAGCCGTAAGGCAGTGGAGCGAACCAGCGCCCGCGCGCTGGGAACCAACAGACTCAATGTATAGCAAGCCGTAAGGCAGTGGAGCGAACCAGCGACCGCGTTCTGGGAACCAACAGACTCAATGTATAGTAAGCCGTAAGGTAGTGGAGCGAACAAGCGCCCGCACGCTGGGAACCAACAGACTCAATGTATAGTAAGCTGTAAGGCAGTGGAGCGAACCAACAGCGTAGACATGTCGCCTGAGCGACCGAAGATCACAGCTGCCACAGATGAAAAGGAAACTGGATGCTGAAGATGAAACAGGAACCAGCACTACGATGGTCAACCGGATCAGGAACGGCAACGAGGACTGGCAGCAGGAAGCAGCAACGTTGGCGACTCCAACCGGATCAGCACGGAACCAGGAACAGCTGATCAGGAGACTCAGGAACTGGACGACTCAGGATAGCAGGAACACAGCTTATGGCCCATAGAACTTCAGGAACATGATGAAAGTAGAAGTAGCCTAGAGACACCACGAAAGGGCAACCAAAGGGTGCCCAGACTCAGTCTAAATAGGCAAAGTGGGGCTGGCTTAAGACAGGCAGCCAATGGGAGCCCCATACAGGTGATAGACACACAAAAGGCAGCAATCATGGGCACCGTGATATGTTGATAATGTCAGGACCCCTCCTGATGCCCTTGCAGCTATTAATCTCCCCCAGCTGGGAGATCATCAGTGACAACAACAGAAAGCAGAGTGACTTCCGATATTTCATATGTTTTATTTGTTTAATTAATTCATTACTCAGACCTCTTTAGGGGCACCCGGATGCGCCCCTGTGAGCTCTAGTTAAATAAATGTAAAAAATTGTGAAAGTTGTGAAGCTATGCTGCTCTCTGCTGTCATCACTATCTTGCAGCTTATCACCTTGTAGATCAATAGGTGGTGGGTGGGGGTATCAGATCAGGAGGCGTCCTGATGCTCCCAACTAAGTCTGAGGAAAACTAGGTCTGTGAAAACTAAAATAAGATGTGCGCCAGAGGATTGTTAAGCACCTTGCTTTACAAAGTGTTGGGCATCTCTCTGAAAATCACAATCTGCTTTCCCAGCCTCCTGATCCACTGTCTATTGACAAACACAAACACACACATACACACACACACACACACACAGACACACACATATACACACATATACAGTTTGTAAACAACCTGCTTGGTTCCACTACTCACTGGTACTCACAGATCTCTTCACACTCTATCTGACCCTCTAGCTTGATTCCACTGCCCTCTGGACACTCACAGATCCCCACATACACTATCTGCCCCCCCCCCGGCCTTGTTCTACTGCTGACTGGGAGTTACATATCCCCACGTACACTTCCAGACCCCTGAGTCTGGTTCCACTGCTCACTGAAAGTCACAGATCCCCATATAAACTGTTTGACCCCTCACATGCCTGGTTCTACTTCCCAATATTGGCACAAATTCCTATACACACTTCCTTACCTCCCCCAGCCCTGTTCCACTATTAGTTATGGAATCTCACATACACAACCTGTTTCCCAGCCTTGTTCCACTGGTAGCCATGCTTCTGGCACACACTATGATATGTCACCTCATACCAATGTGGTACCCTTTTTCTCAGGCTGGTATTAGGTACTGAATATACTAGGAAAGTCCATGGTGGCCTCATACACAAAAGAAAATGGAATCATTGTGGGTTAGACCAACTGTACTATAGGATACAAAGAAAAATACTCCAAAATACCTTTGAATAAATAAGGCTTTTATCCTCTTGAATGCAAGAGAAAACTCCAACACATTGTTTTAGTTCCCCCTTCACACTGCCCACACACAGGAAACAACTTGGCTGCCACCAAGCCTCCTAAAAATCATCTTTAGATCCTCTCTCTTTGCCTCTCTCTCCACTAGCATCAAAACTGCTGACACTTTCTCCCCCAAGCACACACACTGACAAGATGTAAGAACATGATGTTCCCCTTATTGTAATATGGCAGGAATACACGGGTAAACTCTTCACATGTTTGTGGAGAATCAATTCTTATCCTTGATTTCAATGCAATAGCAAAGGTAGAAAAACAATACACGTCCAAGAATTTTTGACCATGGAATGAAGTGCCATTATCTTCTGTTTTGCTTTTGAGGCAAAAATGTCTTCCTCCCTCATGACATTATGACTGAAGTCAACAGCAAAGTACAGTAATACCCCATATGCATAGGTTTGTCAGGGTTTGGGGGAACTACTGGGTCTAGCAGGAACATATGCAGACATGGAAAGAACTTGGGGTCCATTGCTTCCCAATATATTTTGATAGTGTTAGATTTAAGGAGGGATGTGTTTTGAAAAATTAAAAAAACAGAATTTTTCAGGGGGGAAAAGTGGCCACATAATAAAGTAACCTTTACAGCATTACTGCATTGTGCCTGCATGGTATGCTTGAAGCAGTCACCCATGCAGAGACCAGGTTTGGAAGGACAATCAGGACAGTAAGTGGTGGTGTCTGTCTGTATTCCCTTGCTGTAGCAAACCCTGCAGTGCTTTTGTGGGTTTTTCTTTTGGGGGGTTGGGGGGTTTTATAAATAAAGTTTACTACCCCGGGTCTTGGTGGAATGATTTCTGTTGCCCCTTGAAACAAAAATTGGGAAATAAGATGGAGCTAATACTGCAAAAAATTACATTTTGGAGTGGGGTTTGACAATTTGAAAAGCAAAAAAGAATTGTACTGCAGTCTGCATCATGTAAATGGCAAGCTTTTTGTTACATGCCTTACACTTTCTTATGGTGAGGTACGGCTGCATGAGTTGATCACACAGATCAACTCCCCCCATGTGTTTGTTATAATCTCTGATGCAGACTGGCTTTCTCAGTGTCTCCTTCTGCCACGAACAGAGACTGCCACCGTTTTGTCCTCATGCATGGTGGTAAGCATGTAGATTAGTGTTGAGCGAGCATGCTCGGCCGATGCTCGGATCGGCTCGAGCATCGCTCTGCTCGGCACATGTCGGTACTCGTACGAGTACCGCATGTGCTCGCCCGCCATGTTCGGGTCTCCTCCCCGCACGTTTTGCGGCTGCTGCGCAGCCAATAAACGTGCAGGGAGGCTCTGACATCGGTGTAATGCCAGCAGCCATGTTGGCTGCTGGCATTACACTGATTGGCTGGCCAGAACCCGTGGTCAGGTGCTGTATAGCACCTGACCAGCGAGTTCGGCTCAGTCTGAGCCAGGGAGAGCTGAGGATAGGAAGGGAAAGGCAGTGTAGGGAGGAAAAAAACAAAAATTGTGAAAAAAAAAGAACCAAAAGTCCTTTTTAGGACTACTGTGTGTGGGGGCAGCAGGTTATTTGGTGTGGGGGGAAAAAAACAAAAAAAAAAAAAAAAATATATATATATTCTGTTTAGTGTGCAAAGTTGCAGATTAGAGCACATTCTGTTTAGTGTGCACAGTTGCAGATTAGAGCACATTCTGTTTAGTGTGCAAAGTTGCAGATTAGAGCACATTCTGTTTAGTGTGCAAAGTTGCAGATTAGAGCACATTCTGTTTAGTGTGCAAAGTTGCAGATTAGAGCACATTCTGTTTAGTCTTCAAACTAAAATATCAAAGTCACGTATTCCATTCAGTGTGCGTCGCCGCAGTTTAGCAGCACATTCTGAGTACTGTGCAGAGTTGCAGAATAGGAAGAAATACTGTTAAGTCTTCAAACTAAAATATCAAAGTCACATATTCCATTCAGTGTGCTTCGCCGCAGTGTAGCAGCACATTCTGTGTACTGTGCAGAGTTGCAGAATAGGAAGAAATACTGTTAAGTCTTCAAACTAAAATTTCAAAGTCACATATTCCATTCAGTGTGCTTCGCCGCAGTTTAGCAGCACATTCTGTGTACTGTGCAGAGTTGCAGAATAGGAAGAAATACTGTTAAGTCTTCAAACTAAAATATCAAAGTCACATAATCCATTCAGTGTGCTTCGCCGCAGTGTAGCAGCACATTCTGTGTACTGTGCAGAGTTGCAGAATAGGAAGAAATACTGTTAAGTCTTCAAACTAAAATATCAAAGTCACATATTCCATTCAGTGTGCTTCGCCGCAGTGTAGCAGCACATTCTGTGTACTGTGCAGAGTTGCAGAATAGGAAGAAATACTGTTAAGTCTTCAAACTAAAATATCAAAGTCACATATTCCATTCAGTGTGCTTCGCCGCAGTGTAGCAGCACATTCTGTGTACTGTGCAGAGTTGCAGAATAGGAAGAAATACTGTTAAGTCTTCAAACTAAAATATCAAAGTCACATATTCCATTCAGTGTGCTTCGCCGCAGTGTAGCAGCACATTCTGTGTACTGTGCAGAGTTGCAGAATAGGAAGAAATACTGTTAAGTCTTCAAACTAAAATATCAAAGTCACATATTCCATTCAGTGTGCTTCGCCGCAGTGTAGCAGCACATTCTGTGTACTGTGCAGAGTTGCAGAATAGGAAGAAATACTGTTAAGTCTTCAAACTAAAATATCAAAGTCACATATTCCATTCAGTGTGCTTCGCCGCAGTGTAGCAGCACATTCTGTGTACTGTGCAGAGTTGCAGAATAGGAAGAAATACTGTTAAGTCTTCAAACTAAAATATCAAAGTCACATATTCCATTCAGTGTCTTTCACCGCCGTTTAACAGCCTATTCTGTGTACTCTGCAGAGTTGCAAAATTATAAGAAATACTGTTAAGTTTTCAAACTCAAATATTAAAGTCACATATTCCATTCAGTGTCTTTCACCGCCGTTTAACAGCCTATTCTGTGTACTCTGTACAGTTGCAGAATTATAAGAAATACTGTTAAGTTTTCAAACTAAAATATCAAAGTCACATATTCCATTCAGTGTCTTTCACCGCCGTTTAACAGCCTATTCTGTGTACTCTGCAGAGTTGCAAAATTATAAGAAATACTGTTAAGTTTTCAAACTCAAATATTAAAGTCACATATTCCATTCAGTGTCTTTCACCGCCGTTTAACAGCCTATTCTGTGTACTCTGTACAGTTGCAGAATTATAAGAAATACTGTTAAGTTTTCAAACTCAAATATTAAAGTCACATATTCCATTCAGTGTCTTTCACCGCCGTTTAACAGCCTATTCTGTGTACTCTGCAGAGTTGCAGAATTATAAGAAATAAAGAAATACTGTTAAGTTTTCAAACTCAAATATTAAAGTCACATATTCCATTCAGTGTCTTTCACCGCCGTTTAACAGCCTATTCTGTGTACTCTGCAGAGTTGCAGAATTATAAGAAATACTGTTAAGTTTTCAAACTCAAATATTAAAGTCACATATTCCATTCAGTGTGTTTCAACGCCGTTTAACAGCCTATTCTGTGTACTCTGTACAGTTGCAGAATTATAAGAAATACTGTTAAGTTTTCAAACTCAAATATTAAAGTCACATATTCCATTCAGTGTGTTTCAACGCCGTTTAACAGCCTATTCTGTGTACTCTGTACAGTTGCAGAATTATAAGAAATACTGTTAAGTTTTCAAACTCAAATATTAAAGTCACATATTCCATTCAGTGTGTTTCAACGCCGTTTAACAGCCTATTCTGTGTACTGTGCAGAGTTGCAGAATAGGAAGAAATACTGTTAAGTCTTCAAACTAAAATATCAAAGTCACATATTCCATTCAGTGTGTTTCAACGCCGTTTAACAGCCTATTCTGTGTACTGTGCAGAGTTGCAGAATAGGAAGAAATACTGTTAAGTCTTCAAACTAAAATATCAAAGTCACATATTCCATTCAGTGTGTTTCAACGCCGTTTAACAGCCTATTCTGTGTACTCTGTACAGTTGCAGAATTATAAGAAATACTGTTAAGTTTTCAAACTCAAATATTAAAGTCACATATTCTGTGTAAGATGAAGAAGGCGGGTAAAAAGGGACGGGGAAGTGGACGTGATCCTGAAAGTTCAGGGCGCGGGTCAGGACGCGGAGAAACTGTGCCTGGTGCCAGAGCACAAGAAAGAAAGACATCCACCATACCTAGCTTCATGTCTGATTTCACAGGGCGTCGCAGGACATCACTCTCGAGGTCCGACCAGTGCGAACAGGTGGTCGGTTGGATGACAGCTGATACTGCTTCCAGTCGGTTAAGCACCACCCTGTCTTCCACCAAGTCCACTCTCAGTAGCCAAGAGTCTGGTCAACATAATCCTCACTCTGATCATCCTTCCTCCCACCATACACGGTCTGGTCAAAGAAGTGATCCCACACTGGGATATAGTGATGAGCTCGTCTCATCACCAATCCTTCATTTGACCCTCTCTCCAAGCACGCTTGCAGAGGAACATGACATCTTGTGCCCTGATTCACAACCTCTAGAGGCTACCCAATCACAAGAAGATGACAGATGTGAACGGCATTTAAGGTCAAAGGAAGTAGTGGATGATGATGATGATGATGATGAGACACAGTTGCCATTAAATCAACCACTATTTCCGTCTCAAGACCTTGTTGAGGAGAATGTTATACAGTTGTCAATGACTGAGTATGTGGTGGGATCAAGACTTGAGGAGGATGATCAGAGTGAGGAAGTGGAGGAGGACTTGGTGGACGATGAGGTGACTGACCCCACCTGGGAAGGTGTAGAGCCGAGCGATGACAGCAGTCCTGAGGGTGAGCCATCTGCAGCACCGCAACAGGCTGGAAGAGGCAGTGGTGTGGCTACAGAAAGAAGGCGGACCGCACCAAACCGGCCCGCAAATGTTCCACGGAGCACCCCCTTGCGTAAATCTACCTTGCCAAAGGGTAGGTGTTCCGCGGTATGGCGTTTTTTTAAGGAAAGTGCGGACGACAAAAGAATTGTAGTTTGCAACCTGTGCCACACCAGAATGAGCCGAGGCATGAACACTAGAAACCTCACCACCACCAGCATGATCCGACACATGGCATCCAAGCACCGTAGTAAGTGGGAGGAACGCCTGGATCGCCCACCTGTGTCTGCAGGCCACACCACTGCCTCCTCTTCCCCTGTTTTCGGTGCCGGCCAATCGCCTGTCGAAGGCGCAGGCCCGCATACCTCCCGCCCTGCACCTGTACCATCTGAAGCACCATCAGCGACCACATCCACTTCCCTGTCCCAGCACAGCGTCCAAATGTCGTTACCCCAGGCATTTGAGCGCAAGAGAAAGTACCCAGCCACCCACCCACAGGCCATAGCACTAACCTCACACCTTTCAAAATTACTGGCCATCGAAATGCTGCCATTTAGGCTTGTGGACACTGAGTCCTTCCGCAGCCTGATGGCAGCAGCTGTCCCTCGGTACGCGGTCCCCAGCCGCAACTACTTTTCCCGGTGTGCCATCCCCGCATTACACCACCATGTGTCCCGTAACATCACCCGTGCCCTGACCAACGCAGTTACTGGGAAGGTCCACTTAACGACTGACACATGGACAAGTGCTTGTGGCCAGGGACGCTACATTTCCCTGACGGCACACTGGGTGAATGTCGTGGAGGCTGGGAGCGACTCGGACCCTGGGATGGCACGGGTGCTACCCACGCCGAGGATTGCGGGCCCTACCTCCATCAGGGTTTCCACCAGCACCTACGTTATTGGCTCCTCCTCCTCCGTTTCCACCTCCGAATTCTCTACACACACCGCCACTCCCCCATCAGCCAGTAGCTGGAAGCAGTGTAGCACTGCAGTGGGGAAGCGTCAACAGGCCGTGCTGAAGCTGATCTGCCTTGGGGACAAACAGCACACGGCCTCAGAGCTGTTGCAGGGGATTAGTCACCAGACCGAGCAGTGGCTCTCGCCACTCAACCTGCAAGCAGGCATGGTTGTGTGTGATAATGGGCGTAACTTGGTGGCGGCTTTGGAGCTCGGCAAGCTCACACACGTACCATGCCTAGCGCATGTATTTAATTTAGTGGTGCAGCGATTTCTAAAAACCTACCCCAATGTGCATGATCTCTTGACCAAGGTGCGCCGCGTGTGTGCACATTTCCGTAAGTCATCAACAGCTTCGGCCGGCCTGTTGAAGCTGCAGCAGCGCTTACAATTGCCAGCTCACCGGCTGCTGTGTGACGTGAGCACGCGCTGGAACTCCACCTTCCACATGTTGGCCCGGCTTTGTGAGCAGCAGAGGGCAGTAGTGGAGTACCAGCTGTTACACGGTCGTCGCCTCTCCGTTCAACTTCCTGTAATCAGAAGTGAGGAGTGGGAATGGATGTCAGACCTCTGCGAGGTTTTACGCAATTTTGAGGAATCGACACAGATGGTGAGCGGCGATAACGCTATTATCAGTGTAACCATCCCACTTCTGTGTCTACTGAAACGCTCGCTGCTCACAATTAAAACCGACGCTTTGCATGTGGAAGAGGTGGAAATGGGGGAGGAAGAGCTTACACAAGGTGATAGCCAGAGCACCCTCACTTCGTCTTCTCAGCGACAATTGGAGGAGGCGGAGGAGGAGGAGGAGGAGGAGGAGGAAGACACGGTTGCCTCCGCTACAGAGGGTAGCCATGGAACTTTAGTTCCATCTCTTCAGCGTGGGTGGGCAGAAGAGGAGGAAGAGGATGAGGATATTGAGAGTCAGCCTCCTGGTGAGGACAGCGAAATCTTGACTGTTGGTACTCTGGCACACATGGCTGACTTTATGTTAGGCTGCCTTTCCCGTGACCCACGCGTTGTACGCATTTTAGACAACACGGATTACTGGGTGTTCACCCTTCTGGACCCCCGCTACAAAGAGAATTTCTCATCTCTCATTCCTCCGGTGGAGAGGACAAGCAAAATGGTGCAATACCAGAAGGTTCTTGTTGAAAAATTGCTCCAAAATTTTCCATCTGACAACGCTGGCGGCAGAGTACGTGCTACCTTGGCCAACCGAGAAGGGGAGAAAAGGGGAGCACACAGCAGTTCCGAGAAAGGCAGGGCAACACTCTCCAAGGCGTGGGACACCTTCATGACACCCCGGCAGCACCCTCACCCTGATGCGCAGCCTAGTGTCACAAGGAGGGAAAAGTTTTGGAAGATGGTGAAGGAGTACGTAGCAGACCGTGTCAGCGTCCTCAATGATCCCTCTGTGCCTTACAACTACTGGGTGTCCAAGCTGGACACGTGGTATGAACTGGCACTCTACGCCTTGGAGGTGCTGGCCTGCCCTGCCGCCAGCGTTCTGTCTGAGCGGGTATTTAGTGCTGCTGGTGGCATCATAACAGATAAGCGTATCCGCCTTTCCACCGACAATGCTGATAGGTTGACACTTATAAAAATGAACAAGGCCTGGATTTCCCCTGACTTCTCCACTCCACTGGAGGAAAGCCCCGGGGGAACATAAACTCACTTTATATATGTTATTTACAATGATGTGAATACTCTGTATTCCCATTCACCCCTTCCACCCAAAAAACGGGTATATGGTTGACTCTTAATCTTCTCATCCTCCTCCTCCTCTTCCATATGCCCTGGGATATAATTTTTATATAGGGCCAGCTCACCAGCGTGCCCTGGGATATAATTTTTATATAGGGCCAGCTCACCAGCGGGCCCTGTGATATAATTTTTATATAGGGCCAGCTCACCAGCGGGCCCTGTTTGCCAATTTTTATATAGGTCAGCTCACCAGCGGGCCTTCTCATATAATGTTTTATTGGGTCAGCTCTCTAGCGGGCCCTCTCATATAATGTTTTATAGCGTCAGCTCACTAGCGGGCCTTCACATATAATGTTTAGGATGGTCAGCTCTGCAGCAGACCCTCACCCATAATGTTTTAGATGGTCAGCTCAGCGCACGTTTCCCTCTTAATCATGGCCTCAGTTCTGAAAATCAAGGAAATTTTTGGGAGAATTTGCCTCTGCGCACGTTTCCCTCTTAATCATGGCCTCAGTTCTGAAAATCAAGGAAATTTTTGGGAGAATTTGCAGATGATATACAAGTAAATATACAGCAAATATTGTTTGGTAACAATTTTTCGCCTAAAGTCGTTTTTATTTTCCTTTTTGTGTGTTTTATGGTCAGTCTGTAAAAATGGCGTACTACGGGCGAAAGATCGTTCCCAGCAGCGATGTTGGAGTCCAAGGTGCATCCAGACATCCTCCCTATGCTGTCCCTGAACCATTTCTGTAGTGTTTCCATCTTTTTCTGCCCTTTTCCTATGGACCAGGCACCCTCCCCTCATCAGAGCAGGGGGTGCCTGGTGTAATGCTCGAGTCCTCCCATTGACTTCAATGGGGCTCGGATGCTCGGCCGAGCACTCGAGCCTCAGGGGGTGCTCGGTCAGAGCACCCGAACATCCGAGCATTGGGGTGCTCGCTCATCACTAATGTAGATTTCTTTTCTGTCCTTGAACTTAACTGACAGCAACTTTTGTTGGCACAAAGCTGAGGACATCCCGGTTTTTAGCTTTTTAGCTAATAATTGCTTGGGCATCTCCCTGCAATTGTGCTTAACAGTGCCACAGGCCACAATGTCAGAATAAAAAAGTTACTTAAATAAAAGGGGGCTGGTGTAGTAGTAGTAATCAACATATAACTTATAACCTGTATTTTATAAGGGGTAAATTAGATCCCAAACTATTTTCCCATTTGTTCCCAGAGATTCTAAAAGCCTGGGTGTAGCCTGTGGTACTTTTGCACAATTCATAAAATTTTATACTGAATTTGGATCACTTGGAGGGGATGAACTGCTTGAAACCTAACCAGCCTTTATATTTCATAAGGGATTTATCGATACTTGTTTTTTGGGGAGTATATACTTGGGCAAGCTTTTCCTGTAAGTGATTGATAAGGGGGCAAATTTTGTACAGTCTGCCATACTGGGGGTGTTCTTTTGAGAGGCACAAGGTATTGTCACTAAAATGCATAAAGCACTAAATCATTTCATATCTAGTCCTGGTCATTGTTCTGGCGAATGTAGGGGTATCACATATGGGGTTTTTACTCCAGCATGATCTAATACTTGTTTTTTTCTAATATCCCCATAGTCATTGTTAGGGCCCAGAATTTCTTGAATTCTAAAATTTTTGTGGGTTGCCATATTTATTCCTTGGAAGTGAACGCTGATGGCTTGACGGCAATATATTGGGTTGCATATGAATTGGTTTGTGATTGTTACGGTTTGCAAGCAAGACAAGGAGTTAGACAGGATAGTTAAAATCAACTTTATTAGAATGATGGGTAAAATGCAATTTATACACAAGAAGAGGGTGACGGAAAAGGCTAGAGACTCTATCAGAAATAGGAGCCAGCCAATGGGTCAACCACAACTGCTGGAGACTAGGCCGGAGCCAACTGGTAGTCTCAATAGTAATAAGTGGAACTAGAATAGACCCTACGGTCTCCCAATATCTCGCAACAAGGGAGGCTGCTGACTCACTCCTGCAATCAGTTAAGAACAGCTGGTCTCCAATCTGGATGGTAACAATGGAGACTACTGACTCACGCCTGAAGTCAGTAAGGCCTGAGTCTGCTAGAGCCGCAGGTCTGCACCAGGATGGATGTCTGTGGAAATGGGGTAACACAGTGAAGAAGCCACACAGAGCCACAGGTCAGCACCAACTAGGATAGTCAGACAAGCCAGGGTCATACATGGAGCGGAAAGACAGCCAGTGCCACAGGTCTGCACCAGATAGGGTGTCCACTAGCCAAGAGGCACACAGAGGGTAGCTGGACAGAGTCCCAGGTTAGCAACAGCTTGTATATTCAGACAAGCCAGGGTGATACATGGAATGGGTAGTCAGCCAGAGCCACAGGTCTGCACCAGATTGGATGTCCAATAGATAGGGAGCTCACAGAGAGTAGTCACACAGAGCCACAGGTCAGCACCAGGATGGATGGTCAGACAAGCCAAGGTCATACACAGGATATCAGGAAACAAGTAAGATACAACTGCACTAAACAAAGACGTTTTGTAATGGATATCGTTGGGTGCCACCTGGTTGCCTATACTGCGGTTTTTCTTACAAACATTATTAGGTTTATCCCCTAGTTCTTGATGTAAAATGGGGTCTTGAATGAGAATAAGTCAGTGTTTATAAAGAATATGTTGAATTTGTGGAGCTTTTTTTATTGTAAATGCTGATAAAGTAGGGTGGTTGTTGGTGGAGATGAGTCATATTGTGTTTATCTTTATATGTTAGCAAATCACGCCTGTTGGTTTAGAAACGTCTACAATAGGCCTTTTCTACAACTTCTATTTTATAAACTTTATCCTTAAATTTCCTCTTTAAAATATCTGCCTCTTTGTTGAAATCTTCCTCCTTGATACAGTTATAACTAATACATTTAAATTGGATGTATGGAATGTTATTGATCCATCTTTTACGATGGCCACTCTTTGCATGTAGATAACTATTCCCTTCGCAAGACTTTCTGTAATTGGTGGACATGACATTAGACTGATATTTAGATGTTTTCCATTTGCACATTATAAGTAATAACTTATTGCCTGATAAGAATTGCTGACTTCCCCTTTTTTGTGTGAACTTGGTGCTTCTTTATGCACCCCGGAGAAAGTGGAGTTGTACCTCAATGATACACGTTGGGTATTCCTTTCATTGCACATCCACACATTGGACCCTCCTACACCCCCTGTGAGGTTCCCTGCCCCCTTCCCATTGCCAATTGCATTACCCTGTTTGTTGTAACATTGGCCTGCAGCCACGAGGTACAATGGAAACATTCATGTGCCTTTTCTTAGGACTTGAGTTGCCTGATTGATAACCCCTTGTCACAGTCCATTTTCACAGACTTGAACTTTCAACAGAGCATCTCCATCATTCCATTAGCTTTACAACAACTTGTCCTCAGTAACATCATCTACATCAGCAACATCAGTGCAGATTACCATGAAGCAACGCTCTGGGATAGACCTGCTAAGGGTCTACAGGGACAGAGATCGCTGGTTACAAGAGCAAGGAACCTCTTATGTGCATATAGCCCAAGATGGGCATCATGTGAGTGCAATGATTCTAGCTTCGTTTATTCTCACAATGTTTTATTAAATTTACTACTTTTAGATTGCAATTTATTCTCTTTTTGTGTTTCTGCCCAGCATAGCGCTTTTTAAGATTCCTGTATATTTTGAGATCACTGTAGTACTTGGTTAAGGAGTGGGGTATTCATACCTCCCAAGTTTCCCTCTTTAGTAGGGTTAGTTCCTGTTTGACACCCAAATTCCTCTGTCCTTCCGTCTCACCCTGGTGTCACTTTTTTTAGGAGATCAGACTATGTAGTGCATTTATAAGTGTATTAAATTGCTCCACAGCAATAAAACTCACATTAATGTTTGGTTAAACTTCAGTATATGTGTTTATAAATTAGTCTGTGTAAATAAAACACTTTGGTCTTGTTTTAAATCATTTATTCAGTTTTGCAAAGAGTGTCAATAGGTTATGAAATAACCTAAACATTCTTGATAATACCATGTCCACCAGCCACACTCCAATCAACATCACATAAAAGAAATGTGTCTCTCTTCTACCATTTGAAACATTGCTTAATAGGTGTGAGAGTGTGGTCATGGTCAGGACACTTTGAGTTTCTTACCTAGGGGCATATCAGGAATATATGGAGGCGCTACACTTCTGCCACAATATGGAAAGTCCCAGAAAATATTCTTTTTTTATCCCGGAGTCTTGCAGCCTTTCGCTCTCTTAGGAGTCCACACTCTGTCCTCACAATTGTTCCACAATACAGTGTAGATGGAGCTCGGCACTGACTCCTTTAGGGAATGCCCTACAACCATACAAAATATATAAACACGGTATCTAGGAATATGTACTGGATAGTTGTTACAAGATAGTTCCCAAGATACATAATAAATGAGAAATATATATAAAACATATATATTTGGAGCCAATGTGTAGTTAAAAAAAGATTTATTTAAAAGCTTGCTAATGTACAAGCATCGAGAACTTGGCAAAATACTCCTATGTGAAACACGCAGTTGGATGCAACCTTTCCTGGCTGGGAACTTTTGTGGCTATATTGGTGGCAACAAAGTAACCATGTAAGTATTTTTATTTGTACTTTTATTTTTTTATATTTTAGTAGTAATTTTTATTACTGAGATGCCTTTTTGTATGTCTTCAAGTGCTTAAATAAATTTTTTTTAACAACACATTGGCTCCATATATATATATATATATATATATATATATATATATATTTTTTTTTTTATATATACTTCTCATTTATTATTTATCTTGAGAACTGTCTTGTAACAACTATCTGGTACATATTTTGTATGGTTGTAGACCATCCCCTAAAAGAAGTCAGCACTGAGCGCCATCTAAACTGAATTACATAGGGCGTCTCAGATGTAAAACTGGCCTATTGTGACCTTTGGATTTCATTAGTGCAGATTAATTACAGCTACACAGGAACATAGCTACATTCTGTGGCTGATGTAATAAACAGAAATGCAGCAGTTCTGGAGCAAACCAACTGCACCATACGGGAAAGTTAAAGTTCCCTTTGACTGAATGTTATAGAGGTCTCCAGCACTTTGTGAAGCAATGTGATTGATACCTCTCTAGTACTGAAAGAGTTAAAAGTCCCCTGTAAACAAATGAGAGTTTTATTTGTTCCCCATGGTGAAGTTGGTTTGCCCCAGAATTACTCCACTTCTACACAGTACATCACTTTCAGTACGTATTAAATATACAAAACACAGATCATTATAAAAACCATATGGTATCGGTGGCCATGAATGAATCCCAATTCCATCAATTAAGTTTCAGGAAGAATGTTGTACAGTGAAAAGGAGGTTATATATTGCACTTTCAGTATCAGATGTATCATAGTATGAATGGGTCAGTTTGGTATATGTTGGTGAATGGAGAGTTCTGGGGAACCAGGATCATATTTATCCAGTACTACTAGTCAGATCTGCACCATTAGATATGTATATGCAGAGCTCCTTTCACCCCTGTTTACTATCCCTGGATTTCCCGTTTGGAAAGATTCTGTATCAGGCGTTTTCCACCATCTCTTTCCAGAATGATGTTGGCGGATCTGCGGGCTGTTGTCCAAAACACGATAATCTGCATGAGGTAAGTCAATGGTGCCAATGACCAGATTTGTCATTGTAGCTCCACTGGTATCAGCTTCACACACAAGGGGTGCAATAAAGGATTTGCACTACAGTGTAAGGCCTACTGCAGACAACCTCCACCATCAATAGAACATCAATTCCAACAAACCCTGTACGTCAGCCCCATAGCACATACATGGAGATGAGAATAAAATCATGTCTATAGGAAATGAGGGCCAGGGTCGGACTGACCTACCGGGATACCGGGAAAAATCCCGGTAGACCACCAGCACTGGGCTTCCCTGGGGGCCGGCCGGAGTGTCTTAAATAAAAGTGCTATATTTGCCAGGCCTGCAGGCCATCACTCAGTAGACGCGACCGGCGGTTGTTCACATGTCGCTGCCGCCTGTTACCTTGCGGCCGCGAGATGTGAACAACCGCCGGTCACGTCTACTGAGTGATGGCCTGCAGGCCTGGCAAATATAGCACTTTTTTTTTTGAAAGCCGGGTAGGCTGGCCGCTCCTACCTTAAACACGTGTGTGAACAGATCGGGAGGCAGGGAGCAGAGACAGAGTCAGCAGCTTCAGACAGCAGATACGGTCACAGGCAAGGGGGAGGGGGGGGAATCAAGAGGGTTTATATACAGGTAACAGGGGGAAAAAGGCAAAAGGTATGTACAATAGCGGGTAAAAGAGGCAGAGGGGGGTCAAGAGGGAGAAAAAAGGCAAAAGGAGGGGGGATCAGGAGGGGGAGAAAGTGGCAAAAGGTTGGGATCAAGAGTCAGGAAGGGGACAGAGAGAGGCAAAAGGGGGATCAAGAGTTAATGAGGGGGAGAAAGAGGCAAAGGGGAGATCAAGAGAGGAAAGTGGGGGGAGGGGAGAAAAAAGGTAAAAGGAGGAGGGTCAAGAGGGGGAGAAAGAGGCAAAGGGGGGAATCAGGAATGGGGAAGAGAGAGGCAAGTGGGAGAGAAAGAGGCAAAATGGGGATGAAGACAAGAGTCAAGGATGGATTAAGGCAAGAGGAGGAAAGAGGCAAAGAGGGGGATCAAGAGGAGGAGAATGGTGAAAGAAAAATCAAGAGGGGTAAAGAAAGGCAACTTGACAAGAGGGGGAATCAAGACTGGGTGAAAGAGGCAGAGGGGTGTCAAGAGTGGGAAAAAAATAGACAAATGGAGGGGGGATCATGAGGCGAAAGGAGGGGCAATCAAGAGGCAAAAGGAGGGAGGGACCAAGAGGCAAAAGAAGGGGGGATCAGGAGGGGGAGAAAGAGGCATGAAGGGGAGTGAGGCAAAAGGGGGCATCAAGAGTCAAGGAAGGGGAGAAAGAGGGATCAAAAGGGAGAGAAAAAGGCAAAAGTAGGGGGCTCAAGACTCAAGAGGGGGAGAACGAAGGAAAAGGTGGGAATGAGGAGTGGGAGAAAGAGGCAAAAGAGTGGAATCGAGAGTCAAGAGGTGGTGTGTGTGTCTATATATATATATATATATATATATATATATATATATAAGGAGAGAAAGGAAGCACTCACGATAAATAGACGAATGCCTGGGTGCCTGATTGAAAAGTAATAATCACAGCCGAAGAAATCAGCACTCACAGGACTTCCAATCAACGTTGTTAAGTTGCTTTATTCTGTGGTCAACGTCTTGAGAAAGATCCATGTGAGGATCGAAACGTTGACCACAGAATAAAGCTACTTAAAAACGTTGATTGGAAGTCCTGTGAGTGCTGATTTCTTCGGCTGTATATATATATATATATATATATATATATATATATATATATATATATATTTATATATATATATATAACTCTTTATTACTCTGGAGGTCACATATAACTCTATTGTTCTGGTGGTGGCATTCAGATGTCTTTTAAAATGCATGTTTTCCCCTTTTATAAACAAGAAAAAATGCCATTATGCTATGGGGCTGGTATAATGACGCAGTGCTATGGGGTTGGTCAGCAATTTTTTCCAGGGCTGGTTTTTATTCCCAGTCCGGCCCTGATGAGGGCCTCAACTTGCCCACAGACTATCCCATTGTCTTCTTTTTATAAAGAAGCGGCATTAAGGGGAGAAGGTTTAGTAAACAGATGTTAATCAGGGGGAGCGTCAAAACATTAACTCCAGCTCCTGACTTAGGGCAGAAACGTTTAACCCAGTGTGTCCTAGGACAGAGCGGAGAGATGAGCCCTTACCCTTCCAGTGCAAATAGCACTAACAGTCATATCAACAAAGGAAAAGTGGGGAAATTATTAAGCAAACCAACGGCACTACTGGGAACAATAAAGACTCAGCAGATTCACATTAATATAAAAGTGTATATTAACCCCTTAAATGTTAGAGAGCTCTCCAGAATTCTGCTTTGCAATAGATAGGGTATGTCTGTAGTATTCAAGTGGATAAAAGATCTATTTAAACCTTTACCAGAGAGGAGTGAAATGCATTAATTTTCAATGTGTTGCAAACCCCTCTGTCACCTAAAGAGTTAAATCAAAGAGCATCTTTATTTCTCCAATATGTCACAGCTGCTTGGTGCAGGAACGACTCCTCTTTTAACTCTATGCATATGGCTCTGAGTGAACATTCAGTTGTAAGCTGTACAGACAGACATCTGTGCATGGGACCTAAGTGATTTATGAATAGTCGGAGCAATAGATTTCTTTGAAAACTGACATTTTGTACCAACCCTATTATTCATTGGAGGACAGAGTTTGCGTAATGAAGACTGTATCCCATAACCAATGGAGTAAGCTGTAACACAGCAGTGAATCAAACCAGGGAATCTTTATTTTGGGGATAAACTTTATTAGGAATAATCAATGTGCACATCTGATGGAAAAGTGCACAGTTGTCAGATGTTTTAGGCTCACTCTGATTCTGAGTCTCCATCACAAGGCCCGAGTTGGAAGGGAAGGCCTTTATATATAAATCTGCTGGTGGATCAGGCATTACTGGGACGGTCCTGGAAAAAGAAAACCATATATGATGAGCAGCTGTACCAGGAAAACATGTCTCGTATGTCATAAGGAATGCATAATGACCTTAAAGGGCAATTCTCATGGAATATTTGACCTGTTTGCAGGTCTGCTCCCCTGAAAACTGAGCTGTCGGTAAAGCTGGGGTTGCATTGTGATTTCAGGCAGATCAACAGGAAAGATTAATGGGGTTCAGGAATCAGTTCCCAATTTATTTATTTATTTATTTATTTAGAAAATGTTTTACCAGGAAGAATACATTGAGATTGCTCTCGTTTTCAAGTATGTCCTGGACAGTTTACAGTAGAGGGTTGCTTATTTATACAAATTGAGAAACACTATATATTACATGTTATTAAATATACATACAAATATTCATATGGAAATTTTAGAATTATAAACAGTTACACTCTGTTTTTAGATATAGAGAAGCATTTACTTTTAAGGATTTTAGACTGGGAGCAGATCTGGTTATTTCAGGCAGATAGTTCCAGGCCATTGGCGCTCTGTAGGAGAAGGCGGCTCTTCCTGCTTCTTTCTTGTATTGTGGTATACGTAGCGAGTTGTTTGCGGTGGAGCGGAGGTTATACTTAGTATGTAGAGCAGGAGTGAGCATACTGCTCAGGTAGTCTGGTAGTTTTCCAGAGAAGTGGTTGTGTACTAAGCAAGAAAGGTGAAGGGCACGTCTAGATTTGAGTGTTAACCAATTTAGTTCTTTTAACATATCACAGCGATGAGTAGTGTAATTACATTGAAGGCTAAAGCGGCATATTGAATTATACAGGGTGTCAAGTTTACTAAGATGGATTTCTGGTGCTGGTGCATAAACTACATCACCATAGTCTATGACTGGCAGCAACATCTGTTGCACAATACGTTTTCTAACCAGGGGACTTAAACATGATTTGTGTCTAAAAAGAGCACCGATTTTGGGATAAAGCTTGGAAGTTAACTTGTCAATATGATGTCCAAAAGTGAGGCTGGGGTCAAGCCACATACCAAGATATTTGTAGGAGTCCACTGGGGCCAAATTACGATTAGACTCCGTTACAATGGATATGTGAGTACTGTCGAGATTACGCAGTTTGTGTTTTGTGCCAAATATCATTGTGACAGTTTTGTCTGTGTTTAAGAACAGTTTGTTCCTTGCTATCCATCTTTCAACCTCGCAGAAATCATGTTGTAATATGGCCTCAAGGTGTGATATGTTTGAGTTTTTAGTATAGAGAATGGTGTCGTCTGCATACATGTGTACTGAAGATGATTTGCAAACCTTGGGAAGATCATTTATAAAAAGAGAAAACAGAAGCGGGCCAAGAATGGAACCTTGAGGAACTCCACTTGTTACTTTGAGAGTAGGGGAGTCATTGCCAGCAACTGACACATACTGCATTCTGTCTGATAAATAGGATCGGAACCAGTTTAGAGAATTATTACCCAGTCCTGATCTTTGGAGTTTATTTATCAGAATATTATGGTCTACTGTGTCAAAGGCCTTGGCAAAATCTAGGAAAATGGCTCCTGTGAGGTCACCATTTTCCATGCCCGTCTGGATATCGTTGGTTACTTTTAGGAGGGCTGTGACTGTTGAGTGATTTGGTCGAAAGCCTGATTGAAAAGGGGTGAAAAAACTAGTCTGTTGGTAATATTTATTTAGTTGCACATGTACACATTTCTCTAGGATTTTGGATAAAGTGGGGAGTAGGGATATTGGTCTATAGTTTGATACTACACTTTTATCCCCACTTTTGTGGATAGGCACAACTCTAGCCACCTTCCAGGATTTGGGCATGTACCCTGTTGCCAAAGAGGTATTAATTAAAGAAGCAATCGGTTTGGCCATTACCATAGCACTGAGCTTTAATAGCATTGTTGGTAGTTTGTCAGGGCTAGATTGGCATTTCATTTTTGGATTGAGGAGGTGATCATATATTTCACTTTCATTTACTGGCATGAAATTGAATTCATATTCAGAACTGGGTCGGGCAACAGGTGCCAGTGAATGTTCTGTAGATGGCTGAACTTCTGAGTTATCTTTGTTTTGTGTAATCAGGGTGGTGGCACATCCAATAAAGTAGCTGTTAAATGCATTGGCTATGGCTGTGGGGCATTGTATTGTTTCATTATCTATGATTATAGTTGATGGGTGAGTATGATTAGGAGGGTTATAAAGGTTTTTAATAACCTTCCAAAAGTTGGCTGGCTTTGAGATGTTACTGTTTAAGTTGTCAGTAAAATATTGTGCTTTTGCTAATTTTGTTTGTTTTGTACATGTATTCCTTAATTGTCTGTATGCAGTGTGATCATATGCGGAGCCGGTTTGTTTAAATTTTGTCCACAAGGCATCTCTGAGACTGTATAATTGAATCAAGTCAGCTGAGACCCAGGGTAGATGTGCCCCCCTAACCCTGACCTTCCTTAGTGGGGCATGTGTATTACAGACCTGTAAAAATTCAGAGTTAAAGAATTCTATCGCTGAGTCTAGGTCTGGTATTAGCTGTATTCTCTGCCATGAGCAATTTCTTAAGTCATTTAGGAAGGACTGAAGATTAAAATTTTTAAATGATCTTGTGAGTATGACTTTGGAACATGACTTGACTGGTTTTATTTTGCGGACACAGTAAACTATGGAGTGATCGCTAAACACATTTGCTAGTACGCCTGAGTCTTGGATTCTGCTTGTGCAGGATGAAAGGATCCAGTCTAGCAGAGTATGGTTGGATGTTTTAGGATTTATGCGAGTAGGGGAGGAGATTAGTTGTGATAAATTCAATGTTTTAAACAATGAACAAAACTTTTCATTCCTGGAGTCTAGCCAATTTATATTAAAGTCTCCAAGAACCACCAGCTCGCTTTTCTTGTTTTGAGTGGCAATCTCCTTTAGGTGTTGTGCTATGTCTGAAAGGGTATGTGCTGGGGTATTTGGTGGTCTGTAGATGCCTACAATTATGATTTGTTTTGAATATGGAAGACAAATTTTGCCAGCAATGTATTCATAAGAATCAGAGTTATGAGAGTCATTTAGAAGTGTAAAGTTTACTGATTCCTGTATGTATATGATTACCCCTCCTCCTCGCTTTGCACGGTCTTTACGAAAGCATGAGTATCCATCTATGGCAACAGCAGTATCAGGTATTTTTGGGGATAACCCAAGAAGCCCTCATTGAGCCTTAGTGAAGCCTGTTGCTATGAGCCACAAAGTTCAGCTTACATTGAGCCCCAATGCCCATTCAGAGGGTCTGTTTTCTGTCCCCTCTCCCTAAATGGCTGGCAAGAGACTTTCACAGTACAGCCTTGGGCTTTTTCCTATATCCCCTATAGGCTGTAGTAGGCAATGTGGGCTCATTACTGAGGATTATTTATCACTTTGAGGACTAGAGGTGTCAGCAATACATTGTGAAGAAATATGTTGCAGTACATAACCCTCTGGTCCTATCAGTATATAGATTGAGTTAGAAGACAGAACAAGGAATGAAAAAGTCTCAGTTGTGGAAGATCTAATTTAGTACAGTGGAAATGAACTCACCTGTCCAGTGTCACCCAAACGCTTGTTGTTACTCCAGGGACAGGAATTTAGTTGTTTAATCTGTGTGAAACAAAGAATGGTGATTAAATAGAGAAAATCAGCCAGGAGTTTCCCTTTACCTGTGAATCTTGTAGTGAACTACCTGCTGGTGACCCTTTACCTGTGGCTTTTCCTGGACTATAACTCCCATCATCCTCCCATACAATGAAAGCTATAGTCCAAGTTGAAAGTCATGTTGCTTTTGCTTCCCACTGTTTAAAATACTTCTGTAACTCTTTGAGTGCCAGAAAGATGTGAAGGTCATTACAGAGCAATGTGTCACACTACTCTCTGATACTGAAAAGTTAATGTTTCTGTCCTTTGGACTCACCAGTATATCTGTTATTTCTCCTTTTCCTCCATTTGTATCTCACAGCTGATCTCCTCCTGCTGTTCTGCATCTTTGGGCAAAAACAAAAAAGGTTTAATGAACTGATGAATTCAGTCAGTAGCTTCCCTTTTACTTGTGGCTCTCCAGCTGTTGGACTACAGCGTCCATTGTCCTTCCATTATTGTACTCCACTGTTCTGAACACTTTTATACAATTGAGCACCAGAGAGGTGTGCAGTTACAAATTAAAGTGAATGGGTAGCACACCTCTCTGGTACTCAGAGGGTTAAGATGCTTTTAGTGAAGTGGGTATATAGAGAAAACTGTGTTTTATAATGCACTGTTACAACATTGTACTATCACAGATTATATAGCATCATTTATAATAGTATTTATTATGCTTCTAATCTCCACACTGCCCCCATCATGTCCATATTGCCCCCTGATTGACCCTATCATCTTCACATTGCCCCATCAGCTCCAGATTGCCCCCATCAGTTACAACGTACCCCCATCAGATCCATATTGCCCTCATATTGCCCCCCATCAGCTCCATATTCCCCTCATCAGCTCCATATTGCCCTCTCTTTGCCCCTATCATCTTTACATTGCCCCATCAGCTCCATATTGCAATCTCATTGCCCCTATCATCTTCACATTGCCCCATCAGCTCCATATTGCCCTCATCAGCTTTATATTGCCCCCATCAGCTACAGCTTGCATCCCATCAGCTCCATATGGCCCTCTCATTGCCCCTATCATCTTCATATTGCCTTCATCAGTTTTATATTGCCCCAATCAGCTCCATATTGCCCTCACATTGCCAGCCATCAGCTCCATACTGCCCTCACATTGCCCACATTAGCTACACATTGCCCTCACACTGCCCCCCATGAGCTGCACTTTGCCCTCACATTGCGGCCACCCCTGTTTTCTACCTCCTCCCTGGTGGTTCAGCGGCATGGCAGGACAGGTCTGCGCCTTCTTCGGCACAGACCTGTAACTGCTGGAGCTCCTGCGCGGTGTTCTGCTCAGTAATGAAGAGTGCTAGGAGATGATGTCATCTCCCAGAGCTC
The DNA here is from genome assembly GCA_037306005.1 of Rhinophrynus dorsalis. Taxonomy (NCBI): domain Eukaryota; kingdom Metazoa; phylum Chordata; class Amphibia; order Anura; family Rhinophrynidae; genus Rhinophrynus; species Rhinophrynus dorsalis. Next base: position 360,207,735 of record CM074723.1, read on the forward strand.
TGCATTACTAAAGAGCTCACAAGGGAGCTCTGCAGCTAAAGGTCTGTGCCGAAAGAGGTGCAGACATGAGGGTTAGAATAATTTTAAAAAAATAAAAATAAATAAATTAAAAAACAAACGGGTCCCAATGACAGGCGCCCCTCTGTGGGGTGCGCCTGTAGGCAGATAGCTACTCTGCCTTCTGAGAAATCCAGCCCTGACTGTCATTATAAATCTCCACTTTGCATTAACACTGACAGCTCTTTACAATTCCAATGTAACCCTTTAAAGCAGGGATAGGCTCACGGGAAGAAAGAAAACTCACAGCGCCAACTCACCTTAACATATCCATACAATAAATGCAACTTTAAGAAACTTATAAGGATAGATATTAGTGTTGAGCGAGCATGCTCGGCCGATGCTCGTATCGGCTCGAGCATCGCTCTGCTCGGCACATGTCGGTACTCGTACGAGTACCGCATGTGCTCGCCCGCCATGTTCGGGTCTCCTCCCCGCACGTTTTGCGGCTGCTGCGCAGCCAATAAACGTGCAGGGAGGCTCTGACATCGGTGTAATGCCAGCAGCCATGTTGGCGGCTGGCATTACACTGATTGGCTGGCCAGAACCCGTGGTCAGGTGCTGTATAGCACCTGACCAGCGAGTTCGGCTCAGTCTGAGCCAGGGAGAGCTGAGGATAGGAAGGGAAAGGCAGTGTAGGGAGGAAAAAAACAAAAATTGTGAAAAAAAAAGAACCAAAAGTCCTTTTTAGGACTACTGTGTGTGGGGGCAGCAGGTTATTTGGTGTGGGGGGAAAAAAACAAAAAAAAAAAAAAAAATATATATATATTCTGTTTAGTGTGCAAAGTTGCAGATTAGAGCACATTCTGTTTAGTGTGCACAGTTGCAGATTAGAGCACATTCTGTTTAGTGTGCAAAGTTGCAGATTAGAGCACATTCTGTTTAGTGTGCAAAGTTGCAGATTAGAGCACATTCTGTTTAGTGTGCAAAGTTGCAGATTAGAGCACATTCTGTTTAGTCTTCAAACTAAAATATCAAAGTCACGTATTCCATTCAGTGTGCGTCGCCGCAGTTTAGCAGCACATTCTGAGTACTGTGCAGAGTTGCAGAATAGGAAGAAATACTGTTAAGTCTTCAAACTAAAATATCAAAGTCACATATTCCATTCAGTGTGCTTCGCCGCAGTGTAGCAGCACATTCTGTGTACTGTGCAGAGTTGCAGAATAGGAAGAAATACTGTTAAGTCTTCAAACTAAAATTTCAAAGTCACATATTCCATTCAGTGTGCTTCGCCGCAGTTTAGCAGCACATTCTGTGTACTGTGCAGAGTTGCAGAATAGGAAGAAATACTGTTAAGTCTTCAAACTAAAATATCAAAGTCACATATTCCATTCAGTGTGCTTCGCCGCAGTGTAGCAGCACATTCTGTGTACTGTGCAGAGTTGCAGAATAGGAAGAAATACTGTTAAGTCTTCAAACTAAAATATCAAAGTCACATATTCCATTCAGTGTGCTTCGCCGCAGTGTAGCAGCACATTCTGTGTACTGTGCAGAGTTGCAGAATAGGAAGAAATACTGTTAAGTCTTCAAACTAAAATATCAAAGTCACATATTCCATTCAGTGTGCTTCGCCGCAGTGTAGCAGCACATTCTGTGTACTGTGCAGAGTTGCAGAATAGGAAGAAATACTGTTAAGTCTTCAAACTAAAATATCAAAGTCACATATTCCATTCAGTGTGCTTCGCCGCAGTGTAGCAGCACATTCTGTGTACTGTGCAGAGTTGCAGAATAGGAAGAAATACTGTTAAGTCTTCAAACTAAAATATCAAAGTCACATATTCCATTCAGTGTGCTTCGCCGCAGTGTAGCAGCACATTCTGTGTACTGTGCAGAGTTGCAGAATAGGAAGAAATACTGTTAAGTCTTCAAACTAAAATATCAAAGTCACATATTCCATTCAGTGTGCTTCGCCGCAGTGTAGCAGCACATTCTGTGTACTGTGCAGAGTTGCAGAATAGGAAGAAATACTGTTAAGTCTTCAAACTAAAATATCAAAGTCACATATTCCATTCAGTGTCTTTCACCGCCGTTTAACAGCCTATTCTGTGTACTCTGCAGAGTTGCAAAATTATAAGAAATACTGTTAAGTTTTCAAACTCAAATATTAAAGTCACATATTCCATTCAGTGTCTTTCACCGCCGTTTAACAGCCTATTCTGTGTACTCTGTACAGTTGCAGAATTATAAGAAATACTGTTAAGTTTTCAAACTAAAATATCAAAGTCACATATTCCATTCAGTGTCTTTCACCGCCGTTTAACAGCCTATTCTGTGTACTCTGCAGAGTTGCAAAATTATAAGAAATACTGTTAAGTTTTCAAACTCAAATATTAAAGTCACATATTCCATTCAGTGTCTTTCACCGCCGTTTAACAGCCTATTCTGTGTACTCTGTACAGTTGCAGAATTATAAGAAATACTGTTAAGTTTTCAAACTCAAATATTAAAGTCACATATTCCATTCAGTGTCTTTCACCGCCGTTTAACAGCCTATTCTGTGTACTCTGCAGAGTTGCAGAATTATAAGAAATAAAGAAATACTGTTAAGTTTTCAAACTCAAATATTAAAGTCACATATTCCATTCAGTGTCTTTCACCGCCGTTTAACAGCCTATTCTGTGTACTCTGCAGAGTTGCAGAATTATAAGAAATACTGTTAAGTTTTCAAACTCAAATATTAAAGTCACATATTCCATTCAGTGTGTTTCAACGCCGTTTAACAGCCTATTCTGTGTACTCTGTACAGTTGCAGAATTATAAGAAATACTGTTAAGTTTTCAAACTCAAATATTAAAGTCACATATTCCATTCAGTGTGTTTCAACGCCGTTTAACAGCCTATTCTGTGTACTCTGTACAGTTGCAGAATTATAAGAAATACTGTTAAGTTTTCAAACTCAAATATTAAAGTCACATATTCCATTCAGTGTGTTTCAACGCCGTTTAACAGCCTATTCTGTGTACTGTGCAGAGTTGCAGAATAGGAAGAAATACTGTTAAGTCTTCAAACTAAAATATCAAAGTCACATATTCCATTCAGTGTGTTTCAACGCCGTTTAACAGCCTATTCTGTGTACTGTGCAGAGTTGCAGAATAGGAAGAAATACTGTTAAGTCTTCAAACTAAAATATCAAAGTCACATATTCCATTCAGTGTGTTTCAACGCCGTTTAACAGCCTATTCTGTGTACTCTGTACAGTTGCAGAATTATAAGAAATACTGTTAAGTTTTCAAACTCAAATATTAAAGTCACATATTCTGTGTAAGATGAAGAAGGCGGGTAAAAAGGGACGGGGAAGTGGACGTGATCCTGAAAGTTCAGGGCGCGGGTCAGGACGCGGAGAAACTGTGCCTGGTGCCAGAGCACAAGAAAGAAAGACATCCACCATACCTAGCTTCATGTCTGATTTCACAGGGCGTCGCAGGACATCACTCTCGAGGTCCGACCAGTGCGAACAGGTGGTCGGTTGGATGACAGCTGATACTGCTTCCAGTCGGTTAAGCACCACCCTGTCTTCCACCAAGTCCACTCTCAGTAGCCAAGAGTCTGGTCAACATAATCCTCACTCTGATCATCCTTCCTCCCACCATACACGGTCTGGTCAAAGAAGTGATCCCACACTGGGATATAGTGATGAGCTCGTCTCATCACCAATCCTTCATTTGACCCTCTCTCCAAGCACGCTTGCAGAGGAACATGACATCTTGTGCCCTGATTCACAACCTCTAGAGGCTACCCAATCACAAGAAGATGACAGATGTGAACGGCATTTAAGGTCAAAGGAAGTAGTGGATGATGATGATGATGATGATGAGACACAGTTGCCATTAAATCAACCACTATTTCCGTCTCAAGACCTTGTTGAGGAGAATGTTATACAGTTGTCAATGACTGAGTATGTGGTGGGATCAAGACTTGAGGAGGATGATCAGAGTGAGGAAGTGGAGGAGGACTTGGTGGACGATGAGGTGACTGACCCCACCTGGGAAGGTGTAGAGCCGAGCGATGACAGCAGTCCTGAGGGTGAGCCATCTGCAGCACCGCAACAGGCTGGAAGAGGCAGTGGTGTGGCTACAGAAAGAAGGCGGACCGCACCAAACCGGCCCGCAAATGTTCCACGGAGCACCCCCTTGCGTAAATCTACCTTGCCAAAGGGTAGGTGTTCCGCGGTATGGCGTTTTTTTAAGGAAAGTGCGGACGACAAAAGAATTGTAGTTTGCAACCTGTGCCACACCAGAATGAGCCGAGGCATGAACACTAGAAACCTCACCACCACCAGCATGATCCGACACATGGCATCCAAGCACCGTAGTAAGTGGGAGGAACGCCTGGATCGCCCACCTGTGTCTGCAGGCCACACCACTGCCTCCTCTTCCCCTGTTTTCGGTGCCGGCCAATCGCCTGTCGAAGGCGCAGGCCCGCATACCTCCCGCCCTGCACCTGTACCATCTGAAGCACCATCAGCGACCACATCCACTTCCCTGTCCCAGCACAGCGTCCAAATGTCGTTACCCCAGGCATTTGAGCGCAAGAGAAAGTACCCAGCCACCCACCCACAGGCCATAGCACTAACCTCACACCTTTCAAAATTACTGGCCATCGAAATGCTGCCATTTAGGCTTGTGGACACTGAGTCCTTCCGCAGCCTGATGGCAGCAGCTGTCCCTCGGTACGCGGTCCCCAGCCGCCACTACTTTTCCCGGTGTGCCATCCCCGCATTACACCACCATGTGTCCCGTAACATCACCCGTGCCCTGACCAACGCAGTTACTGGGAAGGTCCACTTAACGACTGACACATGGACAAGTGCTTGTGGCCAGGGACGCTACATTTCCCTGACGGCACACTGGGTGAATGTCGTGGAGGCTGGGAGCGACTCGGACCCTGGGATGGCACGGGTGCTACCCACGCCGAGGATTGCGGGCCCTACCTCCATCAGGGTTTCCACCAGCACCTACGTTATTGGCTCCTCCTCCTCCGTTTCCACCTCCGAATTCTCTACACACACCGCCACTCCCCCATCAGCCAGTAGCTGGAAGCAGTGTAGCACTGCAGTGGGGAAGCGTCAACAGGCCGTGCTGAAGCTGATCTGCCTTGGGGACAAACAGCACACGGCCTCAGAGCTGTTGCAGGGGATTAGTCACCAGACCGAGCAGTGGCTCTCGCCACTCAACCTGCAAGCAGGCATGGTTGTGTGTGATAATGGGCGTAACTTGGTGGCGGCTTTGGAGCTCGGCAAGCTCACACACGTACCATGCCTAGCGCATGTATTTAATTTAGTGGTGCAGCGATTTCTAAAAACCTACCCCAATGTGCATGATCTCTTGACCAAGGTGCGCCGCGTGTGTGCACATTTCCGTAAGTCATCTACAGCTTCGGCCGGCCTGTTGAAGCTGCAGCAGCGCTTACAATTGCCAGCTCACCGGCTGCTGTGTGACGTGAGCACGCGCTGGAACTCCACCTTCCACATGTTGGCCCGGCTTTGTGAGCAGCAGAGGGCAGTAGTGGAGTACCAGCTGTTACACGGTCGTCGCCTCTCCGTTCAACTTCCTGTAATCAGAAGTGAGGAGTGGGAATGGATGTCAGACCTCTGCGAGGTTTTACGCAATTTTGAGGAATCGACACAGATGGTGAGCGGCGATAACGCTATTATCAGTGTAACCATCCCACTTCTGTGTCTACTGAAACGCTCGCTGCTCACAATTAAAACCGACGCTTTGCATGTGGAAGAGGTGGAAATGGGGGAGGAAGAGCTTACACAAGGTGATAGCCAGAGCACCCTCACTTCGTCTTCTCAGCGACAATTGGAGGAGGCGGAGGAGGAGGAGGAGGAGGAGGAGGAAGACACGGTTGCCTCCGCTACAGAGGGTAGCCATGGAACTTTAGTTCCATCTCTTCAGCGTGGGTGGGCAGAAGAGGAGGAAGAGGATGAGGATATTGAGAGTCAGCCTCCTGGTGAGGACAGCGAAATCTTGACTGTTGGTACTCTGGCACACATGGCTGACTTTATGTTAGGCTGCCTTTCCCGTGACCCACGCGTTGTACGCATTTTAGACAACACGGATTACTGGGTGTTCACCCTTCTGGACCCCCGCTACAAAGAGAATTTCTCATCTCTCATTCCTCCGGTGGAGAGGACAAGCAAAATGGTGCAATACCAGAAGGTTCTTGTTGAAAAATTGCTCCAAAATTTTCCATCTGACAACGCTGGCGGCAGAGTACGTGCTACCTTGGCCAACCGAGAAGGGGAGAAAAGGGGAGCACACAGCAGTTCCGAGAAAGGCAGGGCAACACTCTCCAAGGCGTGGGACACCTTCATGACACCCCGGCAGCACCCTCACCCTGATGCGCAGCCTAGTGTCACAAGGAGGGAAAAGTTTTGGAAGATGGTGAAGGAGTACGTAGCAGACCGTGTCAGCGTCCTCAATGATCCCTCTGTGCCTTACAACTACTGGGTGTCCAAGCTGGACACGTGGTATGAACTGGCACTCTACGCCTTGGAGGTGCTGGCCTGCCCTGCCGCCAGCGTTCTGTCTGAGCGGGTATTTAGTGCTGCTGGTGGCATCATAACAGATAAGCGTATCCGCCTTTCCACCGACAATGCTGATAGGTTGACACTTATAAAAATGAACAAGGCCTGGATTTCCCCTGACTTCTCCACTCCACTGGAGGAAAGCCCCGGGGGAACATAAACTCACTTTATATATGTTATTTACAATGATGTGAATACTCTGTATTCCCATTCACCCCTTCCACCCAAAAAACGGGTATATGGTTGACTCTTAATCTTCTCATCCTCCTCCTCCTCTTCCATATGCCCTGGGATATAATTTTTATATAGGGCCAGCTCACCAGCGTGCCCTGGGATATAATTTTTATATAGGGCCAGCTCACCAGCGGGCCCTGTGATATAATTTTTATATAGGGCCAGCTCACCAGCGGGCCCTGTTTGCCAATTTTTATATAGGTCAGCTCACCAGCGGGCCTTCTCATATAATGTTTTATTGGGTCAGCTCTCTAGCGGGCCCTCTCATATAATGTTTTATAGCGTCAGCTCACTAGCGGGCCTTCGCATATAATGTTTAGGATGGTCAGCTCTGCAGCAGACCCTCACCCATAATGTTTTAGATGGTCAGCTCAGCGCACGTTTCCCTCTTAATCATGGCCTCAGTTCTGAAAATCAAGGAAATTTTTGGGAGAATTTGCCTCTGCGCACGTTTCCCTCTTAATCATGGCCTCAGTTCTGAAAATCAAGGAAATTTTTGGGAGAATTTGCAGATGATATACAAGTAAATATACAGCAAATATTGTTTGGTAACAATTTTTCGCCTAAAGTCGTTTTTATTTTCCTTTTTGTGTGTTTTATGGTCAGTCTGTAAAAATGGCGTACTACGGGCGAAAGATCGTTCCCAGCAGCGATGTTGGAGTCCAAGGTGCATCCAGACATCCTCCCTATGCTGTCCCTGAACCATTTCTGTAGTGTTTCCATCTTTTTCTGCCCTTTTCCTATGGACCAGGCACCCTCCCCTCATCAGAGCAGGGGGTGCCTGGTGTAATGCTCGAGTCCTCCCATTGACTTCAATGGGGCTCGGATGCTCGGCCGAGCACTCGAGCCTCAGGGGGTGCTCGGTCAGAGCACCCGAACATCCGAGCATTGGGGTGCTCGCTCATCACTAATAGATATATAGAAAGCAGCATGGAATGAGGGGGTTCTCCAGACCCCCAAACATTAGGCCAGAAACCCAAAGTGAAAAACAGACAAAAAGACAATCCTGCGCTACTCTATATAAAAACTGATGTGTGCCCTGTAATGGGCATATATAATAACTGTTAGTAAATAAGTGAAATTCTGTGTCACAGATTGGCCAAGTTGTGGGTAAGCTTGCCACCAACGTCAAGGTATTTCACTTTCGGCAAGTCCTACTCTAACAAACCTAAAAGCCCTAACTAAAAATTAAAATCAGAAAGCCCTGATGAAGTATCATATTGTACGCGTTGGCGAGCAAGGGACCCGTTTAAATATGCTCTTTATTATTTGTGTGGGTCCCAGTGTAGTGCAATTAAAAACAGCAGACATACAAATAACAACATGTTTGTATGAGAGACTTACCTGATGCACCAGGCCCCAAAAAGGGGCCTGCTTTGTGTAAAAGTAAGAGGACTGTGAATCCAACAGAACTCTCCTTAAATAACCTTTTATCCAACTACCCACAAGTCATGAGTAGTGGTTGATATCAAACAGACAAGGAGCATGCTCACCATGACAGGCTTAAGGCCTAGTCTTAAAGGGCCAGAATAAAAAAGAGAAGTGAGTGTTATTGGATTTTTAATCTAGATCTCCTACATCCCAATGGTATCAATGAGACCCAAAATTATGGGGTATTTTTATAATAATATAAAGATCAGAAATTTATATCAGAGTAAGGTATTAAATCATTGTTAATGGACGAGGTTAATCCCAGTAAGCCATCATAGTGGGGCTCTGATGCCATTTCTTTTGTAAATGGACAACTAATATCCCTTAGATCTTAAACTATCATTTTTAGATAGAATATAGAATGGTGATAGAGTGATGTTCCAATGGGTAGTGGCTATTTATCAATTTGGAGTATAAGGGGTTAATGTCCTCCTGTAATTGTGATTATTAAGAGATCTTATTTAGATCTCACTACATTTGTTAAAAAGTGAGAATTCATTGGGCTTGACTATGATGATTAATGTAACAAGTATACTGGTGAAAATGATCCTTCCCTTTAAGGGTTAATTTGACTTTATATCTGGAGATATATAGTGAATGATATATAAGAAGACTAGTGGTCATTCTCTCTATAAGGGATTTTAGGAGAATTGACATTGAATGAGCGATTAGTTTTTTCGCTCAGCATAGAGTGATTGATCTTTTTCATTCTATGCGGATATAACGTTTTCGCTAGTTTATTGACTGTATAGAAATGCCTGATGCTCAGGGGGTGTGAACTATTCTATGTTTAGATATACTATTCCTTTCGCCTCTTGAGTTATTTGTTCGCTACGCGATGAAGATGACGTCAGATCAGAGTTTTAAATTTATTGGTGGAATCAATAGGAGGCTGTAACATGTGAAGGTATTTAACATCAAGCTTTACTTTTAATCGGTGTTTGCCTCTGATGAAGTTCGGTCTAACCGGACGAAACGCGTTAGGCTGTTGAAAGGATTTTCTTAAGGGGGGTGGAATGGTGGTTACGTGATAGAATTATGTAGACCAAGCAAAGATCGATATCATAGATTCCTGATAGGATGAGATCAATAGTTCTTATTTAAGGTTACTTCTACCTTCTATGAGATATAGATTATCAATTTCATGGAGGGATATATTTTTGAATTGATAAAGACTTGTGAGAGTTTAAGAGTTTAGAGTATCGGCTTTCATAGAATAACAAGAGGCAGCGCAAGGGTTAACGCAAGTTTATTTAATGGTTGATCCTTTAGTTACAATACTAGGACTTGTATTTACAACGGATTTGTAGTATGCTCGATTTGATGCTAGTTTGAATGCAGTAACTAGAAGTTTAGGATCCGGGAGAGATTGAGTTTTCTAGTAGGAACATTTAGAAAGTATCGATTGGCTGCTGAAGGGCTCTATGAAAGTAATTCTCATTAGTACCTTTTATAAGATTACTTCTATTTTGGAGTGGTAAATGGACGATAGATCCACCTTATAGCAGTGCTCTCTTTTTTTGATGTATATTGAGGGAGATTTGGTAATATTGTGACAAGGTTAAGGTACTCACGAGTCATGTTTACAATTTATTTAATACTCTCCAAGTGATGAGGAAGGAGTTTAGAGATCTGGTATGTTGTGAGGCACAAGTGTATGGTGTTCCTTCTAGGGTAACCTTATAGAACTAATTGAGTGCAATAAGATTGGACTAGATATCGTTGAGGGTTATAGTGTGAACTCCTCGATCTTATTAGGTCTTTATTCATCACAAAATACCACCACTCCCCTTATTCCTTTCATGTTTTTATATTCTTTTGCTTTTCTTTTCCTCTTGGTTTTTAAATATCACCAATAAAGATATGTTTTTATTATCAGCTTTATTGCCCTATTATCAAAAGGTCTTTTTGCACAATAGAAGTTAAATTTTGAGTGCCATTGAAAGTGGTTTCCTTTCCCCCTTTTGTGTATATTCGCAGTAGTTTAGTTGCATGAAGGTCCTTACTATCCACCCAAGATCGTTCTTCAGGACCATAACCTTTCCAAAGCACCAAATACTGCACCCTTCCTCTAAGCCTGCGGGAATCAATGATACTCTGAACCTCATACTCCTCCTGACCTTCAACCTCAATAGGCCCTGGCACCACAGGGTTAGTAGTATAACGGTTGCATACGAGAGGCTTGAGGAGAGATACATGGAAAACATGAATGCGCAAGGATGCAGGAATGTCCAAAGCATTGGAAACAGGGTTAATTTTGCGAATAACTCTGTAAGGACCAATGAACCGAGGAGCCAACTTATTAGATGGGACTTGAAGCTTAAGATTCCTGGAGGAAAGCCACACTCTATCCCCAACCTGAAAGGAGACGGCTGGCAGTCTTCTGCGATTAGCATGGCACTGGTGGCGCTGTAATGACTGACTAAGTGACCTCTGAACTTGTGCCCAAGTGGAACGGAGTTGCTCGATATGCTAATCCATAGCTGGAATCTGCTGTGTCTGAAAGGAATCCAGGAGCAAACAGGGCTAGAACCCATAATTAATCAGAAACAGGGAGCTCCCGGATGAAGAGTTAACCGCACAGTTCCTGGCGAACTCCGCCCAGGGCAACAAGTCGCCCCAATTGTCATGATGGTCACTAATGAAACAGTGCAAGAACTGTTCCAATCCTTAATTGGCACACTCAGCGGCCCCATTGGTCTGGGGTTGATAAGCGGAGGAAAAGGATAGTTGTATGCCCATCTGTTCACAAAATGCCCTCCAAAATTTGGACACAAACTGGTTCCCCCTGTCGGACACCAGCACTTTGGGTACTCCATGCAACCGAAATACTTCTTCAGCAAACACCATCGCCAATTCTTTAGCAGAGGGAAGGCCATGGAGGGGCACGAAATGAGCCATTTTGGAAAACCTGTCCACCACCATCAGTATGAAGGAATACCCTCTAGACATGGGCAATTCTCCCATAAAATCAATGGAAACGTGAGACCAGGGGCGTTCACCATTAGGTACCGGCTGAAGCAAGCCCACCGTAAGGTGTCTAGGGGTCTTGTCACGGGCACAGGTAGCACAGGCATTAGTAAAATCAGCACAATCTGTTCTCATAGAGGGCCACCAAAATATCTGAGAGAGGGACCATAACAATTGGTCCCTGCCAATATGTCCCACGGCCTTAGAGGAATGGTAAGTTTCAAGTAATCGAGTGCGGAATGGCTCAGCAACATAACACTTGCCCACCAGGGTTTCAGGAGGAGCAGAGGCCTGGGAGGCCAAAATCTCTTCCCGTAGTGGTGAAGTGATACTAGTACGTATAGTAGCCAATATTCGATCAGGTTGAATGATAGGTGCTGGTACCTCTTCTCTGTCAATTTCAGCCTCAAATTGTCTTGGCAGTGCATCAGCCCTAACATTCTTAGACCCCGGCAAATATGATACAATGAAATTGAATCGAGACAGGAACAGTGCCCATCTAGCCTGGCGTGAAGACAATCTCTTAGCCTCTGAGAGATAAGTCAGGTTTTTGTTATCAGTCAAGATTAAGACAGGGTTTCTTGTGCCTTCAAGTAAGTGGCGCCATTCCTTAAGAACGAGGATAATGGCCAATAATTCTCTGTCCCCTATCACATAATGGCTTTGGGCTCTGGTCAATTTTTTAGAAAAAACCCACAGGGTCTGAGCGTACCACCTTTAATAGGTCATTGAAAAAGCACTGCCCCAACCCCAATATCCGAGATGTCAATCTCCAATGTGAACGGGAGCAATGGGTTGGGGTGGGATAACATAGGAGCTTTAGCAAAAGCTAATTTCAGCTTCTCAAAGGCCTCCTCCGCAGCCACTGGCCAAAGAGATGGGTTAGCACCCTTATGCGTAAGGTCAGACAACGGTTTAACAATGGAAGAGAAGTTCTTAATAAACTTCCTATAATAATTAAGGAAGCCCAAAAATCGATGGATGGCTTTAAGACTCTTAGGCCGTGGCCATTGTAAGACTACCGTTAGCTTCGCTTTGTCCATGCAATGCCCTCTTTGCCAATTATGAAACCCAAGAATGGCACACTAGTTCTGCGAAACTCACATTTTTCCAATTTTGCAATATAATTTATTTTTACGCAGACGAAGCAACACATCAGACACATCTTTAATGTGTTGTGACATATTTTTGGAATTAATAAGTATATCGTCAAGATAGACAACGACACATATCTCTGAGGATGTCATTGATCAATTCCTGAAATACTGCAGGTGCTTTACAAAGACCAAATGGCATGACTGGATATTCATAGTGCCCAGATCTAGTGTTAAAGGCAGTTTTCCACTCATCACCAGCTCTGATCCAAATCAAATTATATGCAGCACGCAGGTCCAGTTTGGTGAAGACAGAAGAACCTTTGAGCCTGTCAAATAGCTCGGTGATGAGTGGTATCGGATAAGCATTTTTTGCCATTAGCTTATTTAAGCCACGGTAATCGATGCATGGTCTCAGCTCACCATTTTTCTTTTTTACAAAAAAGAATCCGGCCCCGGTCGGAGAGATAGATTTCCTTATGATCACTCTTTTAAGGGCATCAGAAATATATTCCTCCATAGCTTGGTTCTCATCACAAGACAATGGATACGTGCGTCCCCTAGGGGGTACCACTCCAGGAGGCAACTCAATACTACAATCATATGGTCTGTGCTGGGGTAGGGTGCCAGCCTCTCCCTTACTGAATACATCGCCAAACTGCTGGTATTCGTCTGGCAGTGAAGGGGAGGTGCACAAGACCTTAATTGGATGAGTTGCGCAATTCTCCATACAAGACTGAGACCAAGCGGAGATTTCGCACTTTTGCCAATCAAACTGTGGATTATGCAGCTGTAACCAAGGAAATCCCAATATTACAGCATGGTGAGGAGAACTGATAAGTTGGAACTGCTGCTCCTCTCTGTGGAATGCCCCAATAGTCATAGATAATTGCATTGTTTCAAAGGTAACTTGAGCAGGTTCTAAGGGTCTGCCATCAATTGCTTCAATAGCAAGAGGGGTTTCTCTTTCAATTCGTGGGACCCCATGCAATTCAGCAAAGGTATTATCCATAAAATACCCAGCTGCACCAGAATCTACCAGGGCTAAAACCTCCACTGAGAGTTTTGCCCAAGAAAGTACCACCTGTAAGGTAGGTTTCAGTGTACCCAACACTGTGGACGATTGAGCACCACCTAGGCCTGTCCCCCAAGGTACCCTAGGTGTGTTCGTTTCCCGGACGTACCGGACAAGATCATAGCAAGTGCCCATTCTTGCTGCAGTATAAGCACAGCCCTTGTTTTCTGCGGTATAATCTCTCTTCCTTGGTTAGCCTAGTGAAACCTAATTGCATCGGTTCACCTGGTTCCCATAATTGTTCACTAGACTTAGATGCCACGGGAGGGATGCGTGGGCAAAATGTACTGCTAGCGCCATTGTTCTTAGACCGTACCCTGCGATCTCTAGCAGTTAATCTCTCACATATCCGGGTGTCAATTAGTATAACATACTCAATATAGTCATCTAGATCAGTAGGTAATTCATTTGCTGCAGTCTCATCTTTAATCTGATCACTCAGGCCCTGAGCAAAGGTTGCCAACAATGCCTTGTTATTCCACCCTACCTCTGCTGCCAAGGTGCGAAATTCAATGGCATAGTCGACCACGTACGCCTGCTCTGTTGTATCTCCATAAGGCGTTTAGCAGCAGAGGTGCTTCTACCAGGAGGCTCAAACACTCTCCGAAAGGATTGTACAAATTCTCTGAAACTACTTGTGCAAGGTTTTGCATTTTCCCACAATGGGTTACCCATGCCAATGCTCTGCCAGTCAGCAGGGATATCATGAACCCAATCTTGCTGCGACCATTGGAGAACGCATGTGCCGTCAATTTCATAAATATTTCAAGTTGGTTGATAAACCCTCTGCACAGATTAGGATCACCATCATATCTGAGTGGCAAAGGTGCGGAAGCAGTTAACCCCTCAACTGCAGCCCCTGAGGGCATCGTTTAGTTCTCCGGTGACGGAACTGGAGAGATCACCAGACTAGACCCAGATTTGTCAGCAAGCACAGTGCATTCAAGAATAGTTTGGATTGCAACCGCTAGCTGATCCAAGCGTTGCTCAAGCATATCCATCCTCAAATGGATATTCTGTGTGTTACCATCACTCTTATTGTCTGAGGTCATGGCCCTTTCGTACTGTCACGGTTTGTTAAGACTCTCAGATGCAAAGTTAGGTAAAAACACAACTTTATTGAAATGTTTAAGACAATCCCATAGGATCTCATACATATACATACACATACATAGAAATGACAGGAAAGTGGTAATAATAACGAGTAAGGCTCTACCGGCCCTGCCAATATACCGGGCAAGGCAGCCTGGGCAAGCAATGGGAAAAGGTGGCTCTACCGACCCTGCCAATATACTGGGCAAGGTAGCCTATCAGAATACAAGGAGAAAGTGGCTCTACCAGCCCTGCCAATATACCGGGCAAGGCAGCCTAATGGACTTTCAGGAGTATACAGGCTCTATCGGCCCTGACAAGGTACCAGGCAAGGCAGCCTAACGGAGCACCATATGATACAGGCTCTACTGGCCCTGCCAATATACCGGGCAAGGCAGCCTAACAGAACACCATGTGTCACTATAATATCAGCCGTGAGGCAATGGAGCGAACCAGCACCCGCGCACTGGGAACCAACAGTTACAATGTATAGTAAGCCGGAAGGCAATGGAGCGAACCAGCGCCCGCTCGCTGGGAACCAACAGTCACAATGTATAGTAAGCCATAAGGCAGTGGAGCGAACCAGCGCCTGCGCGCTGGGAACCAACAGACTCAATGTATAGTAAGACGTAAGGCAGTGGAGCGAACCAGCGCCCGCTCGCTGGGAACCAACAGACTCAATGTATAGTAAGCCATAAGGCAGTGGAGCGAACCAGCGCACGCACGCTGGGAACCAACAGACTCAATGTATAATAAGCCGTAAGGCAATGGAGCGAACCAGCACCCGCGAGCTGGGAACCAACAGACTCAATGTATAATAAGCCGTAAGGCAGTGGAGCGAACCAGAGCACACACGCTGGGAACCAACAGACTCAATGTATAATAAGCCGTAAGGCAATGGAGCAAACCAACGCCCGCGCGCTGGGAACCAATAGACTCAATGTATAGTAAACCGTAAGGCAGTTGAACGAACCAGCACCCGCGTGCTGGGAACCAACAGCGTAGAAATGTCGCCTGAGTGACCGAAGATCACAGCCGCCACAGATGAAAAGGAAACTGGATGCTGAAGATGAAACAGGAACCAGCACTACGATGGTCAACCGGATCAGGAACGGCAACGAGGACTGGCATCAGGAAGCAGCAACGTCGGCGACTCCAACCGGATCAGACACAGAACCAGGAACAGCTGATCAGGAGACTCAGGAACTGGACGACTCAGGATAGCAGGAACACAGCTTATGGCCCATAGAACGTCAGGAACATGATGAAAGTAGAAGCAGCCTAGAGACACCACGAAAGGGCAACCAAAGGGTGCCCAGACTCAGTCTAAATAGGCAAAGTGGGCGGCGAGCTGAAGATAGGCAGCCAATGGGAGCTCCCTACAGGTGATAGGCACACAAAGGCAGCAATTACGGGCACCGTGATAGGTTGATAATGTCAGGACCCCTCCTGATGCCCTTGCAGCTATTGATCTCCCCCAGCTGGGAAATCATCAGTGACAACAGCAGAAAGCAGAGGGACTCCCCATATTTCTTATGTTTTATTTATTTAATTAATTCATTACTCTGACCTCTTTAGGGGCACCCGGATGCGCCCCTGTGAGCTCTAGTTAAATAAATGTAAAAAATTGTGAAAGTTGGGAAGCTATGCTGCTCTCTGCTGTCATCACTATCTTGCAGCTTATCACCTAGTAGATCAATAGGTGGTGGGTGGGGGTATCAGATCAGGAGGGGTCCTGATGCTCCCAACTAAGTCTGAGAAAAACTAGGAGGCAGATATAGTTTTTTGATACCTTTTATTGGCTAACTAAGCAGATTTAAATGCAAGCTTTCAAGACCTTAGGTCTCTTTCTTAGGCATGTTATACAGATAAATATGAAAACATCCCTCTTAAATACAAGTACACATCACATTGTTTAGCATGGAAATCAGATAACAGAATGCAGTCCAGAATGCAGTCCAGGGAAATCTGGAACAAAATAACACACCCATGGAACCGGTAACAAAACTCATACAGTTTATTCTCACCCACAATTACTTCAAGTTTGGACAGGACCTCTACCTTCAGAAAATGGGGACTGCAATTGGTACCTGAATGGCACCACAATATGACAACCTGTTTATGGCAAAATTGGAAGAGGACTTCCTGTCCACCTGCCAGATAAAACCCCTGGTCTACCTCCGCTACATAGATGACATTCTTATCATCTGGACCGCCAGTGAGAAGGAACTTCTCAAATTCCATGAGAATTACAATACATTCCACCCCAATATCAACCTAACACTCAGTCACTCACGCACAAGCATTAACTTCCTTGACACAACTATCAGTATTCAGAACAACTCCATCCACACATCCCTATACCGCAAACCAACAGACAGACCAACATACCTGAAAAACAATAGCTTCCATCCAAAACACACAAAGAACTCCATCATATACAGCCAGGCCATCAGATACCACCGCATCTGTTCTGACAGGATGGACCGTGACAAGCACCTCCAGAAACTCAGAGGAGACTTTATAAAACACGGTTACAGCTCAACTATTATTGACAGTCAGATACAGAAGGCTACCCAAATACCAAGAAAAAATCTGTTGCACTACAAAGAACAACATAAGGGAAACCGGGTGCCACTGGTGGTCACTTACCACCCACAGGTTGAAGTGCTACGCAAAATTTCAAGAGAACTTCAAAAGAAATTACATACAGATGAAAGACTCAAGAACATATTCCCACAGCCTCCCTTACTCTCCTTCAGACAGCCTCCAAATTTGAAACAACTGATGGTGAGGAGTGCCCTAAATAAAAATACAAAAAATGGCACATCTCCCTGCCTACAAAAGAGATGTGAAACTTGTGCACACATTTACACCACGGACAACATACCAATTCCAAACACCCAGTTACATCATAAGATAAATGGTAGCTTCACCTGTAAATCATCCAATGTAATATACCTTATCATGTGTGCAAAATGACCAACAGCTCTGTATGTAGGAGAAACTGGACAAGCACTACATAGGAGATTTAATTCCCACAGATCCAGTGTTAATAACAAAAAGACAGAGACACCAGTGGGAGAACATTTTTGCCAAAATGGGCACAGTGTCAAGGATATTACGTTAACTATATTGCACTCCGAGGGACAGAAAGGTATGGGAGGTAAAATTAATGTTAAAATTTAATGCAATTTGTAGTGGTTTGAACAGGGATAAGGAATTTATGTCAAAATATAATTTAGTTGAATGACCTTTCCAACAGACCCAAGAGCATTGTAAATACCTCTAAAGCCTCAGAGGAAGAGTGCAAGTGCAATTTACCATTGACTGATCAAAGATATATGGATCTGGACTGCATTCTGTTATCTGATTTCCATGCTAAACAATGTGATGTGTACTTGTATTTAAGAGGGATGTTTTCATATTTATCTGTATAACATGCCTGAGGAAGAGACCTAAAGTCTTGAAAGCTTGCATTTAAATCTGCTTAGTTAGCCAATAAAAGGTATCACAAACTATATCTGCCTCCTGTATTTATACGGCTAACACGGTACCAACTCTCATCTGAGAAAAACTAGGTCTGAGAAAACTAAAATAAGATGTGTGCCAGAGGGTTGTTAAGCACCTTGCTTTACAAAGTGTTGTGCATCTCTCTGAAAATCACAATCTGCATTCCCAGCCTCCTGATCCACTGTCTACTGACAAACACAAACACAGACACACAAACACACATATACAGTTTGTAAACAACCTGCTTGGTTCCACTACCCACTGGTACTCACAGATCTCTTCACACTCTATCTGACCATCTAGCTTGATTCTACTGCCCACTGGGCACTCACAGATCCCCACATACACTATCTGACCCCCCCGGCCTTGCTCTACTGCTGACTGGTAGTTACATATCCCCACATACACTACCAGACCCCTGAGTCTGGTTCCACTGCTCACTGAAAGTCACAGACCCCATATAAACTGTTTGACCCCTCACATGCCTGGTTCTACTGCCCAATATTAGGCACAAATTCCTATATGCACTTACTAACCTCCCCCAGCCCTGTTCCACTATTAGTTATGGAATCTCACATACACAACCTGTTTCCCAGCCTTGTTCCACTGGTAGCCATGCTTCTGGCACACACTATGATATGTCACCTCATACCAGTGTGGTACCCTTTTTCTCAGGCTGGTATTAGGTACTGAATATACTAGGAAAGCCCATGGTGGCCTCATACACAAAAGAAAATGGAATCATTGTGGGGTAGACCAACTGTACTATGGTATACAAAGAAAAATACTCCAAAATACATTTGAATAAATAAGGCTTTTATCCTCTTGAATGCAAGAGAAAACTCCAACACATTGTTTTAGTTCCCCCTTCACACTGCCCACACACAGGAAACAACTTGGCTGCCACCAAGCCTCCTAAAGATCATCTTTAGATCCTCTCTCTTTGCCTCTCTCTCCACTAGCATCAAAACTGCTGACACTTTCTCCCCCAAGCACACACACTGACAAGATGTAGGAATATGATGTTCCCCTTATTCTAATACGGCAGGAATACACGGGTAAACTCTTCACATGTTTGTGGAGAATCAATTCTTATCCTTGATTTCAATGCAATAGCAAAGGTAGAAAAAAAAATACACGTGCAAGAATTTTTAACCATGGAATGAAGTGCCATTATCTTCTGTTTTGCTTTTGAGGCAAAAATGTCTTCCTCCCTCATGACATTATGACTGAAGTCAACAGCAAAGTACAGTAATACCCCATATGCATAGGTTTGTCAGGGTTTGGGGGACCTACTGGGTCTAGTAGGAACATATGCAGTTCCATCTTCAGACATGGAAAAAACTTGGGGTCCATTGCTTCCCAATATATTTTGATAGTGTTAGATCTAAGGAGGGTTGTGTTTTGAAAAATAAAAAGCAGAATTTTTCAAGGGGGAAAAGTGGCCAAATAATAAAATAACCTTTACAGCATTACTGCATTGTGCCTGCATGGTATGCTTGAAGCAGTCACCCATGCAGAGACCAGGTTTGGAAGGACAATCAGGACAGTAAGTGGTGGTGTCTGTCTGTATTCCCTTGCTGTAGCAAACCCTGCAGTGCTTTTGTGGGTTTTTTCTTTTGGGGGCGTTGGGGGGTTTTGTAAATAAAGTTTACTACCCTGGGTCTTGGTGGAATGATTTCTGTTGCCACTTGAAACAAAAATTGGGAAATAAGATGGAGCTAATACTGCAAAAAAATTACATTTTGGAGTGGGGTTTTACAATTTGAAAATCAAAAAAGAATTGTACTACAGTCTGCATTATGTAAATGGCAAGCTTTTTGTTACATACCTTACACTTTCTCATGGTGAGGTACGGCTGCATGAGATGATCACACAGATCAACTCCCCCCATGTGTTTGTTATAATCTCTGATGCAGACTGGCTTTCTCAGTGCCTCCTTCTGCCACTAACAGAGACTGCCACCGTTTTGTCCTCATGCATGGTGGTAAGTATGTAGATTTCTTTTCTGTCCTTGAACTTAACTGACAGCAGCTTTTGTTGGCACAAAGCTGAGGACGTCCCGGTTTTTAGTTTTTTAGCTACAAATTGTTTGGTCATCTCCCTGCAATTGTGCTTAACAGTGCCACAGGCCACAATGTCAAAATAAAAAAGTGACTTAAATAAAAGTGGGCTGGTGTAGTAGTTATCAACATATAACTTATAATCTGTATTTTATAAGGGGTAAATGAGATCCCAAACTATTTTCCCATTTGTTCCCAGAGATTCTAAAAGCCTGGGTATAGCCTGTGGTACTTTCACACAATTTATAAAATTTGATACAGAATTTGGATCACTTGGAGGGGATGAACTGCTTGAAACCTAACCAGCCTTTTTATTTCATAAGGGATTCATCAATACTTGTTTTTTGGGGAGTATATACTTGGGCAAGCTTTTCCTGTAAGTGATTTATAAGGGGGTAAATTTTGTACAGTCTGCCATACAGGGGTGTTCTTTTGGGAGGCACAGGGTATTGTCACTAAAATGCATAAAGAACTAAATCATTTCATATCTAGTCCTGATCATTGTTCTGGCGAATGTAGGGGTATCACATATGGGGTTTTTACTCCAGCATGATCTACTACTGTTTTTTTTCTATTATCCCCATTGTCATTGTTAGGGCCCAGAATTTCTTGAATTGTAAAATGTTTGTGGGTTGCCATATTTAGTCCTTGGAAGTGAACGCTGACGGCTTGGCGGCAATATATTGGGTTGCATATAAATTGGTTTGTGATTGTTACGGTTTGCAAGCAAGACAAGGAGTTAGACAGGATAGTTAAAATCAACTTTATTAGAATGATGGGTAAAATGCAATTTATACACAAGAAGAGGATGACGGAAAAGGCTAGAGACTCTATCAGAAATAGGAGCCAGCCAATGGGTCAACCACAACTACTGGAGACTAGGCCGGAGCCAACTGGTAGTCTCAGTAGTAATAAGTGGAACTAGAATAGACCCTACGGTCTCCCAATATCTCGCAACAAGGGAGGCTGCTGACTCACGCCTCCAATCAGTTAGGAACAGCTGGTCTCCAATCTGGATGGTAACAATGGAGACTACTGACTCACACCTGCAGTCAGTAAGGCCTGAGTCTGCTAGAGCCCCAGGTCTGCACCAGGATGAATGTCTGTGGAAATGGAGTAACACAGCGAAGAAGCCACACAGAGCCACAGGTCAGCACCAACAAGGATTGTCAGACAAGCCAGGGTCATACACGGAGCAGGAAGACAGCCAGTGCCACAGGTCTGCTCCAGATAGGGTGTCCAGTAATGAAGAGGCACACAGAGGGTAGCTGGACAGAGTCCCAGGTTAGCAACAGGTTGGACAGTCAGACAAGCCAGGGTGATACATGGAATGGGTAGTCAGCCAGGACCACAGGTCTGCACCAGATTGGATGTCCAATAGATAGGGAGCACACAGAGAATAATCACACAGAGCCAAAGGTCAGCACCAGGATGGATGGTCAGACAAGCCAAGGTCTTACACAGGATATCAGGAAACAAGCAAGATACAACTGCACTAAACAAAAACGTTTTGTAATGGATATCGTTGGGTGCCATCTGGTTTCCTATACTGTGGTTTTTCTTAAAAACATTTTTAGGTTTATCCCCTACTTCTTGATGTAAAATGGGGTCTTGAATGAGAACAAGTCAGTGTTTATGAAGAATATGTTGAATTTATGGAGCTTTTTTTATTGTAAATGCTGATAAAGTAGGGTGGTTGTTGGTGGAAATGAGTCATATTGTGTTTATCTTTATATGTTAGCAAATCACGCCTGTTGGTTTAGAAACTTCTACAATAGGCCTTTTCTACAAATTATATTTTATTAACTTTATCCTTAAATTTCCTCTTTAAAATATCTGCCTCTTTGTTGAAATCTTCCTCCTTGATACAGTTATATCTAATACGTTAGAATTGGTTGTATGGAATGTTATTGATCCATCTTTTATAATGGCCACTCTTTGCATGTAGATAACTATTCCCTTCGCAAAATTTTCTGTAATTGGTGGACATGATATTAGACTGATATTTAGATGTTTTCCATTTGCACATTATAAGTAATAACTTATTACCTGATAAGAATTGCTGACTTCCCCTTTTTTGTGTGAACTTGGTGCTTCTTTATGCACCCCTGAGAAAGTGGAGTTGTACCTCAATGATACGCGTTGGGTATTCCTTTCATTGCACCTCAACACATTAGTCCCTCCTATGCCCCCTGTGAGGTTCCCTGCCCCCTTCCCATTGCCAGTTGCTTTCCCTGTTTGTTGTAACATTGGCCTGCAGCCACGAGGTACAATGGAAACATTCCTGTGCCTTTTCATAGGACTTGAGTTGCCTGATTGATAACCCCTTGTCACAGTCCATTTTCAAAGACTTGAACTTCCAACAGAGCATCTCCATCATTCCATTAGCTTTACAACAACTCGTCCTCAATAACATCATCTACATCAGCAACATCAGTGCAGACTACCATGAAGCAATGCTCTGGGATACAGCTGCGAAGGGTCTACAGGGACACAGATCGCTGGTTACAAGAGGAAGGAACCTCTTATGTGCATATAGCCCAAGATGGGCATCATGTGAGTGCAATGATTCTAGCTTTGTTTATTTTCACAGTGTTTTATTAAATTTACTACTTTTAGATTGCATTTTATTCTCTTTTTGTGTTTCTGCCCAGCATAGCGCTTTTTAAGATTCCTGTATATTTTGAGATCACTGTAGTACTTGGTTAGGGGGTGGGGTATTCATACCTCCCAAGTTTCCCTCTTTAGTAGGGTTAGTTCCTGTTTGACACCCAAATTCCTCTGTCCCTCCGTCTCACCCTGGTGTCACTATTTTTAGGAGATCAGACTGTGTGGTGCATTTATAAGTGTATTAAATTGCTCCACAGCAATAAAACTCACATTAATGTTTGGTTAAACTTCAGTATATGTGTTTATAAATTAGTCTGTGTAAATAAAACACTTTGGTCTTGTTTTAAATCATTTATTCAGTTTTGCAAAGAGTGTCAATAGGTTATGAAATAACCTAAACATTCTTGATAATGCCATGTCCACCAGCCACACTCCAATCAACATCACATAAAAGAAATGTGTCTCTCTTCTACCATTTGAAACATTGGTTAATAGGAGTGAGAGTGTGGTCATGGTCAGGACACTTTGAGTTTCTTACCTAGGGGCATATCAGGAATATATGGAGGCGCTACACTTCTGCCACAATATGGAAAGTCCCAGAAAATATTCTTTTTATATCCCGGAGTCTTGCAGCTTTTCGCTTTCTTAGGAGTCCACACTCTGTCCTCACAATTGTTCCACAATACAGTGTAGATGGAGCTCGGCACTGACTCCTTTAGGGAATGCCCTACAATCATACAAAATATATAAACACGGTATCTAGGAATATGTACTGGATAGTTGTTACAAGATAGTTCCCAAGATACATAATAAATGAGAAATATATATAAAACATATATATTTGGAGCCAATGTGTAGTTAAAAAAGATTTATTTAAAAGTTTGCTAATGTACAAGCATCGAGAACTTGGCAAAACACTCCTGTGTGAAACGCGTAGTTGGATGCAACCTTTCCTGGCCGGGAACTTTTGTGGCTACATTGGTGGCAACAAAGTAACCATGTAAGTATTTTTATTTGTACTTTTATTTTTTATATTTTAGTAGTAATTTTTATTACTGAGATGCCTTTTTGTATGTCAGCAAGTGCTTAAATAAAAATTTTTTTAACAACACATTGGCTCCATATATATATATATATATATATATATATATATATATATATATATATATATATATATATTTTATATATACTTCTCATTTATTATTTATCTTGAGAACTGTCTTGTAACAACTATCTGGTACATATTTTGTATGGTTGTAGACCATCCCCTAAAGGAAGTCAGCACTGAGTGCCATCTAAACTGAATTACATAAGGTGTCTCAGATGTAAAACTGGCCTATTGTGACCTTTGTATTTCATTAGTGCAGATTAATTACAGCTACACAGTGTAATGGTTTTAAAGACACTCAGACCAGTATGTGAAATAAAAACACAATTTATTTAGAGTAAGGTAATGCAAAGGTCCGCCCTCTAGTGGCGGTTGGTAATACATCAGCAGTGTAGACTGATAGGTACAAGTGTAAATGCACAAACGATATTACATGTACAAATACTCAGCAATAGAATGGGATATAACCACAGAGGGTTAAGTCCTTGATAACAGTCAGTCTCAGATGTGGATGTTTGGCACGCCCTGGGTGTTATAAGGCTGTGCTGGAGACAAAGTTCACCATATACTGGATATAGTACTGCCTCGCCAAGGTGTTCAGTAAAAAGCAGAACAGGAATCCAACTAGCCCCCTCGGGCGTACCTACTGGAACTGCTTCTGCTAGTGCAAGTGAAAATAGCCCCCACGGGCGTACTGGAACCGGCCTGCAATGCAAGAGCTGCTAAGCCTCCTCAGACTTAACCGGATACTGGAATTTGACGTGCAAGAGCCAATAGCCCCACGGGCGTTGTTACCGGATTTGCTAGCGCTGAAGCCTTTGCATGCCACTACTCTGTATAACGGATATCGCCCAGCAATACAATGAGAAAGAGCCTTAGGCGCCCAACCGGCCCAACAGACATGAATACTCTGCAAAGGAAGTATAGAGTTGCCGACGGTGAGCGGCCAACTCATCAGGAGTATCACCGAGAACGAGGCTCGTACTGGAGTAGAGAGAGTGAGGCCAAGGCAGCACTGTTAGAGTTAAAAGGCATGTTTACTCGAGGCTTTCAGCGAACAGCAAGGCTCTGCAGTATGAGGGAGGCGTACAGAAACACACACACAGCTCTGCACGGGTAGATACACTGCACTGATCGGGGTAACACCAGGCAAGGTAGTCACACGAAGACTGGAACAGCAGATAATAATGTCGCGGCGGCGACAACTGGAACGCAGGTCACTGGAACAAGCTGGAAGTCGATCTTCGGAGCAGGAAGTCAACCAGGCCGGGTCGGAGCACGTAGGAGGTAGTCATACAAGCCGGGTCAAACACAAGCAGGAATGTCAGCCAAACCGGGTCAGGATCCAAGGGTGGTAGTCAGACGGGCCGGATCATACATAAAAAGGAACACTGGAGAATAGTCAGGGCAAGCCGATTCGGTACACAGGAATCCAGAACACAGGAACACAGCAACAGTACTACTGGCTCAGAAACACCACGAAAGGGCATCTGACAGGTGTCTGGGCCAGGCATAAGAAGGTCACCAGGGGTGGGCCAAACTGGCTCAACAAATCAGAGCGAACCACAGGGAAGAGTGACATGAATCACAGGCACTGTGATACACAGGAACATAGCTACATTCTGAGGCTGATGTAATAAACAGAAATGCAGCAGTTCTGGAGCAAACCAACTGCACCATACGGGAAAGTTAAAATTCCGATTGACTGAATGTTATAGAGGTCTCCAGCACATTGTGAAGCAATGTGATGATACCTCTCTAGTACTGAAAGGGTTAAAAGTCCCCTGTAAACAAATGAGAGTTTTATTTGTTCCCCATGGTGAAGTAGGTTTGCCCCAGAATTACTCCACTTCTACACAGTACATCACTTTCAGTACATATTAAATATAGAAAACACAGATCATTATAAAAACCTGCACCATATGGTATCGGTGGCCATGAATGAATCCCAATTCCATCAATTAAGTTTCAGTAAGAATGTTGTACAGTGAAAAGGAGGTTATATATTGCACTTTCAGTATCAGATGTATCATAGTATGAATGGGTCAGTTTGGTATATGTTGGTGAATGAAGAGTTCTGGGGAACCAGGATCATATTTATCCAGTACTACTAGTCAGATCTGCACCATTAGATATGTATATGCAGAGCTCCTTTCACCCCTGTTTACTATCCCTGGATTTCCCGTTTGGAAAGATTCTGTATCAGGCTTTTCCACCATCTCTTTCCAGAATGATGTTGGCGGATCTGCGGGCTGTTGTCCAAAACACGATAATCTGCATCAGGTAAGTCAATGGTGCCAATGACCAGATTTGTCATTGTAGCTCCACTGGTATCAGCTTCACACACAAGGGGTGCAATAAAGGATTTGCACTACAGTGTAAGGCCTACTGCAGACAACCTCCACCATCAATAGAACATCAATTCCAACAAACCCCGTACGTCAGCCCCATAGCACACACATGTAGATGGAATAAAATCATGTCTATAGGAAATGAGGGCCAGGGCCGGACTGGCCTACCAGGATACCGGAAAAAATCCCGGTAGACCGCCAGCACTGGGCTTTCCCGGGGGCTGGCCGGAGTGTCTTAAATAAAAGTTCTATATTTGCCAGGCCTGCAGGCCATCACTCAGTAGACGCGACCGGCGGTTGTTCACATGTCGCGGCCGCCTGTTACCTTGCGTCCGCGAAATGTGAACAACCGCCGGTCACGCCTACTGAGAGATGGCCTGCAGGCCTGGCAAATATAGCACTTTTTTTAGAAGCCGGGTAGGCTGGCCGCTCCTACCTTAAACACGTGTGTGAACAGATCGGGAGGCTGGGAGCAGAGACAGAGACAGCAGCTGCAGACAGCAGACACGGTCACAGGCAAGGGGGAGGGGGGGAATCAAGAAGGTTTATATAGAGGTAAGAGGGGGAAAAAGGCAAAAGGTGGATACAATAGCGCGTAAAAGAGGCAGAGGGGGGTCAAGAGGGAGAAAAAAGGCAAAAGGAGGGGGGATCAGGAGGGGGAGAAAGTGGCAAAAGGTTGGGATCAAGAGTCAGGAAGGGGAGAGAGAGAGGCAAAAGTGGGAGCAAGAGTTAATGAGGGGGAGAAAGAGGCAAAGGGGAGATCAAGAGAGGAAAGTGGGGGGAGGGGAGAAAAAAGGTAAAAGGAGGAGGGTCAAGAGGGGGAGAAAGAGGCAAAAGGGGGGAATCAGGAAAGGGGAAGAGAGAGGCAAGTGGGAGAGAAAGAGGCAAAATGGGGATGAAGACAAGAGTCAAGGCTGGATTAAGGCAAGAGGGGGAAAGAGGCAAAGAGGGGGATCAAGAGGAGGAGAATGGTGAAAGAAAAATCAAGAGGGGTAAAGAAAGGCAACTTGACAAGAGGGGGAATCAAGACTGGGTGAAAGAGGCAGAGGGGGGTCAAGAGTAGGAAAAAAATAGACAAATGGAGGGGGGATCATGAGGCGAAAGGAGGGGCAATCAAGAGGCAAAAGGAGAGAGGGACCAAGAGGCAAAAGAAGGGGGGATCAGGAGGGGGAGAAAGAGGCATGAAGGGGAGTGAGGCCAAAGGGGGCATCAAGAGTCAAGGAAGGGGAGAAAGAGGGATCAAAAGGGAGAGAAAAAGGCAAAAGTAGGGGGCTCAAGACTCAAGAGGGGGAGAACTAAGGAAAAGGTGGGAATGAGGAGTGGGAGAAAGAGGCAAAAGAGTGGAATCGAGAGTCAAGAGGTGGTGTGTGTATGTGTGTGTGTATGTATATATATATATATATATATATATATATATATATATATATATATATATATATATAACTCTTTATTACTCTGGAGGTGACATATAACTCTATTGTTCTGGTGGTGGCATTCAGATGTCTTTTAAAATGCATGTTTTCCCCTTTTATAAACAAGAAAAAAATGCCATTATGCTACGGGGCTGGTATAATGACGCAGTGCTATGGGGTTGGTCAGCAATTTTTTCCAGGGCTGGTTTTTATTCCCCTGACGAGGGCCCCAACTTGCCCACAGACTGTCCCATTGTCTTCTTTTTTTAAAGAAGCGGCATTAAGGGGAAGAGGTTTAGTAAACAGATGTTAATCAGGGGGAGTGTCAAAACATTAACTCCAGCTCCTGACTTAGGGCAGAAACATTTAACCCAGTGTGTCCTGGGACAGAGCGGAGAGATGAGCCCTTACCCTTCCAGTGCAAATAGCACTAACAGTCATATGAACAAAGGAAAAGTGGGGAAATTATGAAGCAAACCAACGGCACCACTGGGAACAATAAAGACTCAGTAGATTCACATTAATATAAATGTGTATATTAACCCCTTAAATGTTAGAGAGGTCTCCAGAATTCTGCTTTGCAATACATAGGGTATGTCTGTAGTATTCAAGTGGATAAAAGATCTATTTAAACCTTTACCAGAGAGGAGTGAAATGCATTAATTTTCAATGTGTTGCAAACCCCATTGTCACCCAAAGAGTTAAATCAAAGAGCATCTTTATTTCTCCAATATGTCACAGCTGCTTGGTGCAGGAATGACTCCTCTTTTTTCTTTATGCATATGGCTCTGAGTGAACATTCAGGTGTGAGCTGTACAGACAGACATCTGTGCATGGGACCTAAGTGATTTATGAATAGTCGGAGCATTAGATTTCTTCGAAAACTGACATTTTGTACTAACCCTATTATTCATTGGAGGACAGAGTTTGCGTAATGAAGACTGTATGCCATTACCAATGGAGTAAGCTGTAACACAGCAGTGAATCAAACCAGGGAATCTTTATTTTGGGGATAAACTTTATTAGGAATAATCAATGTGCACATCTGATGGAAAAGTGCATTGTTGTCAGATGTTTTAGGCTCACTCTGATTCTGAGTCTCCATCACACGGCCCGAGTTGGAAGGGAAGGCCTTTATATATAAATCTGCTGGTGGATCAGGCATTACTGGGACGGTCCTGGAAAAAGAAAACCATATATGATGAGCAGCTGTACCAGGAAAACATGTCTCATATGTCATACGGAATGCATAATGACCTTACAGGGATAGTAATACTTAAAATGTAAAAATAAATATGTTGTAGGGTTTATCCCCTGAGTAAAACAAGGGTACTCCCACTGCTGAGAGGTGTTTCATTCAAAAGTTATTAATTTTCAAAGTTTAATTTTTTAGGTGCAATATCACAGTGACCTGAAATTGTACAGTGGCGCTGTTGCTACACCATCCTATGGAGATTATGGTCAACTGACCAGAGCTGTCCATAGGATCGTATAGCAACAGCGCCACTGTACAATTTCAGGCCACTGTGATATTGCACCTAAAAAATTCAACTTTGAAAATTAATAAGTTTTGAATGAAACACCTTTCAGCAGTGGGAGTACTCTTGTTTTACTCAGGGGAATAAACGTACAACATATTTTTTTTTACATTTTAAGTATTACTATCCCTTTAAAGGGCAATTCTCATGGAATATTTGACCTGTTTGCAGGTCTGCTCCCCTGAAAACTGAGCTGTCGGTAAAGCTGGGGTTGCATTGTGATCTCAGGCAGATCAACAGGAAAGTTCAGGAATCAGTTCCCAAGAAGCCCTCATTGAGCCTTAGTGAAGCCTGTTGCTATGAGCCACAAAGTTCAGCTTACATTGAGCCCCAATGCCCATTCAGAGGGTCTGTTTTTTGTCCCCTCTCCCTAAATGGCTGGCAAGAGACTTTCACAGTACAGCCTTGGGCTTTTTCCTATATCCCCTATAGGCTGTAGTAGGCAATGTGGGCTCATTACTGAGGATTATTTATCACTTTGAGGACTAGAGGGGTCAGCAATACATTGTGAAGAAATATGTTGCAGTACGTAACCCTCTGGTCCTATCAGTATATAGATTGAGTTAGAAGACAGAACAAGGAATGAAAAAGTCTCAGTTGTGGAAGATCTAATTTAGTACAATGGAAATGAACTCACCTGTCCAGTGTCACCCAAACGCTTGTTGTTACTCCAGGGACAGGAATTTAGATGTTTAATCTGTGTGAAACAAAGAATGGTGATTAAATAGAGAAAATCAGCCAGGAGTTTCCCTTTACCTGTGAATCTTGTTGTGAACTACCTGCTGGTGACCCTTTACCTGTGGCTTTTCCTGGACTATAACTCCCATCATCCTCACCCATACAATGAAAGCTATAGTCCAAGTTGAAAGTCATGTTGCTTTTGCTTCCCACTGTTTAAAATTCTTCTGTAACTCTTTGAGTGCCAGAAAGATGTGAAGGTCATTACAGAGCAATGTGTCGCACTTCTCTCTGGTACTGAAAAGTTAACCTTTCTGTCCTTTGGACTCACCAGTATATCTGTTATTTCTCCTTTTCCTCCATTTGTATCTCACAGCTGATCTCCTGCTGTTCTGCAACTTTGGGCAAAAACAAAAAAGTAGCTTCCCTTTCACTTGTGGCTCTCCAGCTGTTGTTGGACTACAGCGTCCATTGTCCTTCCATTATTGTACTCCACTGTTCTGAACACTTTTATACATTTGAGCACCAGAGAGATGTGCAGTTACAAATTAAAGTGAATGGGTAGCACACATCTCTGGTACTCAGAGGGTTAAGATGCTTTTAGTGAAGTGGGTATATAGAGAAAACTGTGTTTTATTATTCACTGCTAAAACATTGTATTATCACAGATTATATAGCATCATTTATAATAGTATTTAGAAGAACAGAGATTATCATCACTGGCATCAGGGCAGGATTTACATCTCAGGAGCCTGTAGGCACAGAAATCTGAAGCGCCCCCCCCCCCATTCGCCATCTCCACTGGATACCTCCACAATGCTCCTAATCTCCACACTGCCCCCATCATGTCCATATTGCCCTCTGATTGACCCTATCATCTTCACATTGCCCCATCAGCTCCAGATTGCCCCCATCAGTTACAACTTACCCCCATCAGCTCCATATTGGCCTCATATTGCCCCCCATCAGCTCCATATTGCCCCCATCAGCTCTATATTGCCCTCTCATTGCCCCTATCATCTTCACATTGCCCCATCAGCTCCATATTGCCCTCATCAGCTTTATATTGCCCCCATCAGCTACAGCTTGCATCCCATCAGCTCCATATGGCCCTCTCATTGCCCCTATCATCTTCACATTGCCCCATCAGCTCCATATTGCCTTCATCAGCTTTATATTGCCCCCATCAGCTCCATATTGCCCTCACGTTCCAGCCATCAGCTCCATACTGCCCTCACATTGGCCACATTAGCTACACATTGCCCTCACACTGCCCCCCATTAGCTGTACTTTGCCCTCACATTGGGGCCACCCCGTTTCCTACCTCCTCCCTGGTGGTTCAGCGGCATGGCAGGACAGGTCTGCGCCTCCTTCGGCACAGACCTGTAACTGCTGGAGCTCCTGCAGGGTGTTCTGCTCAGTAATGCAGAGTGATGGGAGATGATGTCATCTCCCAGAGCTCTGCATTACTAAAGAGCTCACAAGGGAGCTCTGCAGCTAAAGGTCTGTGCTGAAAGAGGTGCAGATATGAGGGTTAGAATAGTTTAAAAAATATAAAAATAAATAAATAAATAATAAAACGGGTCCCAATGACAGGCGCCCCTCTGTGGGGTGTGCCTGTAGGCAGATACCTACTCTGCCTTCCGAGAAATCCAGCCCTGACTGGCATTATAAATCTCCACTTTGCATTAACACTGACAGCTCTTTACAATTCCCATGTAACCCTTTAAAGCAGGGATATGCTCACGGGAGATGATGGCACTTCTAGTCTTTAACAGATAGAGGGCCTCAGCATGCCCACCCCTGATTTAAGGACTGGATGGGTGAGCAACACATTGGGGGGATGCACTAAGATGTGATACAGAGGTGATAAAGTGCAGATGACTTCTCCAGTGATATTACATCTCCAGTTTCTATGATATTGTATGGAGCCTATGAAATAAGATCTCTCCTGCTTGAGAAATCTTAGTGCATTGGCTCCATAGAATGACATAGGAACTGGAGAAGTGATATCACTGGATTAGTCATCTCCACTTTATTACTTTTTATCACCCTTTAGTGCATCTCCCCCACTGTTTGTAATACTCTGTTCCTTAATGGGTTACAGAAAATGTTGCAGAACATAACCCTCTGGTCCTCAAAGGGTTACTATATGTATATAGATTGAGTTAGAAGACAGGACAAGGAATGAAAAAGTCTCAGTTGTGGAAGATCTAATTTAGTACAGTGGAAATGAACTCACCCGTCCAGTATAATACAAACACTTGTTGCTCCTCCAGGGGCTCTACTTGCACCCCTGGGCCACCGATCTTCTTGTGGAGAGGAGTTTATACCGATTGTCCTTAGTCCTTCTCAGGAATTTAGTTATTCTAGCTGTGTGGAACAAAGAATGGTGATTAAATAGAGAAAATCAGCACGGAGTTTCCCTTTACCTGTGGATCTTGTTGCTGAACTACCTGCTGGTGACCCTTTACCTGTGGATCTTCCTGGACTATAACTCCCATCATCCTCACTAATACAATGAAAGCTATAGCCCATGTTGAAAGTCATGTTGCTTTTGCTTCCCACTGTTTAAAAGACGTCTGTAACTGTTTGAGTGCCAGAGAGATGTGTAGGTCATTACATAGCAATGTGTTGTTCTTCTCTCTGATACTCAAAAGTTAACCTTTCTGTCCTTTGGACTCACCAGTATATCGGTCACTCCTCCTTCTACGCTGTTTTATGGGGTGCCATTGGTCCATCACATCTCCCCAGGACCACCCCCTGTCCATTGCCTGCAGCTGGTCCTCCATCTCTATCTCAATGTCCTCCTCCTGTTCTGCATCTTTGGGCAAAAACAAAAAAGGTTTAATGAACTGATGAATTCAGTCAGTATCTTCCCTTTTACTTGTGGCTCTCCAGCTGTTGTTGGACTACAGCGCCCATTGTCCTTCCATTATTGTACTCCACTATTCTGAAGACTTTTATACATTTGAGCACCAGAGAGGTGTGCAGTTACAAATTAAAGTGAATGGGTAGCACACCTCTCTGGTACTCAGAGGGTTAAGATGCTTTTAGTGAAGTGGGTGCTTAGAGAAAACTGTGTTTTATAATTCACTACTAAAACACTGTATTATCACAGATTATATACCATCATTTATAATAGTATTTAGAAGAGCAGAGATTATCATCACTGGCATTTTAAATCTCCACTTTGCATTAACCCTGACAGCTCTTTACAATTCCAATGTAACCCTTTAAAGCAGGGATAGGCTGACTGGAGATGATGGTATTTGTAGTCCGTAACAGATAGAGGGCCTCAGCATGCCCACCCCTGATTTAAGGACTGGATGGGTGTGCAACACATTGGGGGGAGGCACTAACATTTGATACAGAGATGATAAAGTGCAGAAGACTTCTCCAGTGATATTACATCTCCAGTTTCTATGATATTCTATGGAGCCTATGAACTAAGATCTCTCCCGCTTGAGAAATCTTAGAGCATTGACTGCATAGAATGACATAGGAACTGGAGAAGTAATACCATTGGATTAGTCATCTCCACTTTATTACTTTTTATCACCCATTAGTGCATCTCCCCCATTGTTTGACATACATTTCACACTACACTGTTCCTTAATGTGTTAAAAAAAGGTTAACATTAAATCAAATGATCGTCTGTAAATCTTTAGGAACATAGAACTATACTCACATCCTGGCAATTCCACAGATACCGTTTTGTTACAACTGAACATCGTTATAGCAAAACACAAAGCAAACACTTCCAACTGAATCTGTATAAGATCTGAGTGTCTTCTCTCTTCTCTAGTAAAATGAGGTGAATATGACAGTTAAGATTCAGTTGGGTCTGAGACAATAACACTAGAATATTGTGATGTCATAAGATTCTGTTTCTATACACAACTGCTGGGTCAACAGTAACAGCCCCCTGGATGTTAGAGAAATCTCTAGAATGTTCTGGGAGCTGAGGTGCTCTCTAGTAGCCAAAATACTACACAGATATACAGTATGCCATTACATCCAATATACAATACACTGGATTAAGTGGTGTTGATATTTACTTGAGGGTGCTATGTACAGACGTACACTCTTCTCATGTTTATCATTGCAGAAAGCTGGTCAGTGGGAGTAAATCATGTGAGAGAGATATTGACCACATGTATAATCAAAAGTGGAGCAATTCCTAGGCAAACCAAGTGCACCGTAGTAGTAAAATAAATATTCACAATGATTTAAATGGGTAGAAATGTGTTGTTCTTACTCTGACATTCAAAAGGTTAATTGGAGAGTTTAACTCCTTGAAGGCAGTGATGCATTTAGGCATTCTGCTGTACTAGGTCAAATGAAGTGCTTGCATCCAAAAAATCACAAATACGTAGACACACATATACACTCACTATTCATATCTTTACCTTATTTTGCTCCTTTCTCAGGATACGGTTTGTCTCTTAAAGACACACAAGCATAATTGTCAAACTTAAGGGAATATTTTTAAAGCCAATATATATATATGTTTGTATTTGTGTGTGTGTAAAAAGTTAATGCAGCTAACTGGCATCCTATGGGCTACAAGGTGGCTGAGAGCTCTGAATGAACCAGATGCCCTATTAGGAATGCAGGCAATATCGCTCTTCTTCTTTCATATTCAAATCTATAACTTGTAGCGATTTCTCTACAAAATTTCTCTACAACATTTTTGCATAACTGATTAACCATTAAACGGATAGTAATACTTGAAAATAATTTATTTGATATTGTAGCCCTTAAAAAAAATTAAAAATAATGTAAGTCTTATCTCCCAAACCTTTATGGTTTGAGAGATATTCACAAGCAAAGTTTCCCCCTGAGTGACGTCACCCTTCTAGCTCTCAGATTTGGAATCCAGTCCCGGGACCGGCTACGGCTCTCCAGAAGTGCCGAGATCACCATCTTTAAAAGGAATGTCTTCATTGGAATTGTCTATAAAGTGTGCTTGCCAGCCAGGCACACTTTGTACACAGTTCCAGTTAAGTAGTTATTTTTAAAGAGCGTGAACTCGGCACTGCTATAGAGCTGCCGGTTGATCTATGGACCGGATTCCAAATCTGTCCACTAGATGGCAGACTTGTCTGAAACAGCCAGGAAAAGGGAAATTCATTTTACTTGTGATAAGACATATCATTTTTAATATTTTTTTAAGGGTTACAATATCAAATAAAATTATTTTCAAGTATTACTATCCCTTTAAAGGGATGGTAATACTTCATTTTAACTTTATTTTATTTTGTAGGCATTAAAAAAACATGAAGAACGATATAAGTCTAATGTCTCAAACCTTTATGGTTTAAGAGATATTCACAAGCAAAGTTTCCTCCTCCCGCCCCTTTTTCCTAGTGTAAGCCATCTCTTCTCAGATGTGAATCTGGTTGTAAGACCAGACAGATAACAACAGGGGACAATCTTTCTTGTATGAAAAGAATGAAAGCCCTTCCCACCTTGACAAGTTTTTCAGCTTTTTACCTTATCTTAATTGAAGATTGTCCCTCTCTGCAGTCTACCTGGGCACCTCCCTTCTGCTATGGCTGAACAGGGGGGGATACTTGCTTGTGAATATCTCTTAAACCATAAAGGTTTGAGAGATAAGACTTACATCGTTCTTCATGTTTTTTTAATGCCTACAAAATAAAATAAAGATAAAACGAAGTATTACTATCCCTTTAAATATCTCAAAGTGACTGTACTAATGGGAAACTTTAGGACACAGAGGTACAGAAAGATCTGGGAGTATAAAGGGATAACAAAGTTTAACACTCTGAACTGTGGCTTGAACTGTGACAAGGAATTTATGTCACGTTACCCCAAACAATTAACATATTTTGGGCCTTTTGGGTGCCAGGGGGCTGCACAGCTCAATGCAAGCAATGGGTTGTGCACCCCTCTGTGTACAACCCACACAGACTTAGTCATCTCTGGATAAAGACTAACATTCACTGGAGCACCAAAAAGGTAAGAAATCTACAAATAGACTCTGCTGTAGCCTAGAGGATGAACCATAGACAAAACTGATAAGAATAGTAAATGTCACTGGAATTTCAATGTTAAAATAATTTGCATTAGTGTATAATCTGTCATGTATTGTTTACTCTTATTATGCCTGAAAAGGAGACCTAGTTGTCTTGAAAGCTTGCATCCTAGTGTCACTCAGTTAGCCCAGAACGATATAATTTTTACTCTAAAAGACGTGTACATGGTAACGATTGACCTTCTGCGCCAATCCCGTGCAACATATTGCCTCAATGCAGCCACCGCATAAGCTGGTTCTTATGGCATGTGGTGGCACAAGGTAAAAAAAAAATGTCTCTCTGTTCAATTCCCTCCCCCTTGTTTTACATACATGGTTGTGTCACGGTTTGTTAAGGCTCTCAGATGCAAAGTTAGGTAAAAACACAACTTTATTGAAAAGTTTAAGACAATCCCATAGGATCTCATAGATATACATACACATACATAGAAATGACAGGAAAGTGGTAATAATAACGAGTAAGGCTCTACCGGCCCTGCCAATATACCGGGCAAGGCAGCCTGGGCAAGCAATGGGAAAAGGTGGCTCTACCGACCCTGCCAATATACCGGGCAAGGTAGCCTATCAGAATACAAGGAGAAACTGGCTCTACCGGCCCTGCCAATATACCGGGCAAGGCAGCCTAACGGACTTCCAGGAGTATACAGGCTCTACCGGCCCTGCCAAGATACCGGGCAAGGCAGCCTAACGGAAAACCATATGATACAGGCTCTACCAGCCCTGCCAATACACTGGGCAAGGCAGCCTAATGGAACACCATGTGATACAGGCTCTACCAGCCTTGCCAATACCGGGTAAGGCAACCCAAAATGGAAATAACTGGAAGGTTCTACCGGCCTTACCAATATACCGGGCAAGGCAGCCTTAAAGGAGATGATGTCAACCACTATGGCCTCAATGACTGTCAGATGACAATGACAGTTATGGAGATGACAAATAGAGGCTAAATGAGCTACTGGCAATACCAGGTATACTGCACACACCAGTACCCGTGTACTGGACAAATAGCTAGCTGTCTAGGACTGAACAGCGTGAAGTGAACCAGTGCCCACATATCAGGGACCGTCGGTGTCACTATAATATCAGTCGTGAGGCATTTGAGCGAACCAGCGCCTGCGTGCTGGGAACCAACAGTCACAATGTATAGTAAGCCGGAAGGCAATGGAGCAAAGCACCACCCGCGCTGGGAACCAACAGACTCAATGCATAGTAAGCCGTAAGGCAGTGGAGCGAACCAGCACCCGCGTGCTTGGAACCAATAGACTCAATGTATAGTAAGCCGTAAGGCAGTGGAGCGAAGCAGCGCCCGAGCGCTGGGAACCAACAGACTCAATGTATAGTAAGCCGTAAGTCAGTGGAGCGAACCAGCGCCCGCGCACTGGGAACCAACGTACTCAATGTATAATAAGCCGTAAGGCAGTGGAACGAACCAGCGCCCGCGTGCTGGGAACCAATAGACTCAATGTATAGTAAGCCGTAAGGCAGTGGAGCGAAGCAGCGCCCGAGCGCTGGGAACCAACAGACTCAATGTATAGTAAGCCGTAAGGCAGTGGAGCGAACCAGCGCCCGCGCGCTGGGAACCAACAGACTCAATGTATAGTAAGCCGTAAGGCAGTGGAGCGAACCAGCGCCCGCGCGCTGGGAACCAACAGACTCAATGTATAGTAAGCCGTAAGGCAGTGGAGCGAACCAGCACCCGCGTGTTGGGAACCAACAGCGTAGAAATGTCTCCTGAGTGACCGAAGATCACAGCTGCCACAGATGAAAAGGAAACTGGATGCTGAAGATGAAACAGGAACCAGCACTACGATGGTCAACCGGTTCAGGAACGGCAACAAGGACTGGCATCAGGAATCAGCAACGTCGGCGACTCCAACCGGATCAGACACGGAACCAGGAACAGCTGATCAGGAGACTCAGGAACTGGATGACTCATGATAGCAGGAACACAGCTTATTGCACATAGAACTTCAGGAACATGATGAAAGTAGAAGCAGCCTAGAGACACCACAAAAGGGCAACCAAAGGGTGCCCAGACTCAGTCTAAATAGGCAAAGTGGGGCGGGCTGAAGACAGACATCCAATGGGAGCCCCCTACAGGTGATAGACACACAAAGGCAGCAATCACGGGCACTGTGATAGGTTGATAATGTCAGGACCCCTCCTGATGCCTTTGCAGCTATTGATCTCCCCCAGCTGGGAGATCATCAGTGACAGCAGCAGAAAGCAGAGTGACTCCCCATATTTCATACGTTTTATTTATTTAATGAATTCATTACTCAGACCTCTTTAGGGGCACCCGGATGCACCCCTGTGAGCTCTAGTTAATTAAAAGTAAAAAATTGTGAAAATTGGAAAGCTATGCTGCTCTCTGCTGTCATCACTATCTTGCAGCTTATCACCAAGTAGATCAATAGGTGGTGGGTGGGGGGGTTCAGATCAGGAGGGGTCCAGATACTCCCAACTAACTCTGAGAAAAACTAGGTCTGAGAAAACTAAAATAAGATGTGAACCAGAGGGTTGTTAAGCACTTTGTTTTACAAAGTGTTGGGCATCTCTCTGAAACTCACAATCTGCTTTCTCAGCCTCCTGATCCACTGTCTACTGACAAACACAAACACGCACACACACACACACACACACACACATACACACATACACACACATATACAGTTTGTAAACATCCTGCTTGTTTCCACTACTCACTGGTACTCACAGATCTCTTCACACTCTATCTGACCCTCTAGCTTGATTCCACTGCCCACTGGGCACTCACAGATCCCCACATACACTATCTGACCCCCCCGGCCTTGTTCTACTACTGACTGGGAGTTACATAGCCCCACGTACACTTCCAGACCCCTGAGTCTGGTTCCACTGCTCACTGAAAGTCTCAGATCCCCATATAAACTGTTTGACCCCTCACATGCCTGGTTCTACTGCCCAATATTAGGCACAAATTCCTATATACACTTACTAATCTCCCCCATCCCTGTTCCACTATTAATTATGGAATCTCACATACACAACCTGTTTCCCAACCTTGTTCCACTGGTAGCCATGCTTCTGGCACACACTATGATATGTCACCTCATACCAATGTGGTACCCTTTTTCTCAGGCTGGTATTAGGTACTGAATATACTAGGAAAGTCCATGGTGGCCTCATACACAAAACAAAAAGGAATCATTGTGGGCTAGACCAACTGTACTATGGGATACAAAGAAAAATACTCCAAAATACATTGGAATAAATAAGGCTTTTATCCTCTTGAATGCAAGAGAAAACTCCAACACATTGTTTTAGTTCCCCCTTCACACTGCCCATACACAGGAAACAACTTGGCTGCCACCAAGCCTCCTAAAAATCATCTTTAGCTCCTCTCTCTTTGCCTCTCTCTCCACTAGTATCAAAACTGCTGACACTTTCTCCCCCAAGCACACACACTGACAAGATGTAAGAACATGATGTTCCCCTTATTCTAATACGGCAGGAATACACGGGTAAACTCTTCACATGTTTGTGGAGAATCAATTCTTATCCTTGATTTCAATGCATTAGCAAAGGTAGAATAAAAATACACGTGCAAGAATTTTTGACTATGGAATGAAGTGCCATTATCTTCTGTTTTGCTTTTGAGGCAAAAATGTCTTCCTCCCTCATGACATTATGACTGAAGTCAACAGCAAAGTACAGTAATACCCCATATGCATAGGTTTGTCAGGGTTTGGGGGACCTACTGGGTCTAGTAGGAACATATGCAGTTCCATCTTCAGACATGGAAAAAACTTGGGGTCCATTGCTTCCCAATATATTTTGATAGTGTTAGGTCTAAGGAGGGATGTGTTTGGAAAAATAAAAAAACAGAATTTTTCAGGGGGAAAAGTGGCCAAATAATATAATATCCTTTACAGCATTACTGCATTGTGCCTGCATGGTATGCTTGAAGCAGTCACCCATGCAGAGACCAGGTTTGGAAGGACAATCAGGACAGTAAGTGGTGGTGTCTGTCTGTATTCCCTTGCTGTAGCAAACCCTGCAGTGCTTTTGTGGGTTTTTTCTTTTGGGGGCGTTGGGGGGTTTTGTAAATAAAGTTTACTACCCTGGGTCTTGGTGGAATGATTTCTGTTGCCACTTGAAACAAAAATTGGGAAATAAGATGGAGCTAATACTGCAAAAAAATTACATTTTGGAGTGGGGTTTTACAATTTGAAAATCAAAAAAGAATTGTACTACAGTCTGCATTATGTAAATTGCAAGCTTTTTGTTACATGCCTTACACTTTCTCATGGTGAGGTACGGCTGCATGAGTTGATCACACAGATCAACTCCCCCCATGTGTTTGTTATAGTCTCTGATGCAGACTGGCTTTCTCAGTGCCTCCTTCTGCCATGAACAGAGACTGCCAACGTTTTGTCCTCATGCATGGTGGTAAGCATATAGATTTCTTTTCTGTCCTTGAACTTAACTGATAGCAGCTTTTGTTGGCACAAAGCTAAGGACGTCCCGTTTTTTAGTTTTTTAGCTACAAATTGTTTGGGCATCTCCCTGCAATTTGCTTAACAGTGCCACAGGCCACAATATCAAAATAAAAAAGTGACTTAAATAAAAGGGGACTAGTGTAGTAGTTATCAACATATAACGTATAACCTGTATTTTATAAGGGGTAAATGAGATCCCAAACTATTTTCCCATTTGTTCCCAGAGATTCTAAAAGCCTGGGTATAGCCTGTGGTACTTTCGCACAATTTATAAAATTTTATACCGAATTTGGATCACTTGGAGCGGATGAACTGCTTGAAACCTAACCAGCCTTTATATTTCATAAGGGATTCATCGATACTTGTTTTTTGGGGAGTATATACTTGGGCAAACTTTTCCTGTAAGTGATTTATAAGGGGGCAAATTTTGTACAGTCTGCCATACTGGGGGTGTTCTTTTGGGAGGCACAGGGTATTGTCACTAAAATGCATAAAGCAATAAATCATTTCATATCTAGTCCTGGTCATTGTTCTGGCGAATGTAGGGGTATCACATATGGGTTTTTTACTCCAGCATGATCTAATACTTGTTTTTTTCTATTATCCCCTTTGTCATTGTTAGGGCCTAGAATTTCTTAAATTCTAAAATGTTTGTGGGTTGCCATATTTATTCCTTGGAAGTGAACGCTGATGGCTTGGCGGCAATATATTAGGTTGCATATAAATTGGTTTGTGATTGTTACGGTTTGCAAGCAAGACAAGGAGTTAGACAGGATAGTTAAAATCATCTTTATTAGAATGATGGGTAAAATGCAATTTATACACAAGAAGAGGTTGACGGAAAAGGCTAGAGACTCTACCAGTAATAGGAGCCAGCCAATGGGTCAACCACAACTGCTGGAGACTAGGCCGGAGCCAACTGGTAGTCTCAGTAGTAATAAGTGGAACTAGAATAGACCCTACGGTCTCCCAATATCTCGCAACAAGGGAGGCTGCTGACTCACACCTGCAATCAATTAGGAACAGCTGGTCTCCAATCTGGATGGTAACAATGGAGACTACTAACTCACGCCTGCAATAAGGCCTGAGTCTGCTAGAGCCCCAGGTCTGCACCAGGATGGATGTCTGTGGAAATGGGGTAACACAGCGAAGAAGCCACACAGAGCCACAGGTCAGCACCAACTAGGATAGTCAGACAAGCCAGGGTCATACACAGAGCGGGAGGACAGCCAGTGCCACAGGTCTGCACCAGATAGGGTGTCCACTAGCCAAGAGACACACAGAGGGTAGCTAGACAGAGTCCCAGGTTAGCATCAGGTTGGATAGTTAGACAAGCCAGGGTGATACATGGAATGGGTAGTCAGCCAGAGCCACAGGTCTGCAGCAGATTGGATGTCCAATAGATAGGGAGCGCACAGAGAATAGTCACACAGAGCCACAGGTCAGCACCAGGATGGATGGTCAGACAAGCCAAGGTCATACACAGGATATCAGGAAACAAGCAAGATACAACTGCACTAAACAAAAACGTTTTGTAATGGATATCGTTGGGTGCCACCTGGTTGCCTATACTGCGTTTTTTCTTAAAAACATTATTAGGTTTATCCCCTAGTTCTTGATGTAAAATGGGGTCTTGAATGAGAACAAGTCAGTGTTTATGAAGAATATGTTGAATTTGCGGAGCTTTTTTTATTGTAAATGCTGATAAAGTAGGGTGGTTGTTGGTGGAGATGAGTCATATTGTGTTTATCTTTATAGGTACAATGGAAACATTCATGTGCCTTTTCATAGGACTTTGGTTGCCTGATTGATGACCCCTTGTCACAGTCCATTTTCACAGACTTGAACTTCCAACAGAGCGTCTCCATCATTCCATTAGCTTTACAACAACTCGTCCTCAGTAACATCATCTACATCAGCAACATCAGTGCAGATTACCATGAAGCAACGCTCTGGGATACAGCTGCGAAGGGTCTACAGGGACACAGATCGCTGGTTACAAGAGGAAGGAACCTCTTATGGGCATCATGTGAGTGCAATGATTCTAGCTTTGTTTATTTTCACAGTGTTTTATTAAATTTACTACTTTTAGATTGCATTTTATTCTCTTTTTGTGTTTCTGCCCAGCATAGCGCTTTTTAAGATTCCTGTATATTTTGAGATCACTGTAGTACTTGGATAAGGGATGGGGTATTCATACCTCCCAAGTTTCCCTCTTTAGTAGGGTTAGTTCCTGTTTGACACCCAAATTCCTCTGTCCCTCCGTCTCACCCTGGTGTCACTATTTTTAGGAGATCAGACTGTGTGGTGCATTTATAAGTGTATTAAATTGCTCCACAGCAATAAAACTCACATTAATGTTTGGTTAAACTTCAGTATATGTGTTTATAAATTAGTCTGTGTAAATAAAACACTTTGGTCTTGTTTTAAATCATTTATTCAGTTTTGCAAAGAGTGTCAATAGGTTATGAAATAACCTAAACATTCTTGATAATGCCATGTCCACCAGCCAGACTCCAATCAACATCACATAAAAGAAATGTGTCTCTCTTCTACCATTTGAAACATTGGTTAATAGGAGTGAGAGTGTGGTCATGGTCAGGACACTTTGAGTTTCTTACCTAGGGGCATATCAGGAATATATGGAGGCCCTACACTTCTGCCACAATATGGAAAGTCCCAGAAAATATTCTTTTGATATCCTGGAGTCTTGCATCTTTTCGCTTTCTTAGGAGTCCACACTCTGTCCTCACAATTGTTCCACAATACAGTGTAGATGGAGCTCGGCACTGACTCCTTTAGGGAATGCCCTACAACCATACAAAATATATAAACACGGTATCTAGGAATATGTACTGGATAGTTGTTACAAGATAGTTCCCAAGATACATAATAAATGAGAAATATATATAAAACATATATATTTGGAGCCAATGTGTAGTTAAAAAAGATTTATTTAAAAGCTTGCTAATGTACAAGCATCGAGAACTTGGCAAAACACTCCTGTGTGAAACGCGTAGTTGGATGCAACCTTTCCTGGCCGGGAACTTTTGTGGCTATATTGGTGGCAACAAAGTAACCATGTAAGTATTTTTATTTGTACTTTTATTTTTTATATTTTAGTAGTAATTTTTATTACTGAGATGCCTTTTTGTATGTCAGCAAGTGCTTAAATAAATATTTTTTTAACAACACATTGGCTCCATATATATATATATATATATATATATATATATATATATATATATATATATATTTTATATATACTTCTCATTTATTATTTATCTTGAGAACTGTCTTGTAACAACTATCTGGTACATATTTTGTATGGTTGTAGACCATCCCCTAAAGGAAGTCAGCACTGAGCGCCATCTAAACTGAATTACATAGGGCGTCTCAGATGCAAAACTGGCCTATTGTGACCTTTGGATTTCATTAGTGCAGATTAATTACAGCTACACAGTGTAATGGTTTTAAATACACTCAGACCAGTATGTGAAATAAAAACACAATTTATTTAGAGTAAGGTAATGCAAAGGTCCGCCCTCTAGTGGCGGTTGGTAATACATCAGCAGTGTAGACTGATAGGTACAAGTGTAAATGCACAAACGATATTACATGTACTAATACTTAGCAATAGAATGGGATATAACCACAGAGGGTTTAGTCCTTGATAACAGTCAGTCTCAGATGTGGATGTTTGGCACGCCCTGGGTGTTATAAGGCTGTGCTGGAGACAAAGTTGTCACGGTTTATTATGACTCTCAGACACAAGTTTAGGTAAAAATCAATTTTATTGAAATAATAAATTGATAATGTAGGATGGCATTCACATACATACAGATATATACAGAATATAACAAAGACAGAAGGCAGACTCAACCGGTCCTGTCAATATACCGGACAGGACAGTCTGAAGTAAAGAATGTTACGCTCTACCGGCCTTGCCAATACCGGGTAAGGCAACCTGCAGATGGAATAGCATAACGGTTCTACCGGCCTTACCAATACCAGGCAAGGCAGCCTCAATAGATTTACAATGTAGGCTCTACCGGCCCTGCCAATACCGGGTAAGGCAACCTCAGATGGAATGTGGCAAACGGTTCTACCGGCCTTACCAATACCGGGCAGGGCAGCCCAGAGATAGTAGCAGCAGTCAGATGGTAATGGCAAATTGACAGGATCATAAGCAACCCGGTGTACACACACTGAGA
Source organism: Rhinophrynus dorsalis (assembly GCA_037306005.1). Lineage (NCBI taxonomy): Eukaryota > Metazoa > Chordata > Amphibia > Anura > Rhinophrynidae > Rhinophrynus > Rhinophrynus dorsalis. The sequence continues at coordinate 360,252,249 of CM074723.1, forward strand.
CCAACTGGGGAATCGTAAAGTCGCAAGACTTTGGAGCAAACCAGCGTCCGCACGCTGGGACAAACACAGAATTGTATAGCTGATAGGCTTTGGAGCAAACCAGTGACCGCACACTGGTGTAACAAGTGAGTTTGTATAGCCGCAAGGCTTTGGAGCAAACCAGTGACAGCACACTGGTGTAACAAGCAAGTTTGTATAGCCGCAAGGTTTAGGAGCAAACCAGCGTCCGCACGCTGGTACCAACACAGGATTGTATAGCCGATAGGCTTTGGAGCAAACCAGTGACCGCACACTGGTGTAACAAGCAAGTTTGTATAGCCGCAAGGCTTAGGAGCAAACCAGCGTCCGCACGCTGGGACCAACACAGGATTGTATAGCCGATAGGCTTTGGAGCAAACCAGTGACCGCACACTGGTGTAACAAGCAAGTTTGTATAGCCGCAAGGCTTAGGAGCAAACCAGCGTCCTCACGCTGGGACCAACACAGGATTGTATAGCCGATAGGCTTTGGAGCAAACCAGTGACCGCACACTGGTGTAACAAGCAAGTTTGTATAGCCGCAAGGCTTAGGAGCAAACCAGCGTCCGCACGCTGGGACCAACACAGGATTGTATAGCTGATAGGCTTTCGAGCAAACCAGTGACCGCACACTGGTGTAACAAGCAAGTTTGTATAGCCGCAAGGCTTAGGAGCAAACCAGCGTCCGCACGCTGGGACCAACACAGGATTGTATAGCCGATAGACTTTGGAGCAAACCAGTGACCGCACACTGGTGTAACAAGCAAGTTTGTACAGCCGCAAGGCTTAGGAGCAAACCAGCGTCCGCACGCTGGTGTAACAAGCAATGTCGCCGACGCTACCAGGCAGGAGGTCGCCAGGATACAGGAGACAGGCGATGAGAACACAGGAACCAGCAACGATCAGTCAGGTCAGGAAGCAGCAGAGAAGAAGTTCAGCAGGAACTGCAACACCAGAGACTAGGCCGGAACCAGGACTGGAACAACTCAGCAGGCAGGAAACACTGGAACAGTAGAGATCAGGAACTCAGGAACACATGAGATCAGGAACTCAGGAACACTGGAACAGAGGCCCAGCTACCACTGGCATAGTGATAGCAAGAAGGTCAGAAACAACACGAAAGTGCACTCAAAGGGTGCCCAATCCAGGTTTAAATAGGCAATAAGAGGCGGGCTATCTGCAGACAGCCAATAGAAGCCTCCTACTGGTGACAGACAGGGAACTGCAGCAATCACGGGCACCGTGATAGTACCCCCCTCTCAAAGACCCCCTCTCCTAGAATAGGGTTTAGGTTTCTGTGGGTACTTGGCATGAAAGATCCTAGTTAGCCTAGGTGCATGAAGGTCCTTACTATCCACCCATGAACGATCCTCAGGACCGTACCCTTTCCAATGTACCAGGTACTGTACCCCTCCTCTAAGCCTACGGGAATCAATAATGCTCTGAACCTCGTACTCCTCCTGGCCCTCGACCTCAACAGGTCCTGGCACCACAGGTGTGGTAGTATAGCGATTGCAAACCAGAGGCTTAAGAAGGGACACATGGAACACATTATGGATACGCATGGATGCAGGTAGGTCTAGTGCATAGGAAACAGGGTTAATTTTGCGAATAACTCTGTATGGACCAATAAACCGGGGAGCCAACTTATTAGACGGAACCTGCAGCTTGAGATTTCTGGAGGAAAGCCATACTCTATCCCCAACCTGAAAGGAAACTGCTGGAAGCCTTCTGCGATTAGCATGGCGCTGATGACGCTGAAATGACTGACCAAGTGCCCTCTGAACTTGTGCCAATGTGGAACGGAGTTGCTCGATATGCTCATCCAGAGCTGGAATCTGTTGCGTCTGAAAAGAATCTGGAAGCAAACAGGGCTGGAACCCATAATTAATCAGAAACGGAGAGCTCCCAGATGAAGAATTGACCGCACAGTTCCTGGCGAACTCTGCCCAAGGCAACAAGTCGGACCAATTATCATGATGGTCAGTAACGAAACAACGGAGAAATTATTCCAATCCCTGATTAGCTCGTTCAGTGGCTCCATTGGTCTGGGGATGGTAGGCAGAAGAGAAGGACAGCTGTATGCCCATCTGTTGGCAAAATGCCCTCCAAAATCTAGACACAAACTGGCTCCCCCTGACAGACACCAGTACTCTAGGCACTCCATGCAACCGGAATACTTCTCTAGCGAATACCATTGCCAATTCCTTAGCTGAAGGAAGGCCACGGAGGGGCACGAAATGAGCCATTTTAGAAAACCTGTCCACCACCATGAATATAAAGGAGTACCCCTTAGACATAGGCAATTGTCCCATAAAATCAATGGAAACATGAGACCAGGGGCGTTCGCCATTAGGCACCGGTTGAAGCAAGCCCACTGGGAGATGTCTCGGGGTCTTAGCGCGGGCGCAGGTGGCACAGGCATTCGTAAATTTGGCACAATCGTTTCTCATGGAAGGCCACCAAAATAACTGAGAAAGGGACCATAACAATTGGTCTCTACCAATATGTCCCGCAGCCTTAGAGGAATGGTAGGTTTCGAGCAGCCTAGTACGAAATGGTTCAGCGACAAAACATTTGCCCACTGGTGTTTCATGGGGAGTGGACCCCTGAGAGGCCAGGATCTCCTCCCCTAAAGGAGAAGTGATACTCGTGCGTATAGTAGCCAGTATTCTATCAGGTTGGATGATAGGTGCTGGTGTTTCCACTCTGTCACTGTCAGCCTCAAATTGTCTTGACAGTGCATCAGCCCTGATATTCTTTGACCCCGGTAAATATGATACAATGAAATTAAATCGAGACAGGAACAGTGCCCACCTGGCCTGACGGGAGGACAATCTCTTGGCCTCTGAGAGATACGTCAGATTTTTATGATCCGTTAGGATTAAGACAGGATTCTTAGTACCTTCAAGCAAATGACGCCATTCCTTAAGAGCGAGGATAATGGCCAATAATTCTCTGTCACCTATCTCATAGTGGCTTTGAGTGACAGTCAACTTTTTAGAGAAAAATCCACAAGGTCTGAGAGTTCCACCTTTATCGTGTCGTTGCGAAAGTACTGCCCCGACCCCAATATCTGAGGCATCAACCTCTAACGTAAATGGAAGTAGAGGATTGGGGTGGGATAACACAGGAGCCGCAGCAAATGCCAGCTTCAAATTCTCAAAGGCTTTCTCAGCAGATACCGGCCAACAAGAAGGATTAGCACCCTTGTGCGTAAGATCGGACAGAGGTTTGACAATGGAAGAAAAGTTCTTAATAAACCTCCTATAATAATTAGCGAAACCCAGGAAACGCTGTATGGCTTTAAGACCCTTGGGTTTTGGCCATTGTAGGACAGCTGACAACTTATCTTTCTCCATGGCAATGCCATCATTGCCAATTATGAACCCCAAGAATGGCACACTGGTTCTATGAAACTCACATTTTTCCAATTTACAAAATAATTTGTTCTCACGGAGGCGTAGCAATACTGCGGATACATCCTTGATGTGCTGTGCCATGTCTTGGGAGTAAATCAGTATATCGTCAAGGTAAACCACAACACATGTCTGTAACATATCTCTCAGAACATCGTTTATCAGTTCCTGGAAAACTGCGGGTGCATTACACAGCCCAAATGGCATTACTAGATACTCGTAGTGCCCAGCTCGAGTATTAAAGGCAGTTTTCCACTCATCACCTGCTCGAATGCGAACCAGATTGTAAGTGGCCCATAGGTCCAATTTGGTAAAAATCGAAGCGCCCTTAAGCCTGTCAAAAAGCTCGGTGATGAGTGGTATTGGGTATGCGTTTTTTGCCATTAGTTTATTCAAGCCCCGGTAGTCAATGCATGGTCTTAATTTGCCATTTTTCTTTTTTACGAAAAAGAACCCAGCCCCAGCTGGAGAGGTAGATTTTCGTATGATCCCTCTAGCAAGGGCATCAGAAATGTAATCCTCCATAGCCTTATTTTCTTCACAAGATAATGGATAAGTGCGTCCTTTAGGAGGTACTACTCCAGGCTGCAATTCAATGCAACAATCATAAGGTCTATGCTGGGGTAGCATACTAGCCTCTCCTTTGCTAAAAACATCGCCAAACTGTTGGTACACATCCGGTATAGCAGAGGAGGTGCATAGGACCTTAATAGGCTGGATGACGCACTTGTCCATACAAAACTGGGACCAAGCAGCAATTTCACACTTTTTCCAATCAAATTGTGGGTTATGTAACTGTAACCACGGAAATCCCAATATTACCGTGTGGTGCGGAGAATTAATCAGTTGAAACTGCTGCTCTTCTCTGTGAAGTGCTCCAATAGTCATAGACAGTGGCATAGTTTCAAATATAACCTGAGGCGGTTCTAAAGGTCTACCATCAATCGCTTCAATAGTCAAGGGGTTTTCTCTTTCAATGCGTGGAACTCCGTGCAATTCAGCAAAGGTATTATCCATAAAATACCCTGCTGCACCAGAGTCAACCAAGGCCAAAACCTCCACAGATCGTTGTGCCCAAGACAATACCACCTGAATGGTGGGTTTCATTATGCCCGACACTGGGGACGATTGTACACCACCTAGGGCCTGTCCCCCAAGGTACCCTAGGTGTGTGCGTTTCCCAGACGTACCGGACAGGAATTTAGCAAGTGCCCTTTTTTACCGCAGTATAAACACAACCCTTGCTTCTTGCGATAAAGTCTCTCTGCCTTGGTTAGTCTAGTGAAGCCTATTTGCATAGGTTCACTTGTTTCCCGTACAGGTTCACTAGACTTCAATGCCAGGGGAGGGATGGGTGGGCAAAATATGCTACTAGGCTCATTATTTTTTGACCGTATTTTACGATCTCTGGCAATTGATCTCTCACGTATTCTGGAGTCAATTATCATAACATACTCAATGTAATCATCTAGATCAATAGGTAGATCTTTAGCAGCGAATTCGTCTTTAATGTGGTCATTCAGGCCTTGAGAAAAAGCTGCCAATAATGCCTCGTTATTCCAACCTACCTCTGCTGCCAATGTGCGGAATTCGATGGCATAGTCGCCCACTGAACGCCTGCCCTGTTGTATCTCCATAAGGCGTTTGGCAGCAGAGTTGGTTCTACCAGGAGGCTCAAACACTCTTCGAAAGGATTGCACAAATTCTCTGAAGTTCTTAGTACAAGGTTTAGCATTCTCCCACAAGGGGTTAGCCCAGGCCAATGCTCTGCCAGTGAGCAGTGATATCGTGAACCCCACTTTACTACGATCATTGGGAAATGCGTGTGCCGTTAATTCCATAAAGATTTCAAGTTGGTTGATGTACCCTCTGCAGAGACTAGGGTCACCATCATATCTTAGCGGCAAGGGTGCAGAAGCCGTTAACCCTTTAACAGTACCCTCTAGGGGCCTGGTATCACTTTCCGGTGTCTGACTTGGTGAGACCACCGGGCTAGAGCTCGATTTGTCAGCGAGTACCGTGCGTTCAAGGATCGTTTGAATTGCAACTGCCAACTGATCCAAACGTTGCTCGAGCACATCCATCCTCCAATGGATATTCTGTGCGTTACCTTCACCCTTGCTGTCTGAGGTCATGGCCGTTTCGTACTGTCACGGTTTATTATGACTTTCAGACACAAGTTTAGGTAAAAATCAATTTTATTGAAATAATAAATTGATAATGTAGGATGGCATTCACATACATACAGATATATACAGAATATAACAAAGACAGAAGGCAGACTCTACCGGTCCTGTCAATATACCGGACAGGACAGACTGAAGTAAAGAATGTTACGCTCTACCGGCCTTGCCAATACCGGGTAAGGCAACCTGCAGATGGAATAGCATAACGGTTCTACCGGCCTTACCAATACCAGGCAAGGAGGCCTCAATAGATTTACAATGTAGGCTCTACCGGCCCTGCCAATACCGGGTAAGGCAACCTCAGATGGAATGTGGCAAACGGTTCTACCGGCCTTACCAATACCGGGCAGGGCAGCCCAGAGATAGTAGCAGCAGTCAGATGGTAATGGCAAATTGACAGGATCGTAAGCAACCCAGTGTACACACACTGAGACCAACTGGGGAATCGTAAAGTCGCAAGACTTTGGAGCAAACCAGCGTCCGCACGCTGGGACAAACACAGAATTGTATAGCTGATAGGCTTTGGAGCAAACCAGTGACCGCACACTGGTGTAACAAGCAAGTTTGTATAGCCGCAAGGCTTTGGAGCAAACCAGTGACAGCACACTTGTGTAACAAGCGAGTTTGTATAGCCGCAAGGTTTAGGAGCAAACCAGCGTCCGCACGCTGGGACCAACACAGGATTGTATAGCCGATAGGCTTTGGAGCAAACCAGTGACCGCACACTGGTGTAACAAGCAAGTTTGTATAGCCGCAAGGCTTAGGAGCAAACTAGCGTCCGCACGCTGGGACCAACACAGGATTGTATAGCCGATAGGCTTTGGAGCAAACCAGTGACCGCACACTGGTGTAACAAGCAAGTTTGTATAGCCGCAAGGCTTAGGAGCAAACCAGCGTCCGCACGCTGGGACCAACACAGGATTGTATAGCCGATAGGCTTTCGAGCAAACCAGTGACCGCACACTGGTGTAACAAGCAAGTTTGTATAGCCGCAAGGCTTAGGAGCAAACCAGCGTCCGCACGCTGGGACCAACACAGGATTGTATAGCCGATAGGCTTTGGCGCAAACCAGTGACCGCACACTGGTGTAACAAGCAAGTTTGTATAGCCGCAAGGCTTAGGAGCAAACCAGCGTCCGCACGCTGGGACCAACACAGGATTGTATAGCAGATAGGCTTTGGAGCAAACCAGTGACCGCACACTGGTGTAACAAGCAAGTTTGTACAGCCGCAAGGCTTAGGAGCAAACCAGCGTCCGCACGCTGGTGTAACAAGCAATGTCGCCGACGCGACCAGGCAGGAGGTCGCCAGGATACAGGAGACAGGCGATGAGAACACAGGAACCAGCAACGATCAGTCAGGTCAGGAAGCAGCAGAGAAGAAGTTCAGCAGGAACTGCAACATCAGAGACTAGGCCGGAACCAGGACTGGAACAACTCAGCAGGCAGGAAACACTGGAACAGTAGAGATCAGGAACTCAGGAACACATGAGATCAGGAACTCAGGAACACTGGAACAGAGGCCCAGCTACCACTGGCATAGTGATAGCAAGAAGGTCAGAAACAACACGAAAGGGCACTCAAAGGGTGCCCAATCCAGGTTTAAATAGGCAATAAGAGGCGGGCTATCTGCAGACAGCCAATAGAAGCCCCCTACTGGTGACAGACAGGGAACTGCAGCAATCACGGCCACCGTGATAAAAGTTCACCATATACTGGATATAGTACTGCCTCGCCAATGTGTTCAGTAAAAAGCAGAACAGGAATCCAACTAGCCCCCTCGGGCGTACCTACTGGAACTGCTTCAGCTAGTGCAAGTGAAAATAGCCCCCACGGGCGTACTGGAACCGGCCTGCAATTCAAGAGCTGCTAAGCCTCCTCAGACTTAACCGGATACTGGAATTTGACGTGCAAGAGCCAATAGCCCCACGGGCGTTGTTACTGGATTTGCTAGCGCTGAAGCCTTTGCCTGCCAGCACTCTGTATAACGGATATCGCCCAGCAATACAATGAGAAAGAGCCTTAGGCGCCCAACCGGCCCAACAGACGTGAATACTCTGCAAAGGAAATATAGAGTTGCCGACGGTGAGCGGCCAACTCAGCAGGAGTATCACCGAGAACGAGGCTCGTACTGGAGTAGAGAGAGTGAGGCCAAGGCAGCACTGTTAGGGTTAAAAGGCACGTTTAATCGAGGCTTTCAGCGACCAGCAAGGCTCTGCAGTATGAGGGAGGCGTACAGAAACACACACACAGCTCTGCACGGGTAGATACACTGCACTGATCGGGGTAACACCAGGCAAGGTAGACACACGAAGACTGGAACAGCAGATAATAATGTCGCGGCGGCGACAACTGGAACGCAGGTCACTGGAACAAGCTGGAAGTCGATCTTCGGAGCAGGAAGTCAACCAGGCCGGGTCGGAGCACGTAGGAGGTAGTCATACAAGCCGGGTCAAACACAAGCAGGAACGTCAGCCAAACCGGGTCAGGATCCAAGGGTGGTAGTCAGACGGGCCGGATCATACACAAACAGGAACACTGGAGAATAGTCAGGGCAAGCCGATTCGGTACACAGGAATCCAGAACACAGGAACACAGCAACAGTACTACTGGCTCAGAAACACCACGAAAGGGCATCTGACAGGTGTCTGGGCCAGGCATAAGAAGGTCACCAGGGGTGGGCCAAACTGGCTCAACAAATCAGAGCGAACCACAGGGAAGAGTGACATGAATCACAGGCACTGTGATACACAGGAACATAGCTACATTCTGTGGCTGATGTAATAAACAGAAATGCAGCAGTTCTGGAGCAAACCAACTACACCATACGGGAAAGTTAAAGTTCCGATTTACTGAATGTTATAGAGGTCTCCAGCACATTGTGAAGCAATGTGATGGATACCTCTCTAGTACTGAAAGGGTTAAAAGTCCCCTGTAAACAAATGAGAGTTTTATTTGTTCCCCATGGTGAAGTAGGTTTGCCCCAGAATTACTCCACTTCTACACAGTACATCACTTTCAGTACATATTAAATATAGAAAACACAGATCATTATAAAAACCTGCACCATATGGTATCGGTGGCCATGAATGAATCCCAATTCCATCAATTAAGTTTCAGTAAGAATGTTGTACAGTGAAAAGGAGGTTATATATTGCACTTTCAGTATCAGATGTATCATAGTATGAATGGGTCAGTTTGGTATATGTTGGTGAATGAAGAGTTCTGGGGAACCAGGATCATATTTATCCAGTACTGCTAGTCAGATCTGCACCATTAGATATGTATATGCAGAGCTCCTTTCACCCCTGTTTACTATCCCTGGATTTCCCGTTTGGAAAGATTCTGTATCAGGCTTTTCCACCATCTCTTTCCAGAATGATGTTGGCGGATCTGCGGGCTGTTGTCCAAAACACGATAATCTGCATCAGGTAAGTCAATGGTGCCAATGACCAGATTTGTCATTGTAGCTCCACTGGTATCAGCTTCACACACAAGGGGTGCAATAAAGGATTTCCACTACAGTGTAAGGCCTACTGCAGACAACCACCACCATCAATAGAACATCAATTCCAACAAACCCCATACGTCAGCCCCATAGCACACACATGGAGATGGAATAAAATCATGTCTATAGGAAATGAGGGCCAGGGCCGGACTGGCCTACCATGATACAGGGAAAGATCCCGGTAGACCGCCAGCACTGGGCTTTCCTGGGGGCCGGCCGGAGTGTCTTAAATAAAAGTGCTATATTTGCCAGGCCTGCAGGCCATCACTCAGTAGACGCGACCGGCGGTTGTTCACATGTCGCTGCCGCCTGTTACCTTGCGGCCGCGAAATGTGAACAACCGCCGGTCACGTCTACTGAGAGATGGCCTGCAGGCCTGGCAAATATAGCACTTTTTTTAGAAGCCGGGTAGGCTGGCCGCTCCTACCTTAAACACGTGTGTGAACAGATCGGGAGGCTGGGAGCAGAGACAGAGTCAGCAGCTGCAGACAGCAGACACGGTCACAGGCAAGAGGGAGGGAGGGGAATCAAGAGGGTTTATATACAGGTAAGAGGGGGAAAAAGGCAAAAGGTATATACAATAGCGGGTAAAAGAGGCAGAGGGGGGTCAAGAGGGAGAAAAAAGGCAAAAGGAGGGGGGATCAGGATGGGGGGAAAGTGGCAAAAGGTTGGGATCAAGAGTCAGGAAGGGGAGAGAGAAAGGCAAAAGGGGGATCAAGAGTTAATGAGGGGGAGAAAAAGGCAAAGGGGAGATCAAGAGAGGAAAGTTGGGGGAGGGGAGAAAAAAGGTAAAAGGAGGAGGGTCAAGAGGGGGAGAAAGAGGCAAAAGGAAGGAATCAGGAAAGGGGAAGAGAGAGGCAAGTGGGAGAGAAAGAGGCAAAATGGGGATGAAGACAAGAGTCAAGGCTGGATTAAGGCAAGAGGGGGAAAGAGGCAAAGAGGGGGATCAAGAGGAGGAGAATGGTGAAAGAAAAATAAAGAGGGGTAAAGAAAGGCAACTTGACAAGAGGGGGAATCAAGACTGGGTGAAAGAGGCAGAGGGGGGTCAAGAGTGGGAAAAAAATAGACAAATGGAGGGGGGATCATGAGGCGAAAGGAGGGGCAATCAAGAGGCAAAAGGAGGGAGGGACCAAGAGGCAAAAGAAGGGGGGATCAGGAGGGGGAGAAAGAGGCATGAAGGGGAGTGAGGCCAAAGGGTGGCATCAAGAGTCAAGGAAGGGGAGAAAGAGGGATCAAAAGGGAGAGAAAAAGGCAAAAGTAGGGGGCTCAAGACTCAAGAGGGGGAGAACGAAGGAAAAGGTGGGAATGAGGAGTGGGAGAAAGAGGCAAAAGAGGGGAATCGAGAGTCAAGAGGTGGTGTGTGTATGTATGTGTATATATATATATATATATATATATATATATATATATATATATATATATATATATATAACTCTTTATTACTCTGGAGGTGACATATAACTCTATTGTTCTGGTGGGGGCATTCAGATGTCTTTTAAAATGCATGTTTTCCCCTTTTATAAACAAGAAAAAAATGCCATTATGCTACGGGGCTGGTATAATGACGCAGTGCTATGGGGTTGGTCAGCAATTTTTTCCAGGGCTGGTTTTTATTCCCCTGACGAGGGCCCCAACTTGCCCACAGACTGTCCCATTGTCTTCTTTTTTTAAAGAAGCGGCATTAAGGGGAAGAGGTTTAGTAAACAGATGTTAATCAGGGGGAGTGTCAAAACATTAACTCCAGCTCCTGACTTAGGGCAGAAACGTTTAACCCAGTGTGTCCTGGGACAGAGCGGAGAGATGAGCCCTTACCCTTCCAGTGCAAATAGCACTAACAGTCATATGAACAAAGGAAAAGTGGGGAAATTATGAAGCAAACCAACAGCACCACTGGGAACAATAAAGACTCAGTAGATTCACATTAATATAAATGTGTATATTAACCCCTTAAATGTTGGAGAGGTCTCCAGAATTCTGCTTTGCAATACATAGGGTATGTCTGTAGTATTCAAGTGGATAAAAGATCTATTTAAACCTTTACCAGAGAGGAGTGAAATGCATTAATTTTCAATGTGTTGCAAACCCCATTGTCACCCAAAGAGTTAAATCAAAGAGCATCTTTATTTCTCCAATATGTCACAGCTGCTTGGTGCAGGAATGACTCCTCTTTTTCCTTTATGCATATGGCTCTGAGTGAACATTCAGGTGTGAGTTGTACAGACAGACATCTGTGCTTGGGACCTAAGTGATTTATGAATAGTCGGAGCATTAGATTTCTTCGAAAACTGACATTTTGTACTAACCCTATTATTCATTGGAGGACAGAGTTTGCGTAATGAAGACTGTATCCCATTACCAATGGAGTAAGCTGTAACACAGCAGTGAATCAAACCAGGGAATCTTTATTTTGGGGATAAACTTTATTAGGAATAATCAATGTGCACATCTGATGGAAAAGTGCACAGTTGTCAGATGTTTTAGGCTCACTCTGATTCTGAGTCTCCATCACATGGCCCGAGTTGGAAGGGAAGGCCTTTATATATAAATCTGCTGGTGGATCAGGCATTACTGGGACGGTCCTGGAAAAAGAAAACCATATATGATGAGAAGCTGTACCAGGAAAACATGTCTCATATGTCATAAGGAATGCATAATGACCTTAAAGGGCAATTCTCATGGAATATTTGACCTGTTTGCAGGTCTGCTCCCCTGAAAACTGAGCTGTCGGTAAAGCTGGGGTTGCATTGTGATCACAGGCAGATCAACAGGAAAGATTAATGGGGTTCAGGAATCAGTTCTCAAGAAGCCCTCATTGAGCCTTAGTGAAGCCTGTTGCTATGAGCCACAAAGTTCAGCTTACATTGAGCCCCAATGCCCATTCAGAGGGTCTGTTTTTTGTCCCCTCTCCCTAAATGGCTGGCAAGAGACTTTCACGGTACAGCCTTGGGCTTTTTACTATATCCCCTATAGGCTGTAGTAGGCAATGTGGGCTCATTACTGAGGATTATTTATCACTTTGAGGACTAGAGGGGTCAGCAATAAATTGTGAAGAAATATGTTGCAGTACGTAACCCTCTGGTCCTATCGGTATATAGATTGAGTTAGAAGACAGAACAAGGAATGAAAAAGTCTCAGTTGTGGAAGATCTAATTTAGTACAGTGGAAATGAACTCACCTGTCCAGTGTCACCCAAACGCTTGTTGTTACTCCAGGGACAGGAATTTAGATGTTTAATCTGTGTGAAATAAAAAGAATGGTGATTAAATAGAGAAAATCAGCCTTTACCTGTGAATCTTGTTGTGAACTACCTGCTGGTGACCCTTTACCTGTGGCTTTTCCTGGACTATAACTCCCATCATCCTCACCCATACAATGAAAGCTATAGTCCAAGTTGAAAGTCATGTTGCTTTTGCTTCCCAGTGTTTAAAATACTTCTGTAACTCTTTGAGTGCCAGAAAGATGTGAAGGTCATTACAGAGCAATGTGTCGCACTTCTCTCTGGTACTGAAAAGTTAACCTTTCTGTCCTTTGGACTCACCAGTATATCTGTTATTTCTCCTTTTCCTCCATTTGTATCTCACAGCTGATCTCCTCCTGCTGTTCTGCAACTTTGGGCAAAAAACAAAAAAGGTTTAATGAACTGATGAATTCAGTCAGTATCTTCCCTTTCACTTGTGGCTCTCCAGCTGTTGTTGGACTACAGCGCCCATTGTCCTTCCATTATTGTACTCCACTGTTCTGAACACTTTTATACATTTGAGCACCAGAGGGTTGTACAGTTACAAATTAAAGTGAATGGGTAGCACACCTCTCTGGTACTCAGAGGGTTAAGATGCTTTTAGGGAAAGGGTGCACAGAGAAAACTGTGTTTTATAATTCACTGCTAAAAAATTGTATTATCACAGATTATATAGCATAATTTATAATAGTATTTAGAAGAACAGAGATTATCATCACTGGCATTTTAAATCTCCACTTTGCATTAACCCTGACAACTCTTTACATTTCCAATGTACCCTTTAACCCTTTGAGTGCCAGAGGGGTATGCAACACATTGCTTTGCAATGCATTGCGTACCCCTGTGGCACTTAAAGGATTAAAGCAGTGACAGGCTGACTGGAGATGATGGCACTTGTAGTCCTTAACAGATAAAGGGCCTCAGCATCCCCACCCCTGCTTTAAGGCCTGGATGGTGAGCAACACATTGGGGGGATGCAATAAGATTTGATACAGAGGTGATAAAGTGCAGATGACTTCTTCAGTGATATTGCATCTCCAGTTTCTATGATATTGTATGGAGCCTATGAACTTGAGAAATCTTAGTGCATTGGCTCCATAGAATGACAATGGAACTGGAGAAGTGAAGAAATGTGTTGCAGTACATAACTTTCTGGTCATCAAAGGTTTACTATCTGTATATAGATTGAGTTAGAAGGCAGAACAAGGAATGAAAAAGTCTCAGTTGTGGAAGATCTAATTTAGTACAGTGGAAATTAACTCACCCGTCCAGTATAATACAAACGCCTGTTGCTCCTCCAGGGGCTCTACTTGCACCCCTGGGCCGCCGATCTTCTTGTGGAGAGGAGTTTATGCCGATTTTCCTTTGTTCTTCTCAGGAATTTAGTTATTCTAGCTGTGTGGAACAAAGAATGGTGATTAAATAGAGAAAATCAGCCAGGAGTTTCCCTTTACCTGTGGATCTTGTTGCTGAACTACCTGCTGGTGACCCTTTACCTGTGGATGTTCCTGGACTATAACTCCCATCATCCTCACTAATACAATGAAAGCTATAGTCCAAGTTGAAGTCATGTTGCTTTTGCTTCCCACTGTTTCAAAGACCTCTGTAACTGTTTGAGTGCCAGACAGATGTGTAGGTCATTACAGAGCAATGTGTTGCGCTTCTCTCTGATACTCAAAAGTTAACCTTTCTGTCCTTTGGACTCACCAGTATATCTGTCTCTCCTCCATCTACGTTCTTTTATGGGGTGCCATTGGTCCATCACATCTCCCCAGGACCACCCCCGGTCCATTGCCTGCAGCTGGTCCTCCATCTCTATCTCCATGTTCTCCTCCTGTTCTGCATCTTTGGGCAAAAACAAAAAAGGTTTAATGAACTGATGAATTCAGTCAGTATCTTCCCTTTTACTTGTGGCTCTCCAGCTGTTGTTGGACTGCATCGTCCATTGTCCTTCCATTATTGTACTCCACTGTTCTGAAGACTTTTATACATTTGAACATCAGAGAGGTGTGCAGTTACAAATTAAAGTTAATGGGTGGCACACCTCTCTGGTACTCAGAGGGTTAAGATGCTTTTAATAATTCACTGATGAAAACAGATTATATAGCATAATTTATAATAGTATTTAGAAGAACAGACATTATCATCACTGGCATTTTAAATCACCACTTTGCATTAACCCTGACAGCTCCTTACAGTTCCAATGTAACCCTTTAAAGCAGGGATTGGCTGACTGGAGATGATGGTACTTGTAGTCCTTAAGAGATAGAGGGCTTCAGCATGCCTACCCCTGATTTAAGGACTGGATGGGTGTGCAACACATTGGGGGGATGCACTAAGATTTGATACAGAGGTGATAAAGTGCAGATGACTTCTCCAGTGATATTACATCTCCAGTTACTATGATATTCTATGGAGCCTATGAACTTGAGAAATCTTAGTGCATTGGCTCCATAGAATGACAATGGTACTGGAGAAGTGATATCACTGGATTAGTCATCTCCACTTTATTACTTTTTATCAACCCTTCGTGCATCTCCCCCACTGTTTGTAATACATTTCTCACTACTCTGTTCCTTAATGGGTTAAAGGAAGGCAAACATTAAATCAAATGATCGTCTGTAAATGTTTAGGAACATAGAACAATACTCACATCCTGGCAATTCCACAGATACTGGTTTGTTACAACTGAACATCGCTATAGCAAAAGACAAAGCAATCACTTCCAACTGAATCTGTTTAAGATCTGAGTGTCTTCTCTCTGCTCTAGTAAAATGAGGTGAATATGACAGTTAAGATTCAGTTGGGTCTGAGACAATGACACTAGAATATTGTGATGTCATCACATTCTGTTTCTATACACAACTGCTGTGGCAACAACAACAGCCCCCTGGATGTTAGAGAAATCTCTAGAATGTTCTGGGAGCTGAGGTGCTCTCTAGTAGCCAAAATACTACACAGATATACAGTATGCCATTACATCCAATATACAATACACTGGATTAAGTGGGGTTGATATTTTCTTGTGCGTGCTATGTACAGACGTACACTCTCCTCATGTTCATCAGTGGGAGTAAATCATGTGAGAGAGATATTGACCATAGACATAATCAAAAGTGGAGTAATTTCTAAGAAAAATAAGTGTACCATAGTGGAAAATTAAATAGTCACATTGATGTAATGGGCAGAAATGTGTTTTTCACTCTCTGGCATTCAAAAGGTTAATTGGAGAGTTTAACCCCTTGAAGTCAGTGATACATTTAGGCTTTCTACTGTACTAGGCCCAATGAAGTGCTTGCATCCAAAAAAACACACATACGTAGACACACATGTACACTCACTATTCATATCCTTACTTTATTTTGCTCCTTTCTCAGGTTATGGTTTCTCTCTTAAAGGCACAGAAGCACTATTGTCATACTTGAAGGGAATATTTTAAAGGCCAAATATATATGTGTGTGTCTGTGTGTAAAAGGTCAATGCAGTTAACTGGCATCCTATGGGCCACCTTGTAGCTTAGGGCTCAAAATGAACCAGATGCCCTATTAGGAATGCGGGCATTATCTCTCTTCTTCTTTCATATTCAAAAGCTATACCTTACTGATTTCTCTACAAAATTTCTCTACAACATTTTTTAAAAACTGATCAACCATTAAAGATCTCAAGGTGACTGTACTAATGGGAAACTTTAGGACACAGAGGTACAGAACGATCTGGGAGTATAAACTGATAAAGTTTAAAACTCTGGACTGTGGCTTGAACCGTGACAAGGAATTTATGTCACATTACCCCACACAATAAACATATTCTGGGCCTTTTGGGTGCCAAGGGGCTGCACAGCTCAATGCAAGTGATGGGTTTTGCACCCCTCTGGTGCTTGAAGGGGTAACCAATACACTGGCTAA